>NW_019091476.1:533282-552937 GCF_001949145.1 Acanthaster planci | reverse complement strand
GTGACACACTTGTGTGCATGGACGCCGTAGAGCGTTATTACGTCATAATAGGGCGTTATTGTAGGGCGTTATTACGACATAAGTTAGGGCGATAACTCCGTATTAGGGCGTTATAACGCCGTAAAATAGAAAGTGTATTCCTGACGGAGATCAGCCACCGTAACTGCCCCTTTTTTGTGGATAGAGCCTCACGCCGCAGTATGGCACACATACAAACAGCCCGCCAGTTGCACACCAGAATGGCGGATTGTGACCCCCATATAATAACGTGGTCAGTTCTCTATCTTGCGCCGCTGTGCGGCGCTATACAATCTTTGGGTACATGTACTGTAGTTGTGGCGCGATATTCGTTAAGTTACACGAAATGCTCTACGTCCCGCAAAATTTACGCAATGTGGGCATTTACATGTACATCCAGTGTGCACCAGATAGTGGAAACTGCAGCAGCAGATATCTCAATAAAATTGACCATAATAAATTACACTGTGAGTGACTAGGGAGACCCTGCTGAGCTGAAAGTGTGAGTTTTCAATCCACTACACCATAGTGCATGCTTGTAATATTGCTACATGTAATGCATGTGTGGCACCTGCCATTACCTGATTACCAGACTACTCACAAGACTTAGTCCAGTATTGGCGTTCATTACGCACCTGTCGATTGTAATCCCAGCCCCGGGGGACCCGGGACTTTCAAAAATGTAGCGGGGACGTACCCAGGGATGTCCTTAAAAAAGGTGCCCCACCGGCCAGGACGATAGCAGGGACTTGCCCGGGGCTTTACAGTGGCTGCCCCGCTGACCCGGGAGGATAGCAGGGACTTGGCCAGGGTTGTACAATTTGTTACACTGTCTATTGGTAAAATTTTATAGCACTGAGCTTCGATATGAAATACAAAGTGTTTCCCCTACCCTGACAAACGAAAACCTCGATGTCATCTTAGCAATGACCCAGAAGAGTAGGGACTTTTAGAAATTAATTAAAGGTATTATTTATTTATAGTTGTACGGTTGTTGCATCACAACCCCGCATGCTGGGGCAGGTACGGTGCAGGTATTGGTCTCAACTTGAACACCCAGCACGCCAGGCCCAGGATTGCCCCGGGATGCTAGGGCCGGGGATCAGCCGGGGAATACAAAAAAGGGTGCCCCGCCCTGGCCGGGCAAATTATGGGGACTTGGCCGAGACTATCACGCTGGCCCTGTTTTATCTTCCCCGCTAAGTCCCTGCTAGTCCTGGGTCCCCCGGGGCCGGGATAACAATTGATAGGTGCATTACCATTGCCATTAGCACCCTGTTCCTACAATAAGGGAACAAGTTGTTGGTGATGCCCTCTTTCATAACAGAGAGAAAAGAGAACAGGGCTTTTGGAGTTTGAAGGAAATTTTCAGTTAAAATGACAGTATACGTGTACAGGTACATTTCGCGCTCCAAAGAGATGTGAACAGTGACATTGTAGTTTGGTTCCTTGACATGCATGACATGGATGGAGATTTGTTTTGATAATTTCAAAATGCCTGAGTCGGGTAACCAAATTAGGAACAAAATGGCGTGATCCGACTGAGTGGTTGTCTTGCCAAAATATTGTCAAACATTACTTAAACTACATGTAAAAAGCCTATCAGGATTGAGTAATGGTTCCTTAAGGTCAATGTTTGAGAAAGTGGACTTGGTTTCCCTACATGTATAGAATAGAGTGCTAAAGCTAATTAACATTACCTGATAATCAACACATTGGGAAGGGGACTCATAATAGATAAATTTTAACCGAACATAAGTTTTTGTTAGGCCAATAGCAATGCTCTAAAATGAAGTACGTTTCAGTGGGAGGCAAATCAAACAAAAGTGGGCTACCCATCCCAGCTAACATGGCGCCTCTGAAGATGGTAATTTTTCAGTGATTAGCCTACCATCAATATACGCCTCGGCCCTAATTCCAAATCAGTGGTCACTGTTAAATTTTAGATAGGGCCTAAATAAACAATTATAAATTTTATGTTGAAGTTATTTTTGGTAACAAAGGAGAAAAAGCAAAATATGCTAGGTGTATCAGCCTTTGCTTGATTTTGTGTATTGAGCAGGCATCGTCTCCTCATTTAGGTACACCCGGCAGGATTCTGCCAGATTTATTACCCGCTACAATGTACTTTTGGAGGACATATGCATTGGTCTGTAAGATGCAGACTAGGCTTACGGTATGTACAGGACAGGAATCTACTGATGACATACATGTACAATGTACAGTAGGCCTAGGCCTTTCCTGACTATGAGCAGGTCTTAAGTCGTGGAACCGGTTGTTTCACATGGATCTGGATCGTAATTAGTCATCCGAAAGTTGGTCCGTGCTTTCCATGGCATGAGGTGGCTGCTGGTGTTAGCAATGTAGGATCGCTGATCGCAAGCATGGGCCTTTTCCAATACTCATCTTCCTCTCCAATTTAGACTTCACCTTTTTTGCAAGGCAAAATATTGTTCATTTTTTTTTTAGTGAGACTTTCAATCAGCGTAGCCTATTCAATCTGTTGACAAGTACCAAGCACAGGAACATCAAATAAGATGCAAAAGAGCAATTACAGTGTTTTAAATTTAAACACAAGTCCAGGCCAACAATCAGGAATTGAAGTTTAATATGAAGCGTTAGATGGAGACAAAGTTGAGTATTGGAAAATGGGCCTGATTCGTAAGTTACCCAGAGTCATGACCATGAGGACTCTATCTCCGTACCTAACTATGCGCACATTCTGGGAAAGAGTTCTTTGCGGACGCCACAGACACCCAGTGCACAAACCCTATGAGACTGGTCTGAAAATTTCTGTGTTTTCTAAGTGAACAGCTCAGTATTTTCCTTCCTACATTGTCATGATTGTAAATTGAACTTTTCTAGACATTGTTTTTGCTTCCTGATGACTAATACATGTAGGTCACTGTAGGGATACATGAACATGTATATGTAATTACTGGCATCTGTATGGAACTCTTTCCGGCCTGTTAACTTGGGCCTATTGTCAGATGGCCAACCGTGTCCAAATGTTAAAAGAGGTGATTCCTGGAACTCTAGTTACCTAGACTGCCTGTATCTCAGTACTATACCTGTGTTGTGCACAATTGGTCGACATACGCAATCGCTGTCCTTAGTGCATGATTTGTTGATATTTTCACCATCAACCAATCTCCTTTTCCTTCTATTCATGTAGGCCTGTGTGAAAGATTGTTTGCAAAAAAAGAAAGTACAGTCAGAGTGTGTAGGATGTACATTGTAGGCCCAAGTAGAACTCGGTAAGAGTCATGACTAATTTTCCCTTGCAGTGGTTTATTAGCCATCAGAAAGTGATGACATGTACTAAAAGTCAACTTCAGCAGTGTGTGTGTGATATGAAAACATTACATGTGCATGTACATGTACACTGTACTTGGAAAACACTTTTTCAGACCAATCTTGCAGGATTTGTGCACAAGATGTAAAGTGTGTCCAGAGATGGACCCCCCTTTCTGTACAAAGCCCAACATGTACATGTAAATAAGATTAACTGGATTGTGGAACACTNCCCACCTGTACACCACTGCCCTGCTCTTTCAGGCTACTGACAGTGGAAAAATTAATCAGTGCATCACAGCTCGGACCCATGGCCATGTTTTACACATACATATCTGGTGGGTACTAGAAAAGTAGACATGGTAGAATTCAACAACTACAAGGGAGTGATTTGTTTTATGGAATCTAGGCTTTATAGGCCATTTCCTGTGGACTTGAGGTCTTTTATACTTTGTCTACATGTATAATGTGTATGGCAGGGGGCTGTAGGGTTTACAGCGTTGTGTACATGTATTTAATTTTATTTTGTTGATATGCTGAACCAAATGAAGTGGAAGCCCTCTTTATAGACCCAAACTGAAATGAAATTTTAGCTCCGGTAACCTCGCTTATTTGCACTTGATGATGGGTGCTCATCAAGCGCCAGATAGTGTGAACAGTATGTGTATCCTGTTTATGTTGTGCCCATTTTCTTTTTGAATTCAGAATACATCATTTCGAAAGAATGTCTACGTCAAAATCTGGCCTGGGACAGGAGTGTAAGTGATATCCCTTTTGTGGATTACTGTATATTTTAGCATGTGCTAAAAGTTACAGGGCAGCTGCAATCACCTTTTTTAAATATACACCTGCAAAGTGCACCTTTGTTTCTCAGTTAACCTTATTTTCGACTGTTGTTCCACTATTGGAAAGGTATCTTACTGCCTTTTGGTTTTATGCTGAGTACATGTATTTCCATATTCATGAGCAAAAGTGTGATGTCATCCCTTGAAGAAAGCCTAAATGTTATATTAGTTTGTCCTGCATTTTTGTAGATTTTTTCTAGACTGATGGTTCATTGTTGGTAATGGTTGTGTCCTTCCTCCATGGTTATGTGCATAGCACTAAGTTAGCACCCATCGTCTTCTCAGAAATTTCTGTTTTCAGTAAGTTTATTCTAGGTTCACAATTTGAACATCAACCCGAAACTGAGCTACATGTACCTGTACATGTATGTCTACCCTAGATAGATGACATCATGACAACAGCTCTATCAGTTGTCCAGAAAGGATTGATAAATTTCATTGTTTGAATGAATAGTCCACTTTTTGATTTCTGTCGCTTTTCATTTGAATCTGCTTGAAACAAACCTCTATCATGCAATTTTTCTCATTTATCAAAAGCAAAAGAACATTTTCCCTAACTTTTCATGAATTTTGCATTCGGAGATCCAAATTTGGAAAATACTAAATTAATAAAATAAATTTGACTATTCAATAATTGATCGAATATTTGGTTATTCGAATATTCGGCACAGCCCTACACCATTGGTGTCGGATGTTACATTTGTACCTCCACAATAACGTTCACTTGCCCCATTACTTTCAAAGAGGATCTCATGTTTTATATCATATTGAGTAATAGGGTTTATGTAGAATTAGGGCTTTGAAAGCTTTTTGCTTTTGTACCGATGGCCAGCCATAGATTCACCAGCCCCTGTCGGCAAAACTGTGACTTTGATGTAAAAAGAGCCATGCTTGTCCTCATGTACATGTATGAGCAAGTTTGACACTTTTACGGTGCACCATTCAAATTTTGCTGCACACTCCCTTTTTTCAAGGTGTCTGACATTCATTAGCAATGAAAAACCTGTCGCTATTAAACTTGTTATTTAGTGGCCATCCATTGATTATTTTACACCACCGTCAGATGCCTTGAAGTTAATGTTTTATCCATGTCATCTTTGTTTTATTATCTTTTCTAACGTTAGATTACTGCATACTGTATTAATTAATTTATGTTTCAAATTGAATCAGGGCCCTTACCAGCTTACGGAAAGCACTTTTGTAACTGATAAGACTACCCAGTATAAATAAAACAGTTATTAATTTAACAGGTCAAATTTCCAAGGGGCGTAACTAGTATAAGGCAACCCAGGTCAGGGAATGTACCGGTAAGAGGCAGGGACAGGTGTGCACGACAGAAGTATGGAACAAAAAATCTACTCATATGTATCCCTGTGGAACTAAAGCTCTTATTTGAAAAATATTTGCCGCGCATGTACTCTGTGTGTTCTGTATACTCTGACTGTTTGTGAATGTTGTGTATACAGAGACATTATGTTGTGCCTTTTTCATGGTCTCCAGTTCCTTGTCAGTGAAGGCTTTCCCTTTCTGTTGAGACCCAACAAATTCCTTTGTCATAAATCTTTGACAAATACATGTAATTCAGGATTATGTTGCATCTAGAGAGTATTACTGAGTAGTGAGTCTATTTTTAATATTTCACTGATAGACACTTCTCCAGCTCGACACTCAATGTCGCCTAGTACCCTGACACCCATGTCATCCGAAACCCTGCCCAGCATGAGTGGGGCTACGCTGACCAGTGCAGAGAGGCGGCACTACAACCGTGCCCTGAGGGAGCTCTGCAAACTACTGCGTTTGGACAGCCAGAGGTTAGAGGACACAATGCATCGTGGAATTGACAGGGAGGGGGATCAGAGTCGGAGGGAAATGACCCTGGCAGAGGATGTTGAGGAAGACGAAGGTATGGGCTTAGTAGTCAGCATTGTATGAGGAATATGAACTAATGAACAACTGTTTACTGCTGGAGAGTGGGACATACATATGTAGCAATATTTCACCATGAAATTCTTTGTGAAGCACTGCTTAAGGTTTTGTGCACAGTGCGGTCAAGGTAGTTGGATCATTCCATGAGGTTGGGGCCCAATTTGTGACAGTGTCCTTGTTACATGAGTAACTTTTACCACCTGTCATGACCTGTAGAGTACAATGTAGGTCATTTACTCTGTAAAAATAACACACACCTCTGTATTCAGCCTTGCAAGATGTATAAGTTTGAATCCACATGCAGGGAAATAGCTGTTCATTTTTACGGAACCCAAGTAACAAAGGACACCATCACAAATTGTGCCCCAACCTCATGGAATGGCCCAGTTAGCAGCTGTGATTCATCCTTGCAGCTTAGAGTAAAGGTTTGGTCCACCTCTTCCAAATTTATACATAAACTTCCATGGTAGACGTTGTCTTGGTCATTGACTTGTCAGAGTCATCACCGCTCCCTGAATCTTTATCATTACCACATCTGCATCACCATCACCACCACTGCTGCTCAAGTTACACCTACTCCGCAGTTTAATTCCTTGGTGTCATTAATCTCTGCATCAGCCACATTCCAGTCTTTCTCATTTCTCTGGGTCACCATCACCAGGATCCTCCCTGCGGGCATCCGATGAGGTCCCGAGTGACTCTCCTCACCAGTTGTATGAGAGCGAGGAATACTTTGTGCCTAGGTACTCCCACCAGAATGCACCCAAAATGAAGAAGACGATGAACAGAGATGACCCATCCTTCTACCGAGAAGAGCCAGTTCATAAGATGGCAGCAGTGCAGGATGTGTATGAGGAGTTGGCTACAATCAACAGGAAACTGCAGGTAAGAACAGCATGAAAAACTGACACTTCAGGCCAGTTTAAGTGTTATTCGGAATAAACCATAGTTCGAACAACTTCACCCAAGTGATGGATGGTAGTAATCTAGTCAACCCTTTACAATGAGAACCAACAGCCATGGCCGGATTAACCACTTGCTGCTGGGGGACCCGTTTTCGAGCACATAGGCTTTATACACGAAGCCGGGGAGCCTTATACCGGGACAAAAGCCCGGCCTTGTAACAAAAGACCGCGCTCGGCACAAAAGACTGAGCTGCTGGGGATTACCGACACTTTTTCACTCTCAATAGTGGAGATAATCCAGCCTTGTTTTGAAACAGTGTACTGTGGTTTTGGGCATTTAGTGTGAGCGGATTACCACTGGGGACAAAAGTTCTCCACCACCACAGCAATGAACCACACAGCACCGCTTCGTGCTAATCTGGCCCCTATTGAAAAGAGGTCAGCAGCACACTGAACAAAAGAAAGTCATATAACACCACACAATCGTCGTGCCAACGCGTAACAGCAAAGATGCACATCATGTGTCCACGCATGCCTTGAGTAAAGGCTAAATCGCTAGCTACCTTCAGACCGGTCACACAATACCTTGTGGTGCCACATGCGGTGTAGTTCCCTTGCTCTTTTCATGGCAGTCAATGGAAATGGTAAATATGTACACTGACTGCTCCTTGGGTCTGCGGTCCGTGCGTTGAGTTGTTGCAACACGGATCGCGAAGATGTATTTTCAGGGATACTTTATGAAGGTTTAACCACGGTATAACTGTTCATTTGTCTCACCAAATGAAAAAAACACTGTTTTTATTCATGCTCAAATAAACAAATGACATTTGTGTTTGCCAAAACTTAGTACAGAGTTTTTTCCTTTCTTCAATTTAACATCGGCAAGGAAGGTCAAATTTTGCCCAGAACTCAAAATAAGACCAAAAAAGTATGGACAAAATGTCACAACACAATCAATGTTGTTCTGCCATGACCAGCTTTTGATCTGCCATGTCATATAAAAGGTAGAGTTGTAACGTGCAGTGTAAAATTTGTGTACTCTCCACAGCATGCACTTTAACAAAGACAGTATGATTATTAACCCTAACACTCCTCAGTCCTCCAACAGGGGAAGGATTGAGGAGGGTTAGGGTTAAAGGATACTTACATACATGTAAGTTTGTACTCCGGTAAGTGTATAGGTCTAGCCATCATGCATCCATTTATCCTAATCATCAAGAAGCAATATTTGAGTCATGACTAAGGGCTGCGTTCGAGCAAACTATTCGTGTTTGGCAGAAGTAAGACCTGCGGGTCAAAGAGGGCATTCAGAAATATAATGCACGCGTACCACACTCGGTTTGAACTGGAGGAACTGCATGAACACAGCCAACCACTACTGGTTCATATTGCCTGGTACCCAGGTTATGTGTCATGCGTGGGTTACCATGGAAAATTGAACATTGGTTGACTGCATGATCTACGTTATACGATGCACAAGGAATTATGGAGCGGTTTCATGTCTGTGCAAGCAAGGTATACTCACATATGTTCATACACGCATGGCGCTGGGTGACATGGGCCAGTGATGAGCCATCAGCCCCGATGAATGCCTTGGGCGTAATTAACGTAATTCTAACACTAAACTAATAATAAATTGGATGCCATAAGCCCACACATTGTGTTGTGGGATTATGAGTTGTTGATTATTGATATGTTGGTCAGACAATTTGCCCAAGCATCTCTGATTATGTTCGGACAAACATATTAAGTGCTTGGAAAATGTCTGACGTCCGACCGTAATTTCACGCTCTGTTGCCGATCTGATGTTTTGATGATGTTGCCGAACATCGGCCCAATCCGATGTTGAATCATATCATTGGTTGATCCCTAATTCTAGCCCCACTGAGTGTAGTTGGCTTTTCACAATGACCACAGCGATTTCTCACAGGGAACAATTACATGTAGTTCTGGATGGATGGAGGCAAATAGAAATTACATGTAACCACCTGCTAGATACCAAACTCCTGTGGGCCACATGTCTCATTTGTGGAAAGCAACTGACAACTCAAGCTATTGGGAATACATGCAGACCTAGTCTAAGAAGATTTGATTTGATGCTCAGTGATTCACAAGTCCTTAGTTTTAAACATGGGGGTATCTGTACTTCAAATTTTAGTACAAAAGTCACTTATTAGTAAAAGAAATCGAGCGATTTCTACTTGAAACAGAATTGTTTTGTTTCATGCAGCGAGAAAGTGCCATTCTTCATGAGCAGGAGTTGGCCCTCATGGAACGAGAGAGGGCACTTGTTGACTGCGAGCAGGCGAGCCTCATTGAGCAGGATTCCACATTGCGCAATGCGCAAAAAGAGGTAGAACGCCGATGGGCTGTGTTGAAGGAGGTTGGTTTATTTGTGAAAGTTCATGCATACAAAGATGGCCACATTCTGAGGATGAATATGACTGGAATCTGTTTTGACGAAGAGTAATATATGAGGTTAAACTGGCCCAGAATTCGGTAGTTCAGTTCCTGTAACCTGAGGTTCATTTCTGTAGTTATAACCTGGAATGGCCCAGTTCAGTATTTCCAAAGGAGACAATGTCATTCAAGAACAAAGTAGACAAGCTCCAACATGCTTGGTATGTACGAGTCAGTGTATGGCCAGACTGATAGGGCTTAAACCTTTACATGTATGTATTGCAGTTCTGGAATGAACAATGATGTGTTTCATTGTTAGCATACACTGTTGGAATACTGAACTGGTAAATTTCTTTGGCATTTTAATCGCACAAGAATACATGGGAAAATTTCCCAAACAATTGAGTAAAAAATACTGCCTAAACCAATACTTGGAGGTGACTGCCAAACCACACACCAGAAATACATGTCCCTATGAAAATGTTGTTTTCTCTTCATTGGCAGCGACACCAAAGTGAACTTTCTAAGATGACAGACCAGCTACAGGATAAGACAAAGGAGACAAGGCGACTGAAGGCTTCCTTTGACACCCTGAAGCAGGCCAACGACACCTTACGGCGACAGGTACGTCAGCCTTTCCCTTCCAGTTCTGGTGAGCAGTGTCTCACCTGGCAACCATTCCTGAGGACAGGCAGCTTTGCTTGTACAAAATTTAAAAAAGGTGCAAAAACTATTCATTAACTGTGGTAGTTGGTGGGTGTGCACCTGCATATAGATATATCTTGTTCTTTGCATGCAGACAAAACAATTGAATAACATTGTTACACCTGCTTAAGTTCAGTCCATCAGCACTATACGTGTAGTTTAATTTTCTGTGTACTGCTCATAAATTTGAGAAATATGTGGAAAAAAACCCACTTGCGCTCACAATGTGTTTTTAAATCAGTTTTGGTCCATTGTCCCTTTACACAGCTGAACGAAGTCCAGGAGCAGAATAAGAAGCTGGAATCTCAAGCTGTTAGCGTGCAGAGTCGCTTGGCCAACCTGCAGCGCAAGCAGGAACTTGGTGAGAGACAGAGGGCACTCAACAGTGTGTCTGCTAAAGCAAGGGCTGAGAGTCGTCCAGTGTCTGTTTCCAAAGACACAATGGAGGCAATCAAGACCGCAGGGGTGTCCAAACTGAGCAAGGTATGAAAAGTAATGGAGTTCAACAGAAATAAAATAGATCTGTAATAACAACAGTGAACCGTCTAATCCTTACATTACCTGTGAGGAATTTTCAAGGGCTGTGCTGAATATCCAAATAACCGAATATTCAATCAATTATCGAATATTTGAATATAATTTTCCGAATTTGAAAATTCAAATGCAAAATTCATGAAAAGGTAGGGAAAATATTTTTTTGGTTTTAAATGAGAAAAATTGCACTCAGAAGGCTTGTTTCAAGAAGATTCAAATGAAAGGCGACAGAAATCTGTACAATTCATAAAGTAAATCATACATTAAACAATTTAAAACAAATAGAAATTTTCAACAGGACAAAAACTATTCCTATTGCTCATCTCTTAAATCTTGCTAAATCATGGCTGGAGATATTCCTAGAGAAGCCGTTATATTAATTATAATGTACAAATGTGTGTGTTATTGCAACTGATTTTGTATATGGTTTGTTCATCCCCAATCCGCCAGTCAGTACGGCCAAATTTTCGGATATTCGATTGAATTCAAGGTCGAATATTCGAATGGTGAATTATTTGAATTGACTCAGCCCTAGAATTTTCGTCAGAATGTGCACAAATTTAGGAGGCAGGTAAACCCATGTGTAGTCATTGGCCAAAGACAATGGACCTTTCCCATGAAATATGCAAATAAAGCAGGCACATGCGCATCAGTACCACTGGTTGGCAAAGTTGCTTTAATCTTTGACGTAACAATACAAATGTCCATGTGCGTCACTATCGCCGTTTATGTGCTAGTATAGTTTGACATGAGTGCCAAACTTAAAGAAAAGGAACTGTTACTTTCCAACCTCAGGACACTGAAAACTTCACTTAGTTTCAAGAAAAGCGTGCTCAAGTATCAGGCAAAGGCTGTAATATGGTTTTGATTGACTGGCAACGCACCAGGTTATGGTTACTAGCAGCTCGCCTAAGCTACCGACAGTGTTGACGGCTGCACTTGCCAACCAGTGGAAGTAGTGCGCATGCGCCCGTCCAATTTGCATATTTCATGGGAAAGGTCCATTAATTTGGAAGCCGTCAGATTTTAACCTTGGCTGAGGCTGCATCCAAATCTCTTGTCTAGAGCTAGGTCTAGGTCTTCGCTCCATTTGAATTGCGTGGAGACGTGCAGACAATAGACCTAGCCATAGCTCTGTAAGCCCATTTCGGACCAGACTCAAGGCAGTAGTTGCCCTCAAGCATCCTACAGTGTACAAATAAATCATTGTGTGAGCTTTCAAATTTCAGAATTGTGGTAACTCAAATTCTGGATTTGTAGAGGTTAAATCATTCCAGTTTTGCTACTTTTTCACTTCCTATTGGAAAAAAATTTGCTATTTTAACCTCTTAAAAGCCACACAATTTTTGTAGTCGTTATCACAAACCCTCTGTGGGCATTTCATGGGTTCTTGTCATTTCCAGTTTCCATCCTGCAATTCAAGATTGGTGTCACCCACTGTTTCCCCAATTTGTTTGCAGACAACAGCCATTTATGACGTCCTTGGTTTCATGCTTGCATGGCTGAGTGAAGTTCATCTCCAGAATGTCCAGACGGATGACATCAAACAGCCTCTAACATTGTTGCCTGCATCCGCCGTCACTAAAGAACGTTGCGCCAAAGTAACTACATGTAACTACATGTGTACTAAGAAATAGGGGGCCACTTTGTGCTGCATATGTAGTATATAATCGAAGCACTGTTAGAGAAGAGCATATGTATTGAAATTTTTGTCTTCTAAAAGCAAGCATTCCATCTTAAGTTGATTATAGTAATGACTGCTTCATTGGATGTGCCCTGGCTAGTCAACCCTTTAAACCTAAAATAGTCAGGCTTTTTTTTACCGCTCAGCCGTCGGGGGCGGGGTTCTCTCTCCCCCTCCCCCAAACTTGGCTGTCAAGTGCCCAGTCCTTTTCAACACTCATAAGTGTTCCTGTGAAGTTTCAGTCAGGTTTTTCACTTTCAAATCATAAGACAAATGGTTTTGTTGTTAGTTAAAGGCAGTTCACACACGTCAGCCTGCGTGCAATTCAAGGAAACGTGTACATTTGTTGGCTGACATGCATGGTGTGGAAAAATCTGTATTTTACAAGAAAGGTCTGTCCGATTTTCACAAAATTGGTGTTGAAATGTCTCCAAGACAATGTACCGTAGGGAACTTTTGGGATGGCTTGGTGCCATGACAATATCAGAGAAAATGTTGAAGGGCAAATTTCACCCCGAGCCCTTTTTGAGTTAAAAGCTTGATAGCTGAGTAGTATTGATGATGTCCCCACATTTAAGCTGGAGATCATGGGTTTTCCACTAGGTATATTAGAAAACATTGAGCTTAACCATTTCCTGCTGGGTGCTTTTAAAAATGCAGTGCCTACATACGGGCGACTTTTAAAAATCTTCGGTTTTCAAAAATCTTCAAAATTCTTACCTTTTTTTCCCAAATGCCTAAACCCCATGGAGTGACTGTCTGGTGGCTACTCTAATCGGACGGACAGCATTCACTGATACAAGAGTATTTCAGCCAGGCCTTGTAAAAAGAGCCCAGATTGTGCAATGTTACATAAGTTTCTTTTGTTCCCTAAACTGGCACAGTGCGCTTCTGGCATCTTTTCATTACGGGCTAGATTAGCGTGTAACGGTGTTGTATCACTCATCTCTGGAGTGCCGGAGCACTTTTGTCCCCAGTGGTAATCCACTCGCAACTCGTATAATCCTTCAAAACAACGACAGATTTACTCCACTATTGACAACTGAAAAAATGTTGGCAATTCCCAGCAGCTCTGTCTTTTGTTCTGAGTATGGTCTTTTGTTACAAGGCCCAAGCTCTTTCATGCGATTTCAGGCACCCCGGCTATGCGTACAAACCCAAGGTACCCGAAAACAGGCTCCCCAGCAGGATATGGTTAAAGTGCGTATCAATTTGGTTTAGGGCCCAAAAAGGTAAAACCGTAAAGAAAGCAGAAATTCACACAATCTGTATTTCAGTCCCTTGTTGGATTGGATCTTTCCTAGATACTGCCCTCACTTGTTGAGGTTCTACACAGTTTGCCGGCAGCAAGTTTCAAGATGCATCTGCCATGCCTGCAGTTCATTTATTGGTCATTGGTGCATCTGGACCAGGGTCAAGTTTCACAGGTTAGATACAAGAAGAGTACAAGAAAAGTAACTTGGGAAATGTTCGAGCAGGGCAAGGTTTCATAGAGCTGGTAAACAGAAAAGTTCGCCCAGCCAGATTCTTTTACTTGAAAAGTCTAGCTGGTAACTTGTTTTTGCTAAGTGAATGGTTCTGCACTCGGCAAATTAGGATTTGTCCAAAAGTCCCACAAGTAGCAGTGACTTGGAATAAATATCAAATGAAAAGGAAGACAAATATCAGCATCCTTTAGGGGTGTATTTTGGTTGACTTAGTTTTGACGAGTTTTGATGAAACAAAAAAATGGATGCTCCACAGAAAGTACTGGCCAGGAAGTTTGGTGAGCTGAAATCTGCTTGAAACCTGCCACAAGTAATATGCAGTTCCTGGCACTTTGGCCAGTTGTCTTTCTCTACTTTAGAAAATGTTAATGTGCCAAGTATACATGTATCTTGTCTACCGGCATGGCTACGATCTTCCCCTTTTCTCCTGAAGTTTAAGAAGGATCTGAAAACTCATCTCTTCAATGAGGCATTTAATAGATTTCATTGTATTAGCGCCTTGAGCACCTTGGTGGATCTTTGCGCTCTATAAATGGTCATTATTACTGTTATTGTTATCATTTCTGCTTAACAGCTTCACAAAGCTGGGTTGTCATGGTACTACGAAGATGGTACTAATGAAAAAAATCCTGACTTTTTTTATACTCATTCATGAATACATCAGGCAGCTACCCATTCCCATCGATCAAGATCCCATCGTGTGGGTGGTTTTAACGGATGATAAAAATAGTAATTAATGTAACACTCTCCTGGTCTTGTATGCAAATTTGACTCCCCTTTTATGCACTGTAAGGAAGTGTCTCGTATTTCAGAAGTCAGAACGTTCGATTGGAACGCCATGTTCTCATACCGTAATGGGCGACCTTCCACTTGGACCACAGCATTCCCACCAGAATGATGCCTCAGCACTGCCTACTGTACGCACAAAATGGACCATTCTTGCTGACTCTGAAGGTTCCTACAGATACATGAATGTTCCTGCTTTTGCGTGGAAGTTCCCTGTGATTCCTCATATCATTTAGTCAGAATTTCAGTCTGCTTTTGTATGGCTGGAGTGGTTAATTGATTGTGGGGTTGAACTGGTGAACAAACTGTTGGAAAATGCTAAATATCAACTTGTTTTATTTTTTATACCCCATAAGATATAGGTGAATGGGTTTTTTCAGCCCGGGCCATTATCAACCCCAGGTCCCTCGCCCATTTTAAAAGTACTATTTCAAACTATCCTGGTATGCTTTTATTCACATTCAACTGGACATTGTTTTTCGTCATAGCCACAATGCAGTGGTAATACTGATGACAACAACCTTTCTGATTTTTTTTTTTTTCCTCTCAGCCACGCAACCCCCTTTCCTCTACCTATCGTCGGCTTGGAGAGGAGTTGTATAAACCCACGGTGGTTCGATTTGCTGGAGCAGTGGATAACATCAAGACACCAGAGGGCCTGCACGAAAAACCCAAAGCAGCTGTGTTCTTCAGGAGTCCCAACCTTCACATCAGGATGCTGTCATGTCTCATCATTTTGAAGACTCTGTCTCAAGGTGAGATGTGGCCCACTGTTGTTGGCTCACAGATCAAGGTGGCCAACAGTGCGGTCATTTGTTTTCCTGTGCTCCAACAAAGAGCTATTTTAATCAAAGCAATAGATCCATCTCCAACTCTGACTTCAGGCCATGTCTGACTGGCATATTTTATGGCAATAGCTTTAGGCTTTCCCATCAGCCTGCCTTGGCCAATAGCAATAGCCCTAAACAACAATACCCGGTTTGGGCATGGCTGGTCATCAGAGACAGTAGGTCAAAGAGATGCAAGGGAAAACTTGTGCCAGTTGGCAGTGCTCGGCTGAGCAGGACCAGCCTTAAGACATCACTTGCATCACAGATCATCAGTAGCCACACTTCTCTCTGAGCCGGTAGTACAATTCTGTGTCAACATTTGACCACAGTCTGACTACAGGGCATCAGCTGTCTAGATCCAACACAAATCAACCTTCTGTTAACCAGTGGCCCTCCAATTAACATGCCCAAAGTAGAATTGTATACTGCTTTCTTGAGCTTGCACACTTTTAAAGCCTGTGCTCCTATGAAAATTGATGTTGATTTCCCCCAGTGTGAGGTCAGTTATCAGTTTTGTAATAGGCAAAAGGTCAAGTCTCGCCTTTTGGAAACATCTCGTCATATAATGTGGATATGCCAGCTACATCTGCATGCTGCTAATCTGTTGATTCATATTGGCAGTGGACTACCTGGCACAGGTGTTTGACGTCCTGCGGATGGATCTTAAGGAGGATTCAGCCAAGGAGCTGTATTTGCGTTACCGAGCCACGCAGGCAGTCGTGCCTTACCTGAAGACAACCCACAAGGCCCTGATAAGCAGCGCAGTAGACGTCTTCCTCCAGATGTCCATGGAATCAGGTATGCTAAGTGTTGTGGCTTGCAAACAGGTACCTGACTGTTGGTGGTTGGAACTGGTTCCAAATCACAGGACTGGGGATTCATACATGTAAGTCCATTTACTTAATTTTTCAGGTATTAAGAAAACCATTTTAGAAGGATTTTGTTGAGAAATTTTGGAAGTAAAACCAAACTACAAAATTGTGCCACAATTGTTGTTTTTAATTGTCCCTTGTTTGTCCATTTTTAGCACTGACACAAGAGTTTTTGGAAAGTTGTAGTACAGATGTGTGGTTCAGAGCCTGTGCTACGGTACTCCGCACACCCAACCTAGATCCCAAGCTCTGGGAGAAGCTTAGCATCATATTGCAGAAGCTCTCAAAAATCAAGTAAGTGCAAATATCTGGGACTTCATGCAATTATAGGTTCTAAACTTTCAGTTGAATAAGTCTGGGATTAACTGTTGCTTGATAATGTAAAGATAGACAGCACAATATTCATACAAGATTATTGGCTTTTTAATCCGCCGTCCTTGTCACATTGTTGGAAGACGCTCCCTGAATTGACAGTTTAGGACTGCTTAGTAAACTAACATTTCAACATCTATGTTTGTAAAGATAATTGCAATGGGCTGAACTGATATCCATCAAAATATAACAAAAGTAGAAATTTAATTTAGATGGATTTTGGTGCAGTAAGATATTAAGATAATTTTTTCCAGGTAGTTTTCAGTTCACGGGGGTTGGTGTTTTGCTGTTTTTGTCTTTGCTTGTTTGCTGGTGACGGGACAATTTTACTCTGAATTGCTCATAAATCCCTTAGTGCAACAATATTTTTTGAAACAAGAACAATCTGGGTCCATCACTCCTATCTTCATGGTGAACATGTGGTTAGGAAACTGTTCTTGTGAGCAATTATTTGTTATGTTTTGTATGGTCAGTCCCCATTTTTGCTAAAGTGTATATTGCTTGTTTTGTTTGGAATGTTCAGTTGAAATGCAAGCTTAACCACTTGCTGCCGGGGTTTCCAGTACCAGACAGGTATGCTATATACGCGTGGCCGGGGTCTCCGAAATCGGACAAAGGGAACTGGGCCTTGTAACAAAAGACCGTACTCATAACAAAAGACTAGGCTGCTGGGCATTACAAACATTTTTCCACTCTCAATAGTGGAGAAAATCCGACCTTGTTTTGAAACAGTATACCACGGTTTGGGGGATTTAGCGCAAGCGGATTACCACCAGGGACAAAAAATCTTGAAAATATCCCGTTTGCGTGTACTGCATTTTTCAAACCTCCCGGCAGCATGTAGTTAAGACAGAGTCCACTTTATGAACTGTGACTCCTGTGTATGACTCTGCCTTGCCAATTCCATGACACATAGATTAAGCTTGTACGCCGTGAGGGTAATTCTCACAGTCTTAAAAACAGTGAACTATATATTACACATCATTTAAAGGAAAGATCTTGTCTGTTTTACATAAGACTATCATTTCAGGCAGTAGTGCCTCTAATTTGGAGGATTTTATGAACTCTCTCAGTTTTGTCAGCTTTTGCATGGAAGGAGTAACTTTCTCCAATAATATATAATAACAACATGAAATTTATAAAGCACTCTAAATACTGTAAGGTGATGCAGCAAAGTGAGGTAATCAGTCTAAAAAACTGATAATAAATCACGGTCAAGGAATCAAAGAACGATGCAATTAAAGAAGCACCAGGCCACACAATACACCATCATCAGGACATGTATCATCTCTAACATTGCACAATGTGCTACATTTTAATCATAATATTGTTTACGGGCAAACATTTTTTGGCTGTTTCTACTGTCTAACAGGTGCATTGTTGCCATGAGAGACTACGGTACCGGTTTTGTGCTCATTCCCGTGAAAATAAGTTCCATGCACCATGCACTATTTGTATCAATTTTATGGCAACCCATGCCCCGCAAGCCACCTTTCGTCCATTGTGGGCTGTTGTAAACAAAACACAGGGTGCCCCATCTAGTCACAAACAATTGTGTATTCATGAAATAGCCATGTTTGACTGTCATAAGCACATGATACATTCTAAGCCTTCCTTGAACTAAGCAGATGTCTTCCTATTTCTTCCACATCTATTCTTTACCATTCCAGAACCAACAAGCGCCACTTTGAAGTGCAGGGCATCACGGGCATCGTGCAGGACTTATTACGGACAAGTGGTCAAGAAAATACATTCTTAATGCTCAATCTCAGGTCTATCTTGTTCAATTTTAATGTTGCCAAGAGATCGCCTACATCGTAATTGTGATGTGGTTGTATCTATATCCAGTGGCCTCAAGATTTTTGGTGCTCTTGACTTGCAGTTGGAAGATTTGGTGTTCAGGTTTGTGCAAGGCTGATTTTAATAGCACCCACATCCTTCAGATGGCCAAGTACATGTAGCGGGCATTATTACCTAAGGACGGTTCAGAAGATTGAGCATCTAACCTCTCATAGGCAACCCCTCCACACCCTAATCGCATTGCAAATTCCTTGCTCCAGGTTCTTCAAATTTTTGTTCAAAGTGCAATTCCAAGCACCAAACGTTGACTTTGGTGACTGATGTTTTTATTCATTTATTTTTTTGGGGGGGGAGGTTAAAAAAGATGAGCATACCAAAACCGAAGTAGGGTACGTGTAGCATGAGTAGTTGTAACTCAGTTTGTCAATAAACATCCCCACTGGACGTTTTACGCCTGTGTTATTATTGCATTTGCAAAGACATTAACTTCTCAGCCATGTTGTGTTTCCAGTTTGTCTATTGCCTCAACTTTGTCCAAGGCCAACTTCGGGTAGATGCAAAACTTTTGTTGGGGTAAACACTAAATGAGAAAAAGAACATCAGTGAGAGTTAAGTATCATTAAATTGTGTTGAAAATGAAATTAAAAGGAACCACAGCACAGGTATGTGACAAATAAATTATGCATAAATTATGTAAAAACCATGTGGAAGCTGTCAACAGCCCAATTTTCTTATTCAACACATTTAATTATCCCTTTTGGCTTTTCCTGAAGGTTGCTGAAAAGCCATAGTTTCTGTCAATGTTTTTCCCTTTTGTTTTCTTCGTTTCCTTAGTTTTTCTGTCTATAATCCAATAGGTTTTTTACATCATTTTTCTCAGTGGCACTTTTGCCAGTTTTAAATCGTTAATCTTAATCAAACTAAAACCAAGTTAAGAGTTAGGCTAAATTTGTGCTCTGAACATTGACGTCGTAATGATGTCATCACAAGTCACATGACAAGCCATTATTGGCTGATTTTTTTCAAGGTCAATATCTCTGATACAAGTCTGATTATTAAATTTTGTTTTCCTCCTAGACTCTTATGTGTCGTAGACGGAAATTAAGATGAAGTTATGATGATAGCTTTTGTGAATTATTGTATGTTCCTTGTTTCATTATTCTTCTTGGTGTTTGCCTCTAATATCTTTTTTCCCTG
>NW_019091476.1:352330-532046 GCF_001949145.1 Acanthaster planci | reverse complement strand
CCCTTTGCTCTACGTCCTCATGATACATATACATGTACTGGCTGTTTGCCTTCCTTATCACTTTTCTTTTTGCTCCTTACCAATATATATAGTGCTTACTTTTTGAATTCATAATATTTGTTCTCTCTATGCTTGGTATCCATATAATATTTTTCTCTTTGCCATTTACAGCACTTTGTCAATAATTTCAGAATTCTGGCAGTACTTGGTTTTACTTTTGTGACCCTATAATGCTGTTTTCTACTAAATGGAACATCCATTTTGTGGTGAAAGCACCCCTGGGTAGTAACTTAGGATGTCCCTGGGGCTGACCTGAGTTCAACTTTGCACCTATTCATGCTTGTTTCCTCAAACCATACTTACGTACCTCACCCAGGGGTGCAACCTCATTTCTCATTTAAACAAGTCAGTCATTGGGTTGAGCACTTCCCAACACATTCTCTGTAACTACCTGACATTGTAGCCTCTCTATCATAACATTTACCAAACAATACATGCTACTTGTTGATATTCATTATATTTACATCCAAGCATGTCAGCCATTGCCATAGTTTCTACTTATGTAGCCCATGCACTGCTGTTGAACACTCCTTCTCTGATTTCATAATCTTGTACTGTCTTATAGCCTTTTCTTAAACACTGAAACTTCATTTCAATTTTCAACATGTGATGATCTTCATGTGATGACATCTGTCTTCTGTTCTAGAATTTGCTCATGAAATGGCCCTAAAAAACAATCACCACCACGCTCTGTTCTCATTGACTCTGATGATCCCATTTTGTATTCTTTGTACATTTCTTGACCAGTAAAAGATATTTTCGACACATCAAATGGCTGACACAATGCAGTTTCACATTTGCTGGTTAATGGAATAAACTTCAAACTGACTCGCTGCATGTAGCATCCGTCATTTTTTCTATCATTTTCACAGTGTTCCACTACCTGTACAGAACTTCTCAAACATAGACTACGACCTCTGATATTATCTTCATCATAACTGACATAAGTATCTATCAAGACAGAAAAAACCTGTAATATGAACTGCTTATTCTCATAAATATCCATTACGTGTATTTTCGAATATCCCAACAAAATCTCCACACACTGTGTCATGACTATATGTATATATATGGACATGTACACCCTTATGCCGACATTTTTTCTGTCACTATCTTGCTAACTACAATATGAATCAAAGAAGTAGAACAGTCTATCTTGCGGTACTGAAAATGTTTTCCCATGAAAAGTTTTTGAACAGGCACAGTATTTCTGAAGTGTCTGCTCAGCCTGCACTACTCATTGGACCATGGAGCCATGATTGGACTAATGTTAAATTTGACCAAACTCCTCTCCCCCTCCAAATGTCCCAGAAACCCCAGAATCTATCAATTAAATCGAGGTGGTTATTATAACCACCTTGATGAAAGCTTCTCTGAACAACCCAAATGTCATGTTAGCATTATAAAGGAACACCTGATAGTAATATATAACTTGTTTTGAGGATTTACATGTATCTCATCATCAGTATAATTTTCTATTATTGTGTTCATATTTATTTTTGTATTTGATTCTTTCACTTGTAATTTTTGATACTTTTCAAAGTCAGCTGTGCTCATGAAGTTGGGCATGCCCAACCCAGTAAGTTGACACTGGACAAAGTTTGGCCGTGATTAAAATTAATGTGTAATGTATGTAACAATCCGCTGATGTTATCTCCAAGAAATCAATCATGATAGTTTTTATCCTCAGACAATTTGGGCCAAGAAAAACTTTGATGCCTTTGTATATATGAGTTCATCTGTCGGTTTGTGTGCCTTTGTGTGTGATGTGGACAATTTAATTATTAAGTGCCTTTGAAAAATAGGATGTCATGACAACAAATCACCTTCGGTATAGGGTTGGATTCAATTTTGTGTGTTGGAGATGTGTTGTTAAAAAAAGTAATGATAGCTAAATGTTTGTTGAGCATTGTAGTAATTTGTCTCCTTTCAGCCCTTTCGTAATAAATACCCATGAACTGTGAACACCATGCTTTATTGTGTGTTTTCTGGTTTATGTAGCTTAGCTGAACAATGGTTTTTCCTGAATCGTTGGAAATGTGCTGTTTATAGAGATTTTTATTGTTGCGTTTTGACTCCTAGAAATCTCCATTGACTCCTTGAAATCTACATTGAGGCTTGCCCCTGTTCGTCCATTTGCTTGAAATGCTATGTGTAAGTGTCACATTCTACGTTTTCTATCGAGTCAAGTTGAACAGACCATACATGTACATGTATGCTGGGTTGCCTAGGTCAGTTAGAGCTGGTGTCCAATTAGCAGCCATCATTGCATTGGTTTTTTTTTAAAAAAGCAGGTTTTTCTTTCTCGATGCAGTTAATCCAAGACGAGTGATATGTTACAGTAAACTTTGCAGTTGTGGTCAATGTGGTAAGGGTGTGTTCAAGGGAATACAATTTCAATGATTTTCATGCTTTGTAAAGACAAGTGCTTTTTTCAAACCTCGTTCTTGTGTTGAATGTATTAGATTTGAGTGTACCAGGATTTTATGCACTTTAAAAACTGGTTGAAGTTAACACCCAGATTGTTAAGTCAATAACAATTTTAACACCCCAGATTTTGCACTTTGTCATTATTTTATATTTTCATATGAGCATTCAGAATGTGCTGGAATATTGTAAACTAATTTTTTGAGCTTTGTCGTGGGTAGGGTTTGCTTTACCAGTAAGTGCAGTTTTGGTTTTAACACAAGTGCTGCATTGCTAAAGGCCTATTGTCACAAGGCTACAAAGAAAAAAAACATTGTTTAGCAAATTTGTTTGCTAAATTGTGAATCCTTTACTCTTGTGAGGTTTTTCATTTAGATCTGGTATTAATTGATTATAGTGACCCTTGTTGCAGTAATTGAACAAGTTCTGTTACCTTGAGAAATAAATGAACCTTTGTGTATGAGCTTTTTCCTAATGGTTGAATTTTTAATGATCAATGATATCAAATATGCCAACTAAAACACTTATTTTCTCTTGTATGTGACCAGAATTAATTACTGTAACGGATATTTTCAATTTATTCATAACAACTCTTTGGCATTGTCTCCCCATAGTATATAAATGTGTAGTACAGGTTTATGCTGTATGTGAAACTACGAATGCATTATTGAGGCTCATGATCCATCAGCACGGCATCTTTACGCCCGACTGAATCTCCCAAACACTGGATTTCCCAGAACCATTTCTGGGCCATCACGGCTGCGTTGTGTGAGCATGCAGCACTGCAGTTTATGAAATAAGGTATGGATGATATGTAAGCGACCATTTGCACTTTGCCGCAAGTGTTCGGAATTCCCTTGCATAGTTGGTGTATAAACCGTGCTTGCACTGAATGTATGCTCATCACAGTCAAAGTGGATTGGCAATGGACTGCATTTGGATAATCATACTGGTAAGTTGTTAGCATGCGGAAGGACTTTAATTTGTTTAACAGTTTAGTTATGTCCAATTCCAGGGTAATGGATTATTAGACAATGAGGGTACCGGTACGCAGAGTTTGGGCTGAGTAACATTCCCAATTTGTTTTATACAACCAAGTCAGATCCATACTCAAAAATATCTTCTTACAGACAATGTGTTGTGTGACATGTCACCCAGTGAATTTTGCCGCCTAAACAGGTCTATTATATACATTGACCTTCAGAAGACAACCTACTCTGAAAATCAAAACTTAACCATGGGAGCACATCACTCCAGGAGAAGTCCCTCCCCCACCCATTTGGAATTTTGACACATTAAATTGGCACACCCTATGTGCAAGCCACAGTTTATTAGCTTCTATTTGTGTGCCATCGGCCACCCCCTCAGAAATTTAACCCAACTTTGGCACTGAGAAAAATGTTCAAGGTTGTTTTGCTCAATATACTTGTATACAAGCTTTTTTGCAAGATGAGCTGCTTTGAGGATGAAAAGCAAACATCACACCAGTTAACCCAGAGCAATTCAGCTATGCCGGGCCTACACATTTCGCAGCTTATCACGTGTCAAAATGTGTGGTAATGTTTACTGAGCTCTCTTTATTTTCATTTTCTAATTGGAATTGCTTGGAATTAGAAATCAAGTGGTTACAATGTTTGAGGTAATGGTACGTGTACATGGAAGTTCTGCAAAGAGCTTCAGACACACCTAAGCGTATGTCAAAGGATGCCTCGATTTTCCAACTGAGCAAAGTGTATTTCAATTGTTCAGATATCTGGAGATTGATTAAATCTTAGGCCAGCTTATGACTATTTGACTGCAGCCACTGATGATAAATTTCTGCCTTTTCCTTTCTCTAGATATCCGTTGTTTGGACTTGCTATTGCACCAGTCGCCGGCCAAGTCCTTTTGCAATCAATAAAGGTAAGATTGAACAATGACTTTTGCCATTGGCTAATGGGTTGGATTGTTACCAACTGGTTCAATGAACCCAATTTAGCATGTAAACTTAATTTGCCCTTTATTTGCATGTAGACTTGATTTGATATTGTCTCCAAATAGTAGGCATGTGGGTACACTATGAGATTATTAGGGTAACTACAAATTGTAGAATTCATATTGTTTGATATCACATGTAACAACCTTGGATGTGAGAATTATGGTACTCAATATTGCCAGTGGCTGATTAAAAGGAAAGTGTTATGGCAGAACTTGCTGTCGTAAATTGAGAAAAATCAAGTTAATCAAAATGATTTCTTCAAACACCATGCATTTCATACCCCTGCATATTAAAAATCTACATCCCACTTTTTTTTATTGACCACCGTTGTGGTAAAAAGGTGTACATCATTTTGGGCTGAACCACCTCGAAAAAATGTGCACTGCACAAGAATGGTATTTTTGATTTTCGCAAACTTGGTGTCAAAAATGACCGTGAAAAGTTACTCTAAAAACTAAAGGATCAATTCCTCAAAAAAAATGCAATGCATCAAATATCCGAATTTTCGATCTTACCAACTAGTAGATTGTTGATGATTAAACCATATTCAAAATCAGTTGCAATAACGTAATCACTTGTACATTATAATCACTATAATAGCTTCTCATGTCTAGGAGTAACTCCCGCCACAATTTAACAAGATTTAACAGACATGAGATACTTCTTGCCTTGTTGAAACTTTTTATTCCTTTTAAATGTTTTAAGGAATTATTTAATTTTTGAATCATAAGATTTCTTAAGAATCTACTTGAAACCAGCCTCCATAGTGCAATTTTCTCATTTGAAACAAAAGAATGTTCTCTGTTTTCATGAATTTGGCATTTGAATATTCAAATTCAGAAAATTATATCTGAATATTCAATAATCATTCGAATATTCGTTACAGCCCTAGTACATTTTCTACTGAGTCAATCCAAGGGTGAATATGGGGAGAGCATATCTTCTTCACAGGGGCACAAAAAATCAGGAATTTCATTATGTGGTACTATCTTTTGTGGACTTTCGGAGGGATGAGTCCCACAATTTTAGGCTTTTTACGTGCTTGGGGAAGAAAGGCAGTGGAAGTTAGTTCCAGAATTGCCTCTCCGTCATTTCCGTCTTAAATACTTCATGATTTAAAAAGGCAAAGCAGTTGTGATGCCATTTATAGCATATTATTTATCTCTTATATGCCCTCACCTCATATTAATCTAGCCTTTGGATTTTATGTACATGTACTAAGCAGTGTGTGCATAAAAGTCATTTAAACTTTGTGCACATTTAATACCCCAAAAGCAGTTTCAATCATCACCCTTTCTAAAGATCTTTTGTAGGACCAAAAGAATGTACCTGCCAGGTTTGATGCTTCATACCAGTCAGCCACAGTTGTATCAGAAATGGGACATTTTGGCCACCTTACTAATAAAGCCTGCTTTAGGCCCACAAGAAAGGCAGCAGGATTCAGATGTGGGTTATGAAATGACTTTACACCTTTGTTTTGGGAGTTAGGATTCTTGTTAATGAACACAGTCATTTAAAACAATTCCCCCCCCCCGCTCCCCTTGCAGTACCTGGATACTTCTCATTGCAATGATCCTTGCCGATGGTTAAATTCATAAACATCCAAATTAACTTGCTACTGAGATCACTTTCATCATGGAAACTCCTCTCTTTGTGTTAAGTTGACATAATACTGATGCATTGAAAGTTTATAATGACTTTTGGTATCATATTTACCACAGTCATTTAAAACAAAATCTAACCCCCTCTGGATACTTCTCATTGTACTGATCCTTGCCAATAGTTAAATTCATATCCATCCAAACATGGAGACCCTTCTCATTGAAAGTTTATAATGACTTTTGGAATTATATTTTTGCAGTAGGTATACACATGTAGCTATGACACCTTAGACTACTTGCTGTACATCTATTGTAACAATCTGTGCCATTATAAATAAGAACCAGACCAGTGTGTGACAAGTGTACATGTTTGTAAGTCTTGATAATCTTATACGGATGGGCATTTTCTTAATGTGCAGTGTTGTTACTGTACATTTTAGAAGTTGCATTATGCCTGCCCTGTATTTGTATCCACTACCTTTCTAATTTTTGATTCTTTTGGGGCCCATTTTCTTTTTAATTAATTTTAATCATTATGGGTTTTGGAATGATACATATATCTTAAAAGAAATGCCAGCAGATCGAATGATTCCACAGATCCTTGTGTCGTCAAAACCTTTCTCTCAGTATAGGACCAGTTGTATTGCTTTATTTGTACCATTTATAATTCATTACTTTCGGAAAATACACAACTGAGCAAAACCATTTACAACCTGATGGGCTGCCTGTGTCATCTTTTGTTACTGCATCATTTGTCATTTTTAAATAGTGTCGACTGCTTCACAAGATCGAAGCCAATGTAAAAATGTGAAAAATGCATGAACATTAGAGAGATGGATGTTTTGTATCTATGACTTTGTGAGACTACATTCAGTAATGGAAGATGACTGATGTTGGCTAGTTAATCCATTGCATTAGCTGGCAGACTTGAACCCTGTAGGGTCTGCACTGAAGTCACTCATCTATTCCGTGTGCACTTCAGTCTTTTGTTATTACAGAGCCAAACATTCATTTGGGGTTGTTCTTAGAAACTAAGGGGATGCTTGTGCAATACGTGTGGCCTCACTGTCGTACTCACTGTATCTTACCCAGCATCCTATGAGGAGATTATGAGAAATCTAACCCTACCACCACCTCCATCAACCCCCATCTACTAAAGAAATTTCTGAAATCGTGCAGGATGTTCTCGCACTAAAAGTCAAAGAAAAACTCAAATACCATCAAAGAACTGGAGGAATTTGTATATTGGTGTAATTTTGTTTACAAATTAGTATATTTGTATACATGCACATCGCCCTTTTTTCCAAATAGGATGTCAAGTTCCACTCAGCTTTGCCTTATAGAGGAGAACATTCAGTCAGAAATGAAGTCATTCTTACCATTGCACTCATAAACTTTCATGTCTCCATTTGTATGGATAATTAGGCATTATGTTGCAAGGTGTCGGCATTCATCACTACAGTGCTGCATTTACATTCATTCAGCCTGTCGTTTTTATCATTATGCACACCTAAATGATATTTTTATTCTGTTGAGGGGAGATGTTCTGTATAGGTCATTCCTTAATTATTAATCTTTATTTAGCAATTATCTGCCATGTTGAATATGGGTTTTAAACAGAAACGATAAGGTAAAGAAATATTACATTTAAATTGTAAAGTGTTATTGTCTGGAATCAGATTTCTGTTGCAGTATGCTTCTTAGGATATAATGATGAGGATGAACAGATATCACAAAAAATTGTATACATGATGGAATCAAATTAAGGGGGCTTCTCAAAGACAGCGTCCTAAAACAAGGTCATAATTAATAGTTATTTAATTTCCTTGCAAGGCTTCTTGGTAGGAAATCATACTTTATTGTCATTTAATCTCTCTGGAGGTCTAGTGCTGATAATCCCATTGAGTTTGTTTATGGATCATTTTTGAAATAAGTCATAAATTTTGTTCTCTATCCCTTGATGAAACGAGGAACAGAATGAGTTAGTCTGACCGCACTAGGGCTTGAGAGGGGAAGGATATACTCCAGTGGAATCTCCACTAGGCTGAAGCTATTCCCAGATCAACATTTGTGAAAAACAATTACTGTTGTCACGTTGTCTTCTTTCCGTGGTTTAATGAGGCGTGTGAGCCTACAGTTCAGGTTGCTTCACCAAAAATAAATAATACATTTGGTTACCAATGGATCTGCAGACTCTCTTGAAATTTTTAAAACTTGCCTGAAAACTCATCTTTTTAAACAGCTCTTCTCTTAATATGTGGTTTCAATCATTTCTTAAGCTTTTAAGTCTCTTGTTTTTTACTTTTAATGCTGTTACTTAATTTGTAAAATTTTGTAATTGTAATTTTACAGTGCTTTAAGATGCGTCTTTAGGTATTTATTATCATTGTTATTATTAATTGAGTTAATTAAGTTTTGCTCACTGAAAGGAAGATGTGAATAATACTATTGTAAAGTTTGCATTTGCTGTTTACACAATTTGTAAAAATAAAGACAATATATAATATTTTGATAAAAATGAAACAATTAAAACAGCTCATTTCCTCTCATCAATCACCAATTTAAAAGCTGGAACATCTCCTCCAACAGGTGTATCGAGGGGACTCTTTTTTGGGAAATATGATAATGTTAGAATAATTTGGGGGGGCTTATGCGTAAAACAAGAAAGATGAAAGAAGAAGAAAACACAAGAAGTACCCGCCCTTTGGGTTGTTTTGGAGCACATGGAGATGAAATACCTGCCATGCCACTGCACATCTTGGGATGGATAGCATGGCAGTGCAGCATTATAACAAAAGTCACACTGCAATATCTGATGGATAATGAATGCTTGTGAGGAGTGGCTACGGAATGAACAGACATACAGTAGATGGTTCCCCCACCCCACACCATAGCCGACAGTTTATCATTAGTGCTACATTGGGTATTCTTGTCAGTCCTGATAATTCTCCAAATGTCAGCATGTTTCACACAGAGTTCAGAAATAATTGATGTGGCATGATCAGTAATTTAATAATCAGGTTAATTTGGCCTTGTCCCTTCTCTCCTTGTTATATTGTCTAGTCTTTTTTGGTCATATAAACCAAACTAGCTAGCTTCAATACAAACTTAATTTGGCGTCGGTTGTAAAGCATTAACTGACGTGCATTTTACCAACCTTATCCTGTCCATTATCTTATAGAAACGGGATGTCCTTACTACTCCAAGCGTTACATTGACACCTGCTACTCAGTGCAGGCAGCCGTTGGGGAAGAGATGGGTCTCAACTTTACTGAGGCCAGAGCAACGTGTTTCCGTATTGGAATGGACCTGGTGTCATGGCAGAGCACAGATGAATTGGATTTCATACAGTCCACAATCAGGTTAGAAATGGTTACTTCCCAAAAATCTGCATTCAGTCACACTTTAAACCAAATAACCCATCCTCACAAAAAGTTAGGCAGATCTTGAAATGTACACGTAGGTCATTTTCACAGAGAGCAGCATGCGTTTTCTTTTGCTTATTGTTTTCCAGTGCATGTTCACTAACATCTATGATTTTAGAGGGTTATGCAAATTTCTGCAGATTTACTTGTGTGTTCCTCCAAATCACCAATATAGTCATTCACAGAGTACTGGTCAAAATGACAATACAATTTCATTTGATGACTTTGATATCTGACAGCGATGCTGATGCTTGTCTGTATGACATGGGCATGGCAAGGGAGCCCCCCCCCGCAATTAAACTGGAAAATAAAAAAAGGGAAAACAGCCAAAGAAATGAAATCACAGAGATCAAAAGGGATGAA
The DNA here is from genome assembly GCF_001949145.1 of Acanthaster planci. The sequence continues at coordinate 522,192 of NW_019091476.1, read as the reverse complement.
AATCACCAATTTGATCAGAAAACTTCAATATGACCCCTTCTCACTGTTGGTTTGACAATTAAAAGCTGAGGAGTATTTAAGCCCCTCGAAAAGTTTTTCCTCCTGGAATTAGGTCCCCCCCCAAAAAAAAAAAGAAATCTGAGCAACACTCATGTTGTAGAGTCAAATCCTGCAGTGCAGGCCGGTAGCATGTAAATGTAGATTCATGAAAATATTAAAGTATCATGCAGATTTATCAAATGAATACCGCATGTCACAGTGAAAGCCACCTGTGTGAGGTGTTTTGCATTTGTCATCTTTTCACCTGTAGACACTTTGATTACAACATGACGGGAACACGTGATATTGCTACTCAACTGCCAAATGACATCAAAGTGTGGACAGGCCTGCAGCTTACCTCCGAGAACTTTTCGTGGGTGAACAAGAAAGTCTTCAACAGCAGTGCCCTGTAAGTTATGAACCCCTCCTCCCAAAAAGCCATGTTTCCTTTAACATTCATTCAAGCAATAAAAGGGTAGCAAGGAGAGTAATTGTGGTTTCATGTTATTTTTTCATCTCTAAATATTAATACAAGTGTCTGTCGGATTTAGCCCACAGGAGTATTCCCTCTTTCCAGTGTTCAAATATGAACCAATTGCAAATTACATGTAGGGAACAGTATCCAAAAACGAACAATTTTTGTTAGGCCTAAGAATGACCATTGATCTGAAATATCAGTAAACAATTTTTAAAATGTAACATAAATTAAATTACATAAAAGCTCCTTTCAGACATTAAAATGATCATTATGCTCTAATTACAGGCCCTCATTAATGCAGTTACCAGCATTGTTGTTTCATGTATGTTGTAATGTATGGTTCTCGAGTGCATTTTAGTCTTTCAGTTCACTGCAAATTAATTTACATGTATTTGTGATAATTTCAGAAGCTTAAGGCCAGTTTTCTTTTCCGGAGAAAGTTTTTCTGGTGCATTTTTCTGACAGTGTTTGCCTAAAAGAAGTCATAGAAAGAAAGAAATACTTAAATCTTAAATGAATTGACTGGGGGATTTAAACCTGTGACCTCTAAAAATTCACACTAGTGTTCTGAGTCAGCCACTTTAAAAACCTTTAAAAGTCTGAATTGTTTGTCTTTAGCTACAAGGACTTTATATATGCCCTGAATTGCTAGTTGAAGGGTGCCTTTCCTGGACGCAACATTGTATGAGCTGTTCTGCCTTTAAAAATTAAAGTGGTTCGCAACTGCAAGTTTCTGTGTTGCTTGCTTGAGCATTGTATAAAAATCCCCTTAACTGTCAGCGTTATTTGTTGAAATTAACCCTAAATGTTATGTAAAATTGACAGTTTTGAGGAGGATGAAAGGAGGTATTGTGCAAACTCTAACAATACTGCAAAAGTTGAAGACAAGTGCAGTATTGTTAAGGCAAGTGCACTATCCTCCCAATTATTCAGGGACTAAAACATGTGTTTAGCCAGTCTTAAACATCTTAAGACTAGATCAAGAAAATGGATTCTGATAATCATTTGAGCCAACGGTGTACTAAATTTTAATGCAGGCAAAGAATGTGTTTTGTGTCAGAAATTCAAAATAAGCTGTAAATTGTGTGAATTTCTCTGATTTTATTTAACAAGTTCATTTCTTTTTTATCAAACATCCTTCGGGCATTTCCACGGTGACTCGCATTACATTTTAGTTCATTTTGAAACTTTTATAACCACATACATACTGAAATGTAGCAGTTAAAAATTCCACTTACTTTGTGTAGGTACTTACTGACACTTGGTATAAAATACACAAACAAAAAATGATTTCAACAGATAACAACGCTTTTATTGCATTGTAATTATAGCGTGACTTGCATTACTCAAAAAGGAAAGCAGTAAAATCGGCTTAGGTTTAAATCAAATTTCTCCTCAAACTATGAATTGGAGAAAACAATGAATAGTTATCAGAAACTCAAACTCTATATCACCTAAAAGGAGATGCATTTCCCAACCATTTTAAGAGAAAAACATAAATAATCGATGTGACTTACTTTACCGTGACTCATGTCACCTCAAGATTACCCTAGATTATGCACGCATTAGCTTGATTGTTTGTGTATGCATGTAGTTACCAGTGCAACAGTGCTTTCAGGTTTGCAGTTGAGAAGACAAATAGTTGCCAAGTTAACAATTATAACATATTCATATCATGAACAATAAAAGAATTACTTTGAAGAATTGACATGTGGTGCCCCCAAAAAACCAACATACACTGTACATGTACTGGTATATGTCATTTTGAATGAATGCCACATTACCACGTATGGTTGATCAAGCACACTTCCTAACAAGAAGTTGTAATGGCCACGATGGTTGACCGTGAATTTTTCAGCCTGTTCTGTTTAGCTTTTGTTAGGTTTGTTCCTTTGCCTTCCTCAGCTCACAACTTTTTCCGCTCATCTCATTCTGTTGCTTACGGTAGTCAATGTACATGTACTTCTCGGTAGCACAAAGCTTTTCATGTCTTTTTTGCTGTCTCTCTGCTGCTGTGAGAGCCATTTGGCAATATCTGAAATGAAAGAAACAGTTCTAGTAAATTTTTTTGACATTTTTTATGGGTAATTTTTACCAAAATGAAAGGCAATTAATAATACCTTGCTAATTATTAAAATATTTAGTGCAAACGCGTGTGTCCTTGTAATTTTATATGAAGTACATACAAATTTGAACATTTAATGCGCCGTCACTGTCACATTGATTCTTTGGATTATTTGGCACTAGTAAACATGTATAATGTTGTGGGATACAAATTATCAAAGGTGACCTTGCAGGCACTTCTGCTGGGTTGTGGAAAACAGTCAGCTCTTAAATCACTTTATGTGCGGTTTGTGAAAAAAAATGCTCCATAACCATTTTACTACAACGCCATTCAGCAATACAGGTACATGTACACGTATGTGCCAAGTGCTAGTAAGTAATATTGTCAACTATACAAGCTTTAGGCCTAGTACATGTACATGTATGACACTTGAAATCCAGGAAGAGAAAAATGAGGCTAAAATAGGAGAAAAATTTACCGATATATGCTACATTGTGTAATCTGGCAAATTACATGTATTGCAATAACTGTGGAGGCCATGCTTCACAGAATTGCATGCATTTCATTTGACCAAATTCTACGATGGGAGCAATTTGTGACTCTTTTTCCCCTCATTATTTACTTTCACTTTGAGCAAAGTTTTACTTGTATTTCACTTTTCACCCCTATTGGTATGATTTTGTGAGAAGGTTACATTTTACATTACCTTTATTTCAGATAGATGATGACAGATGCAAATCTTTTGTTTTTCTGCCCACATGTACATATGGACATGTAAATGAGGAATGTTGCAAAACTAACGGGACCCGGTGCATGGAATTATGACAATATTATCTGCTGCCCCCTATTTAAGATGCCAATAAACTTTAGAAAACAATTGCACTGATGAAAAGATAACAAGCAGTGCAACTACTGTAGTTTAAATTGTGACTCATGTTACCCTAAAATGCGGTGACTCGCGTTACATTTGACTCGCGTTAGCAACTTTCAGTGCCAGATATATTATCCTAGGCAGATAACCTAGGGTTGGTGTTGTTCTAATTTGGTTTGTTGCACACTGAAGGAGGAGGTTTATGATTGACAAACTCAATACCCCTGGGAATTTGGTATACAGTTAACTTTTTGTGTAATATGTAACTTGTGCTACATCATCACCACCACTTGATTCAAAGGGTCTGTCCTGAAAAACTAGAATAGAAAGGGACTATTTGTCATAAAATGTAATGAGAAAATGCTCTCATGAAACTATATCCAAATTTCAACTCAGCATACAAATTGAAATGGGATTGTTGGAATGAGGAATGTGTAATATCTTTTTTGATGTGTCAAAACCAAATAATTGCTGACATAATGTTTTAATAGGTGAATTTTCAAGTTAAAAAGCCAGCAAAGATTAGTCATGGACTTTTTTCCATAGCTGTGGTCAATTACTCTTGACTAAATTTAAAAAGTCAGTGAAAAAAATTTGAGTCCATTTTCCCTTTTCACATGGATATGCCCCCTCAATCCTAATTCTAAATCAAACTTTTTTGGTCAACTTCCAAATTTCTTGTTACAGAAAGCTTCATCACTGATGATGCATGTATATTATTCCACTGCATCTGATAACAAGCCTGTTATGAGTAATAATAAGGGAATAAATATGTGTCTGAAATGTACATTGAAGACCAGCTTAGGAGACTGGATGTGACAGACGTGGGGTTTGGGCATTATCAGTGTTTATTCTCCCGAGCTGGTCTTAAATGTTAGGTTACGACCGGCCAAGCACATAATATTTATTCCTATTCATAAATATTGTCTTGAGTCAAAAGAAGTCAATATAAGATAGATATCTAGTGATTTTGGTCTAGAATTTAACTTTTATTTTCCCGAACACCCCCGTCCATTTCATGGTGTATTCGTTGTGTAAATTGTCCAGAAGAATCTCCATGTATGGACTTGCTGGATGCGTGGCGCATTCTGCATGCTGCATCGCACGCAGACTCTTGACCTATAGGGATGGAGTAAACTCTTGCATCCAGGTGCTTAGAGTGCTTAGAATGTTTTTTACGCAGCGGGCAATATCACGTCTCAGTGGACACTATCAAATGTTAATTCACGGTCAAGTTGTACATTGTTGAGTAGGAAATCTGTCTGAGGAATATGAATACACAATAGCCAAAGTTAATATGTATTTTAATTCTCATGAATTTTTTTTGCTTTGGCAGGTCTGGTATTTCTGTGATTGGTTTGGATTCAAATCCCCTGTTACCAGCACCTGTGCTCCTCCAACGTGAAAGCAACCTATGGACTCTTGTCACTTCCAATGATACTTACATGTACATTGAGGCCAATGCAGCCGTCTGTAGCGCAAAGAAAGGTAAACTAATAAGAACAGAACTGCTGCAGTAGAAGACTTATCATTTGCCTGGATCTTCATCATATGTGGAGGCTGATTAATGTACATTGGAGTCAAACTGAGGAACTCTTTGTACCAATGGTTGTCGCGCAGAAATTACATTTGCTCCATTTATTATCCAGGAGCAAACTTGAAATTGGTTTATAAAGAAAGCGTTAATCACTATCAATGTTTGTCTTGTAACAAGAAGCACGTAATGCAAGGCAGGAGAGTGCACTATACTTTTGATGCAGCAGAATGCATAGGGAGAGGTGAAAGTGGTGAAATCAATTCTCTCATTTGGATTGATTCCTAAAGGTTCCAGTTATTGTCCAGTTATTGCTAAACTTTTTGTAGTTTTTATGAGCAGTTGAAAAGGGTCTGCTCTTTTTGATGTCAAAGTCGTGTTTTTCCTTCAAGTATCTGTATCAACTAGAATTTGCCATTTGGTACAAAAGTAAAAAGAATAATTCCAAAATTGTTAAAAATCCCATGCAGCTTTCAGGACACCAGATAACGTACAGTACACATACTCCTAAGTACTAAACAAAAGTACAATCCTATACAAAAATTAAAGGGGCAAATGTCAATTTGAACGAATTTGAGGTGAAATTGAAAATCGACCTAATGGTGACCCATACAGGTCTTACACAAAATGAGAGTGGTCTATACTTGCAGAGTATAAAGTACATACACATAGTGTCTCTAAAATTGTGCCAACAAGTACCCTCTGTTTTAAACATAAAACATCAAATAGTAACATTTATACCTAACACACTGTTTCAGAGAGCATGTTTTTAATGGGTTCATTTTATATTGTCAATCCCAGAGACGTGTGTCTTATCCTTAGTAGATACCTAAGTAACCATTTTTCTCCACCAAAAAAAGTTACTCTTTTGCATGTATTAAAGTGTGTGGCACTGTCACCCCCTGGAGATGAAATTGTAAAGGTGAAATGCACATTGTGTTATTTCAGTGAGGTCTCGGGATCAGACTTGAAAGTGGCGCAACTTCAGTTTTGGCTGCATTTGGTTAGTAGGCATATCTCTGGATTGACAAAAGCAAATAAGATGAAATAAAAATATCAAGCCAAGAGTACCCTGTTTTAAAACCAGAATAATTACAAATACTGTCCCTTAACATTTTATGTTTGAAAGTGACAGTATTTGCTGGCCCATTGGGGGATGGTCACACCGTCTTTTCCTGACATTTTCCAGTTAACAGATACGTAAACAATAATGCATGCCTCTTAGCATACATGGCCAGTAGACTTAATGAGATGGAGCTGTTTAAATGCCGACAGTTTTAATGTCAGACCACCACAATTATTGAGTCTGATAAGCATCAACAGGATGAGCCCTACTTTTTAAGCCCCTTGACGCCGGGTATCAAGCCATTTTCCTTGTTAAGAGTAACCCTAAAATGAACATGTAACTCTTCAACTCACTGGTGTTAAATGATAATTGAGGATAGGCCTACATGCGTGTATAGAGGACACTACACCTTGTTAACCAGAAGCTTAATATCTATCATCCCCACCATTTCCCAAAGCATATATAAAGTGTGATATCGTCAGTATGCAATCCTTTTGTAATGGTCGGATACAGAATTCTTCTTAATTTTTCAGCTTATTATTCAATTACGTTGCAGTTTTAAGCGCCTACTATGATGCCCTTCTCTATTTCCCAATGGACATGTTGAGTTACCCAGATGCAACCGGGGACAGACTGGCAAGTTTGACTTCTTCCACAGTTTACAATGGAAGAATTTTCATTGGGACACAAATGACAGAAGGCTTATAAGTTATGGACTGAAGCTGATGCATTTTGATTGTTTATAATATTTGGCCTTTTTGACAAAAAGTAGTGATGAAGTATTCTTTGTTTCAATATCTGAAATAGAAAACCTATAGTAATTGTTTCTCATTGTATTTTTTCAGTTGGCAAACACATTCATCTTTGTTGGACCCATTATTCATTAGACCCAATCTGACGAACTAAGTACTACTAGGTACTAACTAGCCATATTTCTGCTTCACAGTTCCATAAAATGGACCCTGTTTTATGCTGACATGCCAGGTATTTGCACTAAAAGGCTTCGTATATTCTTTAATTGGACCTTCTGTTCCTCAATTTTCTTGAATGTACAGACCTTTGATGTTGCTTCATTCCAGTTGATGGGCACAGTTCCAAGTGTTGTCAAGTTTCAACAAACCAGCAAGGGTGGTGGTTTATTCATAAATGACTTTCAGATGCAATTCTTGAATTTAGATGGTATGTCATTGGGTTATTGACTTCCTTAGATGACAGACAGTCTAAGCAGTCTTTTAATGGAATTTGATCAGCTTTGGTGATGGATCTTAAGAATGTCGAGGAGTTTGCAATTTTTCTTTGTTGTCTGTTTTGTTGGGGTTTTTACTCTTAAAGAAAATTGTTTAAAGAAAATCGTAGGTTGCAAACAAAAGTTCAAATTACTTAAAAGGTATGCTAGAATTATGGTAAGTCAAAACTACTCTACTAGCCAAGGAGGCATTTAATGTTTGCTAAGATATGCACATGGGTGTGGTACAAGGCTTTCAACTGTTATTCTTGGATTAGCTTTTCTCACAATTTTTATGGTCGAAAGCACAGATGTAGAAGGTATTCTAGTCTCTGATACTTGGGTTCATCCTGATTTGTTGCCACCTCATAATGTCTTCAGGTTTTTGCTGTCAGAACATCAAACAAAAATGTATGTTGGTTGAAGTATTTTGATACAATCCCAACATTATAAGCTTCTCGTCAGAGATGCAATTTAAGTGGAATACTGCCCCCCCCCACCCCAATCTGGGATTCACATTTGGGAGGAATAAGGGTCGTTGGTCACATCGGACACCCAAGCACTGAAACTAAATTGCAGTATTGTGAAGTTATTAGCAGGCTTGAAGATCCCAGATAAAGACGGTTTGATTTCGATATTGTCCTCCTGATGAATAACTTTTCCAAACTCCCAACCTGTATTCTTAATCATGCAGTGAATAGTGCAAGTGCATTCGATATTTTGGCTGAACTGCAAAATTTGCTTCGGCTTGTGGAAAAGGATCTAATAAACCTTTTGAAAATAAAAATTCCTTAAAATAGAGTCATGACCACAAAAAATACTCTGAAAGTGAACCTGACAGAGAAAACCGGTCGGGCAGATAGTCTAACTTGCAGACCTAGTTGAATTAAGGTACATAATCTGGCTGTCAATGGAATAGCAGAGTTGCTGACTCGAGTCATGTGACTTGGACTCAAGTCGGACTCAAGTGGCTATTTTTGTGACTTGTGACTTGACTTGTAAATACCAGCTTTGACTTGTGACTTGACTTGGACTTGCAAAAAATCAGACACTACTCGACCGGCCGTAAGTATTTTATAACTTGTCACTTTGTAAATTGATGCATGGTTCTTTTTGCCGATTACACCTGGACAAAATTATGTGCAGCTTGACTTGTACAAGGACAAAGAGACTAGTGACTTGACTTGACCTGTGATCAAATTTCTTATGACTTGACTTGTGACTGGACCTAATAACTTATGACTTGACTTGGACTTGCAAAAATGACTTGCTGCCACCTCTGTGGAAGAGTCTTAATAGTACCCAAGTCTGTCCACTGATATACATTCTATTTGTATGTTGCATTTGGTAGCGGTTTAACACAAGTGTAATGCTACATCTGATTACCAATTCTGTCTGGTTCTTTCTGTACATAGGAAACATGTGTCTGTCTAACCTTGCCAAGTGCCAGAATAGTGGTTTTGCCATGTCTTTCTGGATGATGCTTCTCCCACCTATCCGAGCTCCGTATTGGATTGTCATTTCTAGTAAGTTGCCAAACTTATTGTTTTTATGTATAGCTGACTGTATTTATGAATGTGCTTGAAAAATTTGAAACATGTGTTGTTGCTTGTGTTTCCATGGTTTTGTTTCTGATCTCATGAAAAGTAAACACTTGTATTGTGTTGTGGTGTGGTGCTGTGCCGTGCAGTGCAGGGATGTGGTTTGGTTTGGTTTGGTCATGTTGGTTGGGTTTGGTTTGGTTGTCGGTCATTTGCAGCCAGCTACTCTTTTTATTAAAAATATCCTGTTGTTTTTTACTCAGATAGAATTTCTTTCAAATCTCTTATGTACACAGAAAATTTTTTTATTTAACCCACCCCCCTTTTTTCCTTTCATGTGACAAATCGGCAGTTGGCATTTCATTTGTGCTTTAGGAAAGTGTGGCACATAGATATCTATACGTATTTCAGTGCATCCCCATTGATTTGCAACGGATTGAAGACTAAACCTATATAGCTAATGGATTCAATGCAGCTTTTATAAGCATCAAGGAGATTTATTAATCTAACAGTTTGTCCAAGACAGCTTAGGCATACTGCACAAAATAGTTAAAATTTTCGAGGGTAAATGTACTAAATCTTTCTTCACATTGCCTATGGACTAATCTGACGACCATAATGAGAAGCATCAGGGCCATTCTTTTTGCATGCAGGTGGTATGCGTGCTTTACATTTCCCCCCAACCAATAGGGTGCCAGTGTGACTTGTCGAACTTCATATGTACGTGCACCTTTTTTTAAACCCATATGTGAGTGTGATGGCCCTGCATGACTGGCATCTTCTTAGGTGAATCTATAGCTGTTATTAAAAGGATTTATTTTAAAATGAGTCCAATATGTTGTTCTTATGTGCGCGTACATGTACTTGTACTTCAGTGATTGCGAAATTTATTGCAAGTATGCCTGTAAGGAAACTTGCAGGCTTGCACATGAGCTTATTTGCAAGCTCTCATGCGAGGTCAAGCATTTGCTAGCTTACAAGCCACACCAGCTGGCTGAAAGCTCGCTGCATGACAAGCACGCTGTGCACTAGTCAATGCAAGCTTGCATTTATTTAGCATTCAGTTTACAAGCCATTGCCATGGGGAAAATGCAGAATTTCTTTCTTTAACTCCTAAAATTTTTCTCCTTTGAAAACATAAAATGCTCCTCATCTAACCATTGTTCTAGTCTTTTTTTCAAAAACATAAATGTACACTCCCTAGGTCTTAACCAATTCCATTATTAGCCATTGAAGCAGACCATGCCTCATTGCCATAGCAATGTCAGTAACTTTTTTTTGCAAATTCCTATTTTCGTTATATACTCAGTCTTAATTCTAATGATTTCATTGCATTTGGGTTTATTTCCTTTTTTTGCAGGAGATGTAGGTGTTACACTTGAAAATGATTATTCCTTGAGGTGAGTCACACTGACACGTGAAACCATAAGCGTTCTGCAGATAGACCATTTATTTGTGTACAACCCTTTCATACCTATATATGCAGTATGTACCTGTGAACAAACGAGGCCCACACAATGCAGGTGAACCTTGCCACAATGCCATGAACCTTGTGTGGACTAAAAGCTAGGTTCAAACAATGTAATGGCTTTTCTGGAAAACAAATTTAGAGATATTTCTACCTTAGAGTTATTTGTCACAGAACAAAGAGAATCAGTCAATGATGTCATAAAAACTTTTGCACAAAATGTGCTCAAACACAGATGAAGAAAAAGGATTGGTTTCACTGAATTTCTTAACGACATGCAAAGTAAGGAATGTCCACACAAAGTAGGTAGCATTCATGCACACACTTGTTTCACCTACATGAGTACATTTCTTTATTCTCCTGTTACGAAAAGGGAAAATCTCCATGATCTCATTTCAGCTGAGTGAAATTGTCACTCTCCATGGAGACCAGTTTACTCCCCGACAGTCTGAGAAATTTTTGCACAAGAGAGAAATTTTAACACTGCATACTGTCTGACTGTACTGCCTGTTTTTACTATCCAAGGGTACCATCTGTTATCTATCTGAGGGTACTATTAACCATCTAAGGGTCACTGGAACAATTTCTTTATAGTTGAGGATAGAGTGAACGGAGGAATTAAAGAATAACTCACTGTCAACTGTCAACAACGTGCACAGTAAATAACTAGCAAGTCATCTCTTGGATGTCTGCATAACTAGCAGCTTATCACACTCATGAACGTGAAGATAATCAAAACTAAGGGACCATTTAAGATAATCGTATTTAAAGTGCTCAGAAAGGTAGCATTGCAAAGGGTGCCACCTCGCAGCAAAGTGTTGATAGTCTGTACATATATATGTGGAATGCAGCGTGGGGCACATCAATGATCAAAAGTTAAAGGAAAATCCATGGCCAGATAAGAATGGTGAGAGCCTCAGTTTCCCTTTTTGTAAATGTGTCACAAAGTCTACTGTGTTGACCTTACCTGAATCACCAACTTGTGCGTTCTTTTCCTAATGCCAGTCAGCCATTCGCTAAAACTTGATCAACTGCAGTGCACCCTCCTCTGCCACAATGCAACGTGTCCTTTTCCACCATGATCGTCCTAACAGAAAATAATTAACAATGAACAAAGAAGATAAATAAAGGGCCTAGCTTGAAGACGATCTGTGCATTGAAGTTGGAGACGACTTGGTTTGTCTTGACTTGGCAAGTAGCTGTAGAGTTTGCAGTAGAAAGGCTTGCAGTAAAAAGAGCTTGTGAATGGATGACGAAGATGTGTTTGGCTAAGTGCAGATGATGTTCAGGCCGGGGTAATTTCAAATGCACAGTCTCTCCTTCCCCTCGACTAAGTCAGGTTTTGGAATGAAATTCATGTGGCTTTGGTCCAGGCCACCCACTGTCCTGAGCAATATATGCATGGGTAGCTCAATAGGCTTATTCTGGTGATGTGTTTGCCTAGAGCAGGACAGGGACGAATTTGTAAGTATGGCAGGTTCGATTGAAGGAGAAATAACAGATACAACAGAAAAGTCTATATTCAGTCCAGTCCAGTAGCCAAATGAAATACTAAATATACTATGTATATGCTAAGTAAGTGGACTATCAAAAGTGACAGTCCCTTTAAAACACGACGCACACTGTGTGTAGAGTTGTCAGGGTTACCAGTGCTGGTCAATGCCCTCGTCCACCTGGGTATTTGTGGGTGAGTGTGTAAACGCCTTCAATCGTGGACCTATAACAATAGGGGACAATAGGGTCCACGGTTGCCGAAGAGTCCACGGTTGGAAAACATGTAAAAAACATATGGGAGGTCTTCCGAAAAAGTTAAAATATGAACAAAAGAGGAACAATAGGGAGTCCAAGATTGAAGGCATTTACACACTTGTGTGTGTGGGTAGGTTGGTCTACACAGAAATGACTAAGGTGCCATGAGGACACTTTACCAAGGAACGACAAGATTACAACTGTTGTGGTCAAACTTTGGAAGTAGTTCGGGGAATTTGAATGACTTATAATCAGGAAGTAAAAGTTAATCAAGATTAAACATTAAAATGTCAAAGTCCCTAGCAATCAAATTGATTTCAAGCAAAAGGAGTGCAGAAATCAAAAGAATAAACATTCGGATATAAGAAAAGAAATAAAGAAATGCTAACTACTGAATATATGCAACTACGGTAAAAAAATAAATTTAAAAAAAAAATAAAAAATGAATCAAGTCATATGATTGAAATGTATCAAGTAATCAAACAAAGACAAATGTTGCAAATTCACAGACTTAATTTGCACTGGAGGAAATATCCCTTTCTTCACTTTGGTCAAGAGAATATGATTGTTCAATGTACGCCAGAAGTAATCTATCATGAAAACATAAGGGAAATAATATTATTCAAGTATTCCTGGGGGTCAATTCTTTCTGAATTAAGTTTTACTTAATTTAGACTAGTCGCCAGAAGTCTTTTACTTGATAACGGTAAACTCAAATCAACGGAAGCTCATACAGCAATTTCAATTCATTCAACAGCGTTCAGGGAGCATGAAGTCAGTGTTTGGACAAATCATGGAACGTATTGCAAAAGAAATGTTTATATGGGGAAATAACAGAATCTTAAACAGATATCAATATGGATAGAATTTCTAAAGTAAACTTTGGCTTACGTTAAGATGTGCACAAATTCTTTACTCTTTGAAAACATTCTCAGTCAAAATTATAATGACTGCAATTAAGAAATGCAATATGATATTGACCTATGACGACTTGGTCTAAACTTTGAGGTAATCTAAGCATCAAAGTAAGAAAAAAGTATCATCAAACTCATTTAGAGTAGGACAGGGACGAATTTGTAAATACGGCAGGTTTGATGGAAATCACAGAGAGACAACAGAACAGTCACAAATTTGATTGAAATGAGGGATGTGGACACAGGAGTCATCTTCGTATGTTCACCACAAACTTGGTGACCACCAAGTAGATCAAACCATTGTAGCAGATTAGTCTTGCACTCCAGTCACGAGGACATGTTCTCCACATAGTAGTAATCCTTGATCCACAGTCACATCTCAGCTGATTTTCCAAACAATAACCACTTTCCCATTAGTGGAAATCAGGGGTCATGTTGGCTTGTATTGCCCAAGCAATCATCCCCTTCCTCCGCCCACAAAGACTTTAACAAATTTAAGTCGGTAGAGATCCCGCCGAACTTGCCCACAGAGGCTCTAGACCTCTGCTTCCAACTACTTTCTCAGCACTTCCATCTTGCTCTTTGGAAGTTAGTGACATTAAGGCTACAGCTGTGTCTCATCGTGGTAAGCTGTCGCTAGGCTATTTCAAGTGAGAACTTATAATAATGGAAGGTATATTCCAGTCATTTTTATGCGTTTGGGCTATCTTACTCGAACACCCTACTTCCCACTGAATGATTTCACTTGTCTCCCAACCAGAACCTCAACTTTTGATGCAACAGTGCTACACACTGCCATCCCTGCACGATTCCCCAACCTGACTGACCAGGCTGGCATACATATAGCTGTGCCCATTAGACAAAGTCCAGCAGCTGCGGCATAGTTGCATGGTCCGACATGCTTGATGAGGTGGTCGGCTTCGGCTGTGAAGTTAATATGCCTCCTGATGATAAAGAAATTCTGTAGGCGGGCCCATACCAGATTCAAAGGAAATACTTGGTTACATCGAGCTGAACAATCAGCTTCTCCCCTCTATTCATTAGATGTTGACAACAATTGTCCTCCAAGATATAGTCTGTTCGCTTCACTAGAGTGTGATGCAGGCTTTCAACTTGCCATCTGCTGCTGGCCTTGTCAACATTACTGAACATCATTCCACTAAAAGTTGTATAGCCTCACAACAGACCAAGTCTTCAGTCTTCACATCTCCTACTCCAGGAAACCAGCGCTGAGAGCATAGAATAATTGGCCAAGGCCAAAATTTTCTGTATCTCATACGACTATCTCCGACTACTGGCTTAGTCCACCATATCTAGATGAAGAATGTGGGGTCTTCTTTGAACAGATCACCCACATCTCACTTTTGACAACTAATAATTCAGGTTCCATCTGCCTAGACGTGTTGAAATAACATGAGTTTTGTTTATGTCAAGTCCTGCCTACATATAGCCTTCCACTCCTTGGGAAAGATATATGTTTGCTGATCAATTCACAGAGCTCCTCGGGACAGGAGTCTTACACATCAGACATGCACCCCTCCCCCCACGACCTATAGTTTTAAATTGCCATTTTATGCGGGACCCTGCACACACTTTTTGACCTCAGACTCATGGGAACTTTAATCAACCCCTCATTTCACCAGATGCTTCAAAATCAACTGTATCCAATGTGGATATACTCAGTTCTGCAGTAAGACATATGCCTCCTGCTTTGGAAGTTGGTGTCAATGACCTTAATGGCTCTTCACCGACCTTGCCTCTGAACCTGTTTGTGCTCTACCGAAACATTTCAGTCACAATCAGTGATAACGCTGCATGGATGGCTGTTGTGGCAATTAGGTCCACTGCCTCAAGGTCTGAGGCACCTCCTACCTAACCCTTGTAGCCCTGTCCAACTCCAATCCTGAACAACAAACATCAAGTCCTTGGAATAGGACCTTCCCATTCCTACAGAAACAATGTCATTATTCTCTTTGGACACTCCAGACATTGACTTCCAATCTACTTTCTTCCAGACCCTGAAGAAAGATTCAGGCAAATAGTGTCAAATTCATCTATTTGCAACAACAAATTCATTCACCCTCAGTGTTTCAAGATAGAGATGTTTCAAACAATCATGCAGTCAGTTCTACAACATGCATGGGCATCATTGATAAATCTCCATGATACCTATCTCCATATTCAAATTCACCTTTACATGAGGTATTTGTGGTACTTCCACATGACAATCTTTTGAAGTTCTACGTCTTCCCCTTTGACCTCTCAACATTACCAAGGGTCTTCACTCACATAGAGTGGCTGCAGCATATCTAGATTGGAGATGCCATGATCCTCTAATATCTGGACAACTAGGACTTAAATTAAATTCCAAGAAATTTACTCCAATTGGCCTAACTCAATGACCTGTCTTCCTGGGAACCACCTCGATATCAGATGAACTCCAGCATGTACGTACCAACCTTGGACAGTGCTTACATGTATATCTCATCAATCAATAGTGGATCTCACTTCATTATGTCTCGTTGGGCTTTAATGGCCAGCCTTGTAAATCTTGTCCCACATAGTGTTTCTTGCATGATGACACCACTACGTCAACATCTACAACATATATTCCCAAATGAAGTCCAATCATTATGCTTGTGATCATACCATTAATGGCTATACTCTATTTACATATATATTGCTGGACAGATGACCTCAACATCGTCAACAGTAACCTTTACTTTCCATGATCACCGCAAAGATGATGATCGCCACAATTTGCGTTGTTGTTGCGCTGGGAGCATTGATCATGATGTCCTCTCAGCTTGTGTAGGACTGATTGAGTCTTCGCGTTCCGGGCCCTCAGATCAGTGCAGTGGATCTTCATGCGGTATTCAATACCCTCCATCACTTCTAGTCTCCACTCTAGGTCAAGTCCACCCAGTCAGATGCTGTGACAGTGATGGCTTATACTGTATATCATGCATCTTTTCAGCTGGACTATAGCCAATGCAGTGGACCAGGCCAAATTTGAGCTCAGGCCCCCAGAGGTGGAAGGCGAGGAAAGAAATGTCCACTATGCCAACCTGACTCACCCCCCTATATTACTTAAGTTTCCATATACGATATATTTCCATATACCCTCTGGTCAGGTTAATTTATATTAAATTTCTGGATCAGGATTTGCTATCACATTAGTAGGATTTTTCATGTGATCCTCAGATTTGTGTGTCCTCGCCAACCCTTCTCTGGTAAACTGTGCTACTCTGCATCATATCAGTAGGTGACTGGCAGCCATTTTACTGTGCCAAATACGAAGGCAATGATCAGCTCACTTGCCATTTTAACTATTGATGCCATGAACAAATAAAGATGGTTGGCAATAGCAAGCAAGCCTTCCTATTATCGTTGTATTCGGCACAGTGCCATGTTCACCAGTGGCTTCAATGACCTCTGTGTGCCAATTAAGGACATTATGGGTCTAGATTTTCTTGTATTACTTCCATGCCCTCATTCAATTGTTAGAGATGGCAAAACACTGTATATATGCTTGACGTGAAATAAGACAATTTACCAAGACTGAGCTGCAGGTGTGTTAAAGTGGACTTATGATGCAAGATATGGGGTGGAGAGAACCCCCCCCCCCTTTGTGTTGNCAGACTTCTAGGGGGATGTGTTAGGTAACAATAAAGAATGTGTATAGGGATTGGATGTGTGGGGGGTACCCATCAGCCCCATATCGTGCATGGTATCTGGACTTACGTACAATCTATGGAAGTATACCACAGATTTAGAGCCATATTCTTAGATGCTATTTGCTGTGGCCTACAAAATTTGAGATAAAGCCAAATACAACAAATACTAACTTGTTCAAGTTATTTGAATGATGTCTGTATATCGGATCTTCTGACTCCAATTTCATATTTTGCAAAAATTCAGGGGGCTGCCTTAAAGCAAATTTAATTGTTACAACAGGCAATGTTCAGCGGTCAAGTTCTGCTCCCAGAGTGTTTGTAGGAAACAAATTGGCAGATGCCTGCTGGCAGTGAATCAGGCATGTTAAGCAGTTTTGCCCATCATGTCAGGTATCTCAGTGCATGCAGGCTGCCAGATTGTGTTTGCATGTTGTCTGGATGAACAGTGTACACACTGGAAACAGCCAGATCCCCTACTGAGATTTTTTACTACTAAGTTATGCTTTTAATTATGCTTGCTTCCATCTCTCGTGAATTTGAATACATTTTTAATACAGTCTTTTCTTTTCCACAGATGTGACATCGTCAATGGGAGCCATCAGTGGAATGCAAATGTGGGATTTGGTCATTCATTAATTAATAAGGAACTTCTTGTCTACATAAACTGGGAACCAAATACTGTAAAAGGTTGGTCATAGTCTCTGGCAACTTCTCACCAAACAATATAACTTGCACATTTTGAATAGAATTAATGAGTGACTGTTTGTGGCTGCATACGATTTTTATGCCTCACCGATGAAATATGAAGGAATATACTGTTTCAGCTTTTTCCTTCCTTGGGTGGGGGGTGGTCTGTAGGTGTGGTGTATATCATGGTGTCCAGAATATTCCTGTCAGTGCGATAACTTGATAATTACTGTAGGTATAAGTTTCAGATTTGGTTTGGAGATTGCTCATGGGTGATCCTAAGAAGCTTATTGAATTTGGGTCCAAGAAACAAAGGTCAAAGTCGAAATGGCTAAGACAACAGAAATCTTGTCAGTGCCATAACTTAAGAAATATTTAGCACAGGAATTTCAAATGTGGCTTGTGCAACATTCTGTTGGTAAGCCCACAAACCTATTGAAATAAGGCCTTAATGGTCTTGAATTTGTACAGACCGATGACAGCTGCACATTTTATGACTTCTTCTATTCAAATAAATTTTAGCTTGTTAAGTCTCAAATCTCAAATTCTAGCTCTCACAGTAAAATTAACATTTCTTTGCTTTCAAGCAAATTAGGCATGACTTACCGAGATTCATGCCAATACATGTATTACCATGATCATTATTACAAAATGTACAAATACATAATGTAGGAACCCATGAATGTAAATTTGGCATTAATCATTGTATAGCTTATACATGAATGTTTTGCACACCTCATTTCAGTTGGACAGTTTCCAATAAAGTTCTTTAAAACTGATGAAGTACTTAGTTTAAGAATGTTCTGGCCTCTATAGATTTCAATGGAAGTCTTATCTCTGTGCATTGCAGGGCTAGAGATAAAGATATATGTGAATACGGGTGTTTTAACGTCAGGTGCGTTCAATCTCTATTTGAGTTCGATAATGTTTGCAGGACCCCAGCTTCTTCTTGGGTGAGTAAATGAGAGTCAGTGATTTCCATTTTGCTTTTTAGATTATTAACCCTAACAGTCCTCAATCCTTCACCTGTTGGAGGATTGAGGACTGTTAGAGTTGATTGACTAATCCCATGATCACTTTTATTTGATGAAATAATTCTGTAAAGATTTGGTAATTCTTTGGCTCCAAATCTGGACATGACCAGTTTCGTTATTCACCTGTATGAAACAAACTTTCATAAACAGTATACCACACCTATTGCTAGAGTGAACTATCCTTTGCCAAATGCATATTACAAACCATGCATAATAATATCAACTGCGAAGAAGTGACAAGGTTCACTTGGAAAGGGAGGCGTGGCTCAAAGGGTAACTCAACAACTCTATGGCAGCGATAAAACTGATGAGCAGGATGGTTAATGAAGAAACTGTCTGTTTACTATACACAGATAATTAAAAACAGGGGGTTGTGACTTGCAATTGGCCAGGATACTGTAGCAATCTTGGGGAAACTGTGCTTTGTGAATGGAACGGTGGAGCTGAAACCAGTGATGAAGTCTTGGAAATATATGGAACAGGAAACCGTGGTAACTGGGGAATAAACAGAAATAAATACTAATAAATTAGCCGGAATGCACGTGCATGTGCCCATTAGATGACAACATAATTGTACGTGTAACGTTGCAACAATTGTCCCCGATTAAGGCTAAGGTTTGTACTCTAAACTCCTCTATTTTACATACTAACACAAGAATCACTATATGATCTTATACTATAAACACTAAAGAACATATGGCTGTACTCACAATTGTCAGTAACGCACGGTAAGGGCAAATTTGGAGGTATTTTGATTGGATATTAGTTTGGTAAACCCTGACTTTAGAACGGAATGTACGGTGCGAGAATGAGTAAACCACTGAGGGCCCTACCAACTATTGCGCGGTCAGCAGACAGTGAGGGACTTTCTTACATCAACAGTAATGACATTCTAATGTGCAAAATGCTTAAAAATGTTTCTAAAGCACATAACAATACAGATTGAAAATAAAATCATTTGATTAAAATCCAAACTACTTAGCTATACGTTTATCATGCTTATATGGTAAAACCAGTATAGAATCATGTTTTACTGGACAAACATTAAACTTGTATAGACCTTAAAATTGCAAAGCAACTTAACAAAATATCAGTAAATCGGAAGAGACTATTATAATCATTAATGCAACTTTAACAAGTGAGTGAACCAGCACTTGAGTATCCCAAAACTAAGATATTTTGGGATACTTTGAATATTCTACATCTGATGTAAAAACATCTGAGGGGGTTCAGATCGGAGATTTTTTTTAATGTCTCATTTTTTTGCGAACAAGCAGAAACGATGAGAAATGGCATGACATACATCGTTTGCAGTGGTATTGGTACATTTACTTAGTTATTTTGTATTAATTACCTCATTTTTCCCCTGTTATTTATTAAGAGCATGGGGAGGTTACGACACCCTAACCCTCCCCTCCCCGATCCACAGCTGCCATGGGTTTTTAGTTTTCTATTCGTCAGTTTTCTGTTTTGTCTGCAAAACCTCATGCTGTTTCTGTTCTTTTTTGCACTTGTGTTTGTGTACATTAAGTAACCAAAGGGATCATGTAGGTATGGTTGAGGGTGACAAAAAAAATCTTTTGCTTTCCTCTACCCCTTTGCTGGCACTTTGTACATTATTTCACCTAAAAAGAAGTCTCTTTCTCAACAAAGTTGATCTTTTTATCTTGTTAACTTATATTCACCACTTTTAATGACTGTATAGTTAGCATTACAGAAAGAATAAATCTACAGTATAAACTACGCATGCATATGTACCTTGAATTTGATCAAATATTTCAACAGTTTGCTTAGCCAACATCCGTGGAAGGAAAACAGTGAACCTGTATTGTGATCAGCTGATCACAAAATAGGTCCAAGTACAGGAAGGAAAAGTTCTGATTTTGTACTTTGTATGAGTGAATTGATGTGCCTTTGTAAAAAAAAACTGTCGGAGCGAGCCACAATAGTTTTTGCAATTCTTGTGGCCTTATTTTACTGCAGATGACACCAATTATTTGATGGTTAAAATAGCTTGACTCTCTTTAAAAATGTGTCTCAATTATGATATCTGAGGACTGAGAATTCTCTTCTAAATTCAAAGACCTGAATTTCAACTGTTTTCAACATTTGTTGTTCATGTGCACAATAGAAATTGACAAAATTAAATTTTAGTCATTGTTTTTCCAAAGTTAGAGGGATTAGTCACAAAGCTGAAGTTATTTGTTCAGTCGTACTAAATCATGCATGTTTCAACATATATTCATGTCAATGCAGAAACACTATTTCTAGGATGCTAATTGAAGAGTTTGCAGTCTGGAATCGGGCCCTTTCATTGGCTGAACAGCAGCTAATATTTTATGGATCCAACCAATCTGAAGGTATGGTTAATTTCATTTTTGCCCCATATTCTCATTCTCAAGCCTGCTTTGCAAAATTCAAAAATATTTCCGCCATAGTGTTTGCAATTAAGTTTTCTTTACACCTGCCTTTAAAAACACCACCAAAAAAAGTTTGACTAGTAACTTTTGAGGTAGGATGGTAAATGAAGTGATTTTCTCCTGTAGTTTAAACAAATCGAAGTCAAGGCACTTAGAATGTCGTCCCATATCATGTAAATAGCGTGGCTCCACTAACATGACTAAGTAGTGTTGAGCATGCACATTGCCAGTACATGTATGTGGTGAGGTCCTGCATAAAGACACCGGAGAGCTGCCATTTTTTCCATCACTCCTTGCCATCAATAATCTGGCAAAAGGTAATCCATTCTTTGGCAAACCAGCATTGTCATTGCAGACTAAGTGAGTGAGTTGAATTTTGTTTCTCATATTTTGCTTGCTCTGTGAACGGAATGTTGAATGATATTGCAGGATTCAGTCACTTCTTTATTGAACCAGCGGTGAAAATCACTGCCAGTGAATGAGAGAAAATAAGAAAGACAAATTATGGAAAAAGTGGGGAAGGGAGGGGGTGGACAGTCCTCAGTCTTCTTAGAGAGGCACCAACAACAAAACATTATAATTCTTCATTCGTAACATGAGATGTTTTGTCCAAATTTTCATATAAAAAAAAATAATTTCTTCCATGAATAAAATTTTACTGTGATTTGATAAGAGTAGAAAATGGTTAGATCTCCTCACTTGCATAAAAACAACATAACGTGCATGCCATGTCTTTGGCATTTGAAAGAGATTAACATTTTGTAGAATTTTATAATTATATCAGTTGCTTCAAGAATTGAGGGAAATCCGTCATTACTGACGGTCACTGACGTCATCGACAATAGCCCATAGAATATAGGGCCGGCGTGGACAATAAAACTGAGAGGTTGGGGGGTGAGGACAGAATTACCTAGGTAGAAGTGTCCTCCCGGCCCCAGTAAATCAGTCCCCTCCAGGAAATCCTCCCCCCCTTTTGCCACACAGTTATACATTTTAGTCCCAAAGAACAATACAAAGGAGGTAGGTTTTCATTTCAACGGCTTGGGTACATAATAAAACAGGAACTCGGAAAACGACTGTACGTGACATCTTGAAACTGCTGCCCAACAAATGTCCCTCAAGTACATGAAAATACATCGTGATAGTATTTCTCAAGTCTCTTTCTTGTACACGAGTTGACATTGACATTCTGGTTGACATTGCACAGGGGACACATTTACTGTTGGGCGGGGGGGGCAGATTTACCTACCTAAATGTGTCCCCCAGACACTTTTACTGGGGTACAATCCAGTAAAAGTGTCCAGGGGGACACATTCACGAGGGAGGACATGTTTATCTTTTACACAATCTTCATGAACGTTGTGTTATTACGCAACTCCTCTCAGAACTTAATGTCGATTGATCTTAGCAAAGATACCTTGTGAGATCCATTTCACTATAAACCAGTCTGTCGCAATTAAAATGCATCCAAACTGCCAATTTTGATGGCTGTGTGTATATTATGTATATTTTTCCTTATGACAAAATGGTCCCTGGAAAGAAAAGCTCAAAGCCAACTTCTTGTATCAGTCCGCATCCGTGTTTAGTGCATGAACTTTTGACAGAAAACTTACTAATTAACATATATTTTATGATGCATTATGAGTAAAAAGATGAGTAGGTGTTGGCAAAGCCATATGACTAGTGCAACTAGTGGATTAGTTACCAATATCTGCAGTTATCAGTTTCTAGATAGTTGACTAGTCGTAATGCAGAGACCATTTGGACTGTGTTATGACTATTGGTCGGAACTCATAGCCCACGCCCATCACTATTCACCCGTGCCCACAATTACACAGTGGAGTACCCAGTGGTCACAGCGTGGAGCTTTGACACAGACAAACACATTGTAACACTTTCACATATCAACCAAAACAATTTTTAAATAATGTAATGAGTGAAAAATAAAGGGGACTTGGATAAGAAACTAATTCTTTGTTTCCTTGCCCAATAATTATAACCTGTCGAGAACCCCGAAAGTGTTTTTTTCCTCGCATTTTCATCCCCCAGTTAGCCCTGACTCTTGAAACAAGTGGTGTGGATATTATAGTCCATCATTGGGCTGATGGCATTAATGTTCAGGGTCCTATTTCATGGAGCTGCATAACAGTCAGCAGAAAAGTTGTGCTTTTTACAGCACAAAATCTTGCTGGCCATAAGCACCATGTCATAGCTGTGCTAGACATGATTGTACTAGGCATGATTGTGCTAATGGTTGCATGCAAATTGAGAATTCCATTGTCATGTCACTAAGTCAAGCACTTTTTCTTCCGAGGTAAGCATTCCTTTTGCTGTACCGACTGCTTCACGGTCTCCATGAAGTACATGGACCCTCTTTTAACGTAAAAATCATGCCCTTAAATTGGGCCCAGATGAGATTCACAACACAGGTTAGCATAAATGAAGTGTTTTCACTCAACAGAGACCACAACTGAAGCATGGACAACAGGGTATAACAGTACCAGTGTATCTAATTCTACAACTCCAACACCAATCTCGCTGGAAGAGCTGTTAAACAGGGTAATTCTATAGTTAGATGCTACCCACAATTTACTAAAGACGATAGTGAGAAATTCCTGGTAGTAAGAGGTATCTGACCTGAAACAGCAGCTGTACAAAAGTGACAGTGCTCATACAAAGTTTGATTCACTATGGGTCATCGGCAAAAGTTTATGAAGGCTCCTTGTTAGTTGAAAGTTCCAATATTGGTATATCTTTATTTGCATGGTCTTGGTCACTTTATTGGTCATTTTTTAATGATGGCACTACCTTGCCCTCTGCCCGCTAGTTAACTTAATTAAGCAACAGGAATATGTTATGTAGATGTGGTAAACATTGATGGTAATATTTACCAAGAATAGGCCTCTGTACTTAGGACATCAAACGTAATGTACATGCTTTCCTATGGTGCTCTGTAGACTGTAGGCTTGCATTGGCTCCATAGAAAGAGGCCCGTATATAAAACAAGGTGTGACATCATCAAAACAGAGACCCATTATCTTGCCTGCCAAAGCATTTTTTTCCATATCTGGGTGATTAGTTCTGCAATTAACCACAGATATCCTGTCACTATGTATTTCACATTTTTTTCCAAATAATCATAGGTGAGAGTATCATAACTGTCTCATTTACAAGCAATAACAAAAATATTGGAAGTCAGTCTTATCTTGCCCAATAGGCAGAAACTCAAAAGGCAGAAATGCTGTCAGTTTGTATATTAAAAATTACAGACTTTCCGCAAAACAATTAGAAGTCTCCCTAAAAATAAGAATAAGATGAGAAAATAATCGACCATGTCAGCTAATCTGTGACATGAGACTGCCGATTTGCCAAAACGTACTGTCTTTGCACAGTTTTGCCATGCATTCACTTTACATCTGTATCAATCTGGATAAAAAAGTGAAAATTTACGTCAAACTGAAAGCCTTGCATAAGGTAATTCAACATGGTTTCAACATAACAGAAATAACCTAGGACCTGTGTCAAAAGGTTGATATAAGCTTTGAATTGAATGAGCTTTGTTTTAGTTCAGTTGGATCAACTCGCTCTTACCTCCACCTGTTTCTCTGTTTTTTCCCCAACAGACACTTGTCAACATCAGCCTGGAGGAAGGTGAGGAGATTTTCGAACAGGCACAAAGCATCTTGAATCGCGGAGGCGAGATTGACCAACCGGGGGAGCTGGTGTCATTAGTTAACATTTACTCAACAGTTGGCAATGTGGACGCACTGCAGAATGCTACCTTGGAAAGCTCAAAGTCATTTGTGCAGGTATGATACTATCAACACTCTTCACGTGTCACAGGGTGCAAGGGTTTACCATGCGGGGCTCACATCTTTGTTCAAGTCCTGGGAAGTTACAAGCAGAAGTTGATGTGATTCCTAAAGAGGCAGTGAGTGTAAATAATAATGTATTGTTCTACAGCCCATTATATCTTAATGTAAACTCTCTTTGTGTTTTTTACATTATAAATTTCACGTTATTTAATTCAGGCTTGCAGTAGCCCCATGCAAGGATATCTATCGTGAGCATGTGCGGTTCTGAAATGAACTTGAAGGTAGGAACTTGACTCTTCAAACAGTATGCTCAGTGTCATCAGAAGACTGAACAGATTTCAATAATGAAGCATGGTGTCTGGAGGCAGTGAAGTGTGAAGAGGATGCTAACTCAGCATCTTACTAAGGGCACTGAAGAAGAAAATGGTATGCTGAATGATCGGCGAGGTGCTTCAGTCTGAAGGAGGGACAGTGCGGGGGGAAGGTATAGGAGACCCATAGGCTGGAAACTTGTCCTAGTGTATAGGAGACCCATTGGACTGGGATGTGAGGATGGGGCATCAGATGTTGCTGATGTTGAAGTTAGCATCCTCTTCACACCTCACCGCGTCCAGACACCACATAAGCTGCTTCATTATTGGAGCCTCTGTAGTCTCCTGACAACGGGCAGAGCATACTGCCTGAAACATTGAGTGCCCTCCGGTTCTTTTCAAAATCAAACCACACATACTAACAAAAAAGAGATATCCTTGCATGATGCTTATGCTGCAAACCTTTAATTTATTTTCCATCATCACCACGAAAGCTTCAAAGATCATTTAAACTGTTCTTGAAAATATAGACAGCTCATCATTATGCATGGTTGACATTATAAGTAGGCCCTGGTATTACCTGTGGATTCTGACGTACATCAATGTCGATACACCCATAACGATTTCAGACAATTCAGGTTCAGACAGTTCTTGTGACATTTTACGTTTATTGTAGATTAGCATTTTTTTTCTAGTGTACGCATCATAGGATGTTGTTTAAAATAAATGAATAAACTTTCAATTTACAGGCAGGCGTGTCCGTAGCGAATTCCCTTCTGAAGGAGGAGTACACAAACCTCTATAAAAAGACCAGTTTCCATGGCATGACAAGCTCCCCAGCCGGCAAAATTGCAAATACCACCGAGCATCTGATGATGTCCCTTGCTGATAAGATACTGACAAATGATGGGGAGTCCTTCTCTTCCAGCAGTGATAATATTGGTTTGGAAACTTACAATTCAGTGTTTTTTATTTGAAAGTAATGTGAGCTTCTCACCTGCTTTGTCACTTTTGGAAGCCTTTGTTTATCACAGTCTTTGTTTTTCATGTTTTCAGGCCTATTCCCTAGCCTGCGGGGGTAGGTCAACTCTTAATGTGGAACTTGCATGTGCATGACGTTGGCATCTATTCTAACTCACTGTACCTGGCCAATAGCTTATGAGCTTATGGGTGCAATTTATGATGTATTCTTGAGGCCTCATTTTACTCAGTTTTTATACTTTTATCTTTAATAACCAACAGCTGTTTACTGGTTGACAGCTTCATAAATTCAGAGGTACTTTGTGTTAAAAGAAATCACATTAAGAATTCATAAGGGGATTTATTGCCCCCTCCCAGCATATTATTTTATGGAAATGGGATTTACTTGTTCACAGTATTAAGGGCTGCTTACATGTACCTCATACAGTTTTCCATTTCCAGAGGTCGAGGGGCCATCAGATGTGTTGTTCTTAACATATGACAAAACTGCTGGTACTAACTGGCTTCAAACCAGTGATGTAGTCAAGTACTTTTTGAGAACCAAGTTCTCTACCAAATATTTAACTAGTTAGGACAAAACAAAGCTGAAGTACATTGGCATTTGATGGTACATGCATAAAGGTAAGATTACTAAGCAACATAATGACTTCAGACCATCACTGTTTGATTAAAATCAACTTTTTAGGAGAAAAGTACTCAGAAAGTACTCGGCCGAGTACTTTGCGAGTACCTTTCTCCTTAAAACTTAAATTTTACACAACTGGGAGTGTCTGAAGTCTACCGTTTATTTTGTAATCTTACCTTTGCACATTTACCATCAAATGCCTGTGCACTCTGGCTTTATTCCCTCTTACCCAGTTCAGTA
Source organism: Acanthaster planci (assembly GCF_001949145.1). The sequence goes on along the minus strand of NW_019091476.1, from coordinate 495,452 downwards.
TTTTGCGGAGAACATTGGTACTCGGAAAGTACTTGACTACAACACTGCTTCAAACACATTTCCAATTTCCTATTGGGTTTTGTCCATTTTTTTTCCATTTTTTTGGTTTTGTTTCTGATATTGACACCAAGGATTCAGCAAAAGTGTTTTAGGCACTGTAGCTCACAAGCCTGAAGAAACCTGTAGAGAGGACACAATGAGACGCGGTTACAGTTTTAGAAGTGAGAGGAAAACCCCAGGGGAATAGTCTGAGTAATACCCACAGAATCAGAAATAGGGACTGAAAACCCAATCTACATGTGGACCAAAGAGCTGGGAATTGAACCCGAACTGCAGAGGTGGAAGGTGAGAAAGAACCCCTACAACAGCAACCTGACTCCCCTTTATAACCTGTAACCCTCATTCACCAAAATTGACAGACAGGCATGTACAGTACAGCAAATGAGCCTTTATTTCTCGGAGCTGAAACTCCACTCTACAGATAGCTGCAACGCCACTGTGCTCTGCAACTCATCAAGCAGTACGTATCAAGTGCACCAATATGCCATTTAACCTGTTTAAGCAGACATTAGTACTGTGCGAGTGAGTCAATAGATGTGGTTAGATGGGTGTCACAAATCATTAGTTTAAAAAAAAAAGGTGTTAAACAAAATCAGAAAATTTTTAATTTTTCACTTTGATTGAACTTTTACACAAAAAGGTACCTTGAATGGGGTTTTCAAAAACAGTAGGTCTCCGCTGCAGATTTGGTTTTCCGTGGCATGTTTGCCAAGGATTTTTGTGTGTTCTTCATTGCCATTTATAATCATCCTTTGTTTGCTGCTTCCACTGTTTGTTGTACCCAAAATAAAAACCTGGCTTGGTGTTGATAATTGACACACCAAAGCTTGGTCCATTACTCCTGGGCCTCTTATTTGGTTGGAATTCTGCCTTTCCATTTTTGTCATCTGATATATTGGTATAAAGTTCTTTGTTGGTGATACCATCATATATGAGCCATTATCATCACCATGACTGTCATCATCACCACTGATGTGGGCACAAGGACCATATGAGTGACCATCAGTGTGACCATCACTGTCTCTTATATTACGACCGAGTACCTTTCCCTTGATTTCCATACATATGTGACCTGTCATCATTACAAAATGAGCTTAAAGTGTGACATGATATTGTCATTTTGATGCCTATTTGTACTGTTGTATTTGCATCGATTGTAAATGTTTTCAACCAAACATCATTAATATTCACTTTCATCCCGTTTCATCAGCTGTTTATCGACTTGAATGCTGCCTGGAGTTTTAAAAACTCATTCATTTTCTCACCCTCTTTCAACAACAGTTTACAGTTATGTCTATTGCCTATCTCAGTATATCAACATCACATGTACAGTTAGCATAGGCCAGGTATAAAAGATGCCCTAAATCTTAAAATTCAGATTTTAGTCCCCTTTTCTGTTGACTGTATGCATGGTCACATCTTTTGTCCTCATCTTTTCAATTTTTTCCCATTGTAATGAGTTGTGAATGACAGCTGTTTAATGGAGAAAAAAAATCTCAGTTTTCACCATGGGGCGTGTGTATGCATTTATAACTTAGCAGCATGTGAATCTGAAGGGAGGTGGCCCTAATCGATCAGTATGTAATTTCTTGATGGCCATTCAATTTGTGCTACTGAGTTATGAACCTCAGAGCCAATTTCTCATTGTACTGCTCATCTTTTAAAAGTGTGATGGAGGGAAGGGATGAGGAAGTAGACGTGAAATGAGGAGAGTTTTGAAAGTGAAGCCACAACAGAGTCTCTTTCCTCATGTTCCTGGCCACGTTTTTCTTTTTTTTTTTTTTTTTTTTTACTTAGCCACAGCAGTCAAGAGGTGGGATGGGAATTCTTCAAAGTTGATGGTCCCGGAGAGCGACAGTTTCACTGATGATGTTGCCACCAGAGCTTTTGTACCAATGGAACTATTTGAGAATGAGTTGAACTCTGCAGTCGTGTCCATTCTGTACCGCAACTTGGACGGGGTTATTGGATCTTCATCTAGTTCAGATGTGAAAATGATGTTTTCCCACACTGAAAGGTTCATTATACTTACTGTTATTAGGTTAAATTGGAATAGTAACAAAACCAAATTTCTGTGAACACTGGATTTGCATTTGAAATTGTTTTTCTCAAATATGTACTTCACAAAACAATACTTAAAGTGAATATTTTTTTGTCCTGCTATGGTGTCATGATGGAATAAAGTGTTGGTTTCTTTAATTTAGTTTGATGCTACTGTTATGGGTACTTTTGTTCCTACATATGCAAGATTATGCCATCTGTTCATGGTGAATACATGACAATTTATTATACTTTTCTTTGCTGTAGCATTATTAGCAATTCTTCAGCTAAGATTGCTGTTTTGAGTAGAGTCCTCAGTGTCTCAATTACACCTCAACCAGATGACAGCGTCTTCACACAGAAACCTGTCTCTATGGAGTTTGAGACCCACATTCGTAAGGTACCTGCAAGATACTTTTCCCGTTTTGTTTTTGGTTTTCGTTTTTTATAATGAAATGGCAGGCCGTACTTTCTAATTCTTCAAACTTCTATGAGTCTGATTCAATAGGTTGATTCCTACAGGCAGTACTTGCTTTGTATGCGATGGAAAAGGGACAGTACCTCCTACATATTGCTTAGTTGTACTCTCTATAGGTTTTCCCTGCCAAATTCGTCAAAACAATAGATTCATGAACATGCATTTGTGTTTGAGCGATTTTTCTCATCTCATTGCTCTAACGCTTCTTTTTTTATTTAAATCCTTCAAATTCGGTTGCACTGTGTACTTTCACACATTCAGTAGAAAATGCGAACTCGTCATTTAATTTTGCGCTTGGAGACTTTAAGGAGAACTCCCTCCCAAATATTACTTTGATTTTCATCTATCGGCAAGCACGTTGGCACATCAAGCCATCAAAACTTTAATATAAGAGGAATAAAAAATTTTTAAGAAATAGAAAGGAAGAATACACCTGGTTTAAACGAAATGAAAGAGGTACGTACCACATATTGGCTTGCATGATTTAACCTCAAGTGACAAATTACAGACCAAAAGGGCATATATACTTTCTGTAATTGTTCATTTAATCACTGTTTGGAGGCAAACACTTGCCCTGAACCTCCATTCCGTCACAAAGGCTGATAAAGAATCTCTTATCTGAATGATTCTTACTGACAAATACAGTTTTACTTATTTGTAATTTGTTTCTTTACATGTGCAACAACCACATACACCTTTCCTTAGCAGGGGTGTATAAGTGGTGTATGCTTTGGCTACTTGAAAGTATTTGGAAGTTTTTGAAAATATTTTTGCATTATTCATCACATTTTGAAAGTAATTATTTTCCTGCTTCTGCCATTGTATATGTTCCAACTTCTGTTCCAATTTCTTCCTTTGATGGCAATTTGGCAGTGTAATCTGAGATCCCTGCTTAAACATTTCATTTCACGATACAATTTTTACAAATTGTTAACAACTTAAGAAGTTTAACATTAAACAAACAACAAATTCCTATGTATGAAATTTGCATGCTCATCAAGTGAAATAAATAAATTTTGCTCTTTGTTTGGTGATCTCAATCATTGATTTCTTTCTTGCAGACTTTGAGCAAAAAAGTCATTAACTCGCATGCAAAGTTTGCAAATTCTGCTGGGAAGATTTATACAAATATGTGGTGTGAAGGTTATTAACAGAATCATTCCAAGTTTTATCATTTTTCTTGATTTTGTCATTCTTTCAACATACTTTAGTTAAACAGAGATGTTGATTTGGACCCAGCTGTATGTGTTTACTGGGACACAAAGTGAGTCAGACTTGCACATTTGTTTATCATTGGTTATTGTTTTTGGGGAGGAGGTATTTGGGTTTTGTTTTTTTTTTTTATTTGGCATGTAATTGATTCCTCATGTTTTGTTCAAGACTGTTGATGTTTGCACCAGTGCTATGTGAATATTATATAAAATGAGGATAATATTATGAACAGGGCATTTTTATGTTATTCCTAAGCCCATTATACACAAAGTCCTGGTATACTAATGCTGTTGTCCCTGCTCACTAGCCCTAACCCTCCTCAATCCTTCACCTGTTGGAGGACTGAGGAGTGTTAGGGCTAGCTAAGGAAAGATTAACATGTCAGCTCTGGGGAGTATACAGCTTGATCCAGCCATTTCAGGGTATACTGGAGCATGACACCCATCTGTGCCCTCACAGTACCCTTTTTTAGTGCCATAGTTGAGGGAAACAAGTAAGGGTTTCCCTAGTTGAATTTACACCCTAAAAACCGTGTTTTTTATTTCTCTTGTTTGAAACATGTTGTTTAAAGACATGACTTTTGCTATGACTGGAAGAGAGAACAAATCATTCACAAGATGGATCATTCCAGAGTAGAGGCCGGGTGCAGACAGTGACAAATGCAAAATGTTCAATTGAATGGCTTGTGACTTGAATTCAGACTTGATGTCTTGCATGTTGTTCTGTGGAGCATTGGAATGGTCTTTAGTGATCTCGATTACAACACTGATTCATGAAGGCATTCATTTGAGGGGTGGGTTGGTTTGTTGCTTTTAATTGTTTGTATGTTTGGGCAGGAATTCCTCTGGAGGTAGGTGGTCCTCCAAGGGATGTAATCTCACCACTCACACCGCCAACTACGTCACATGCTCCTGCAGTCATCTCACCAGCTTTGCTGTCCTGACGCAAGTCAAGGACATAGAGGTGAGACCGTCATGCACAGTCCTTTTGTTTTAAGGCATGCGATTGCACTCCCACGCCATCACACGCCTAAAGCTTCCCGAGAAGTGCAAATAATTGCACGCCTGAAACGATCCGTACCGCACTCCTCGGCATGAGTTTACTTTATAATTATACTTTGCAATTTTTGAGAAAAATGAAACAAAAAGAATCAAACAGTAGGCCTACCTAACAGAAAGGGATGACGGAATCATTTTTTATTCTCCCAGCGAAACAATTGAGCGCAACAGCTCTGTCAGTGTACAATCGTTCAGCACATGCACGTTGCGCAGCACTGCAGCAAGGGTTGCTGCATGCGTAATGCTACATACACCAGACTGTACATGGCTTTACGTGCTTCTACATGTCAAATGCAGTGCCATGAGATCACACCACTTTTCAGTCAAATTTTCCCAATGAATTCCCTGATTATCCCAAGTTTTTCGTGGAGATGTCTGTCCTGTAAGTTGTTCCAATCACAACAATGGTATTTTTCGGAAAAAAAATTGGGCTTTTACCCGCATCTGCACAAAACGATCTCCAGAAGTTGACATGCTTTCAATACGCAGGCACACGCTCCCTATGCGTAGTAAACAACGAATTCCTTTGAAGTCCAGACTGGGACCAGACCAGTCAATCATGATGCACAACATAGTGCGTAAAAGCCATGGAGAGATCATGCCAGCGTGGATCACAGCAGATTTTTGTGTGCAGACACGTAAACGTCCTGATGTTTCCCAATAAACTTTTTTAGCGTTATGAATGGAAATAACTCACAGGAAAGAGATCTGGCAGTGAGAAATCTCTGGAAAATCAGGAAATTTATTTGAAAAATTTAATGGAGAATTGGAGTGATCTTGTGGCTCATCAGAGGAGCTCTGTATGGTCTGTCAAGGCTGCTATTATGGAAAGGGCATGATCTTGTAACCATCATAAAACTTTGAATCTGTTACATGTATTGGACATATCTTTTCGAGTTTTCTTGAAGTAAGCGGGTGTGATCTGAAACTGTTGCATCATTTTTTTGTTGGTTTTGTTGATTGTTTATATGTAATGTTGACCCAATTTCATCTTTCTATTTTACTATGTATTGATTGACCCAAGGTTATGATTCATTTTTCAAAATCACACGCCTAGAAAAATTGCACGCCTGGAAATGTCCAGGAGTGTTTTTTTCACACACTTGCAATTTTCAAATCACAAGGACTGCATGCATGACTGACATACCCCAGTAATAAGGTCAGGATAATTTTAAAGTCTGACGCAGACAAGCTCGTGTTGTAAAAAGTGTAATTGTTGTTGTTGCTTGTTTGTTAATGTAGTTTTTCTTCCTCTTTGTCATGTTTGTGTCTTTGCTGCTTCAGATATCTGAAACCAATCAGAGAGCACTGGAGATTGCATCCTACATCGGCTGCAGTTTGTCGGTAGCTGGTGTCATCCTGTTGGTTGCAACATTTATTTTCTTAAAGTGAGCTGAAATTTAGTGAGCTGAAATTTATTTCAGTTATTTCATGGAAAAAAAGAAAAACAAAGTTAAGGAGACTTGATTGCTTAATTAATGCGCTTTGAGGTCAAACAATCCCCTTAAAGGTAAGCTTCATAACAACTGATGTAATTTATCAGAGTGGGGTTGTATATGATTGTAAATTTTCTTTTTGAGCATTCTTCATTCATTCACTCTCTCAAAACTTGAGCAGGAAGCATGCCCGCAGAAAGGTAAATTTGTCAATATAATGTTCGTCGAATGAACTGCAACAAATCTGATAGTCTTAATACTATTTTATCCATACCAGCATCAAGACAGAACGTGTGTTGGTCCACATCAACTTAGCCATTGCTGTTGGCCTGGCTCGCATTACGTTTCTATTCTTAGACGTCCCTGCTAAGCACAGTGTAAGTAGATTTTCCAAAAAGACAATTTGACATCATTGAATAAGGACACAACATTCCATTTAGACTGAAAATGCCATTCTTTAGAAATGAATACTGAGGAAAAAGCTTCCGTGTTGCATTATTCAGCAGGTGGTTTGATATGCTTTGAAATTAACTACAAACAGTTGTCATACTGACAAATATATATATTTGACATACAGCCTTTTCTTGTGATTCACCAATCTGGCAGGTACGTTGTCTGCTGCGCATACCTAGAAACTAGAATAACAAATGACTTGTGACTCAGATGTTGCCTTTGGGCTTGTGACTCAGACTCAAACTCAAAGTAAGCTTGTGATTCAGACTCGTGCCATGGCCATGGCTTAGCCATGGGGGAGGCCTGGGGCACAGCCCCCCCCATATTCCAGGTGTCCCCCCCAGGTACCCCCCAACTTAAAAATGAATGAATGGATATTAAACAAGGCTAACAAAAGCTGGCCCCCAAAAAATCACACCACTGAAAGCTGGTGCCCCCCAAAGATGCTTGTACCCCCCCCCACTAGTAAAATCCCAGCTAGCCACTGCTCGAGGTTTGTGACTCATGACTCAGACTCGAACTGAATGGTGACTCAACTACATGTACAACACTGCTATAAGGCTATGCATACAAGCAAAGGCTTACAGCCTTGGTCAGTGTTGGTCATACTGATGATAGGGATCGATTTGGCTTTGTATTTGTTACCAGGATGCATGCATAGCAGTTGCCATGGGGATCTACTACACCAACCAGGCCAGTTTCTTCTGGATGTTGGTTGAAGGTATTCACCTCTACCTACAGGTTGTGGTGGTGTTCAATATTGAGAGGAGCAGGCTCAAGTTGTACATGATTTTTGCATGGGGTGAGTTCCCCAAAATTTACGTCTGAATACTTAAGTAAATACATCATATGCACAAGTATGCATGTGTAAAAAACATTAGCATATGAACCAACATGTGCATGTACACATTCTGGTTCAAAATGACATCACACTTTGGTGCTCTGTAGAATTGACCAATTCATAGTGATAGATGACAAGCAAAAAATTATACAGCATAAAGTGTATGTTATCAGTATGGCATTAAGTTGTTATACATGTGCATTTTTTAGTTTAGTTGATGTAAAGTTAAAGTTAGTTGATGTCAACCACAACTAGACATGAAATGCTGCTAAAATGCTGAAAGGCTGTTAATACACAGGTTTTTACAGAGAAATGCTCAGTTTTTAATCGCCGAAATATGTTTTTGTATTACCTGACTTATACATAACAGCTTCAGCATAAGCATGTGGGGTCCTGGGTACAATAGACGAAGAAAAGAAAAATGCTGGCTTGCGTTAAGGATAATGGGTAATGACAAGGATGGTGGGTGTTCTTGGTTCGAATCCCAGTGGAGTTATTTCTTTTCCCCTTTTTGAGATTTTTTCCAGTTGGAAAAGGTCAAGTTTGAGAGGTTATGAAATTGTAGCCATTGAGCACATGCATGAGGACTCTGGCCCAGGGAATGTGCAGTTGTCATGGAAAGTTTCCGTTCTCTCCTGCCATCTAGCCATTTAAGGTACCTTTGTCTGATCTGCCAATGGGCCTTGTATGCACTGAATGAGTTGGTCCAGAAATCACTGATGTCATTAAATATGCTTGAATTTCTAGGCGTTCCAATCATTTTGGCAGCAGTCACAGTGGGGGTATTCTCAAAGAGCATTCGCAAATCGAACACGTAAGTTGACAGTTGAAGCATAAATTATCAAGACAGGTCATATGGCAGATGTGTTTAATTTAAGGCCTGCCAAGTCCAACCAGAAGTTAATTTTGGATGTGAGCACACTGTTTTGAAGTACCTAAAAGATTGGAAGTCCTGAGGGTAATTTGCCCTTAAAAGAGCCAATTATGAAACTAGTTATGTTCATTGCGTATTTTAGGACAAAGACGTGAGCATTTACTTTATTTTTAATTTAGACTGTTACGATCATTCCTACTGATGTAATGCATCTTGTAAAACAAGACTGACTTATACCAGCACAACTGGAAGCAGGATTTTTCTGCAAATTTTTCATGACATCAAATCTGTTTTGCTTCCACATTCGCCTGAACTATTAACTGGCTCATTTAGTTTAACTGACAAAAGCTGTTGGCAGACCTTTGAGATAAGCATAAACATTGAAGTAACCTGCTTAAAACACCGATGTGGTAACGGATGCTATGTTATTTCATTATAGCATTACTTTAGTTTATAGTTTGTCAGCATGCGTATTAAACCTGTTGCAATCTAATCAAAGCAATCCTTCTGTTCTTTTTTTTTGGGGGGGGGCAATGTTGTATTTTCAGGCTGTTGTTTTTATGATGGCTATTATGGCTTTCATTAATTTTATTTAATGCTATATAAAACTTGTTCAAAGTGCATTGATACAGAACAACTTTCAATAGTTCTAAGAGCTTCCATTTCCCAGCAAACTTCTGACATCCTCCTTCCCAGATGCTGGCTGCAGTCGTCCGATAACTCCATTTGGATGTTTGTGGCACCCATGCTGGCTATTGTAGTTATCAATACCTGCATCCTTGTGCGTGTTGTCAGCTTGATCAGGAAACTCTCTTCTGCGAATGCAACAAGTGGACTGAACCAGGCTAAGTACGTCTGTTTTTAAGAATCACTTGGCGTTTTGGTAATTAATTTTTGAGGTTCATGACAAACTCATTTTTTGTCCCCAAGCTGGATGATATCAGCCAATATTTGCTGTATATCTTGAAACTCACTAACTTAGTTCACAACAGTATATACAGCTTCCTGATTGGATATGTTGGACTCTGCATTATAGACTTATATCCTCCTCTCAGTATGCATTGACCAGTCAGAGTTGTATCTTAGAGTTGCAAACTATTCTATCTAACTCCACACTTTTGCAGTGGATGTTACTGTTTACCATGGAAGTAATTCAAGTTGTCATAGTGTGTTTACCGCCTTGAGCAGAAGCACCCCCTTATCGGCTGAAAGAGCCATGTTGGTCAGAAGTGCTCAATTTCTTGTTATAGTAATGCGACTGTGACGCGACAGTGCTGTTCATAGTCATTTGGAAACCAGCAAAGTGTGGTTCCAACCAAAGAAGCCTGCATTGCTCGGAAAATTGCCCCCTCAATCTCTTGGTCCAGATCGAGGCCTAGGCCTGTTCCACCGTTGTTAATACCGCCGCAGTATTTGATGCTCTTGTGATGCAGCATTTTCGTGACCTAATGAATACCAACTGAAAATTGGCCGTGGAGCATTGTTACTATACCACAGCAATATCTGATATTCTTCTGTTGGCGCATTTTCTCTGTGTTATCATTTTATAATCTTATACACGCACACGTTTTATTCTCATCCCCAGACAAGTAGCCAAAGCTACCTTGATGCTGCAGCCAGTGCTGGGGCTGACTTGGGTATTTGGCATGTTGAGCCTCTCTTCAGACCTTACAGTATTCCTGTATCTCTTCACAATTCTCAACTCACTTCAGGGGTTGTTTCTTTTCCTGTTCTACTGCGTTTTAAACTCGGAGGTAGGTTGTGTGCATGTTACCTTGATAACTGTTCGAATTATCAAGTCTCAAACTTGAGTTATTTGTTGTTTTATACGGCTGCCTTGAAATGCCATTTATAGGATAAAATCAGTTTTGCAAAGTCTTAATAAGACTTATTTTGAGGACTACAAATCACAGTTATACGATCATTGGCAAGTGTACGAATAAAAAAAATAGGGGGATTTTGAGTGTATGTAAATACACCAAAACCGGTTTTAAATATTCTGAATACATGTTTTAGTTTTTTGTGGCCAATATCATTTCATAATAAGTGCTGATTGACAGCCCATTTAAAACTTCGCTCACACACTTGCACAAAGGTTTCAAATAGTTTGTCCATTGTCACTGCACAATTTGGAACTTTAGGAAATACGAGTCATGTTACCGTTGCAATCACTCAGGTCCAAGAGGTTTTCAAACGCCGCAAGGCAAACTGGGACGTCCATTCCTCCAAAGTGGTACCACTTAAGGAATCCAACAGGTCAACTATGAGTACAAACAAGAGCAGCGGGAAAACAATGGAATCATTTTTCCCAACTGTGGAGGACGTACATGATTAAAGTGTCTCTCTATGAAAGGAACAGAGAGTGTTCATCATTTACCTGCTATAAACTTGATACTTCTAGAAAAAGTTTGGAGTAGAATAATATGTGATCTCTTTGCATGTCAAGGTGGCCATGCAGTGAAGTTTTCTTAAATACACTTTTTGTGCAACTTTATGCTTTGCTTCAAATGAATGAAAACTATTGGAAATTGCACCTGTTAAATTTAGACATTCAAAATTGTTTGTACTTTTCCAGACATCTGAGGGCACTGTTCCTGTGATGTCATTCAGGAAATTAGCAATATTTAATTTCATTACATTGTATTTTTGTTCACATTGTGAACCCAACATTAGCACATTAAGAACAGATCATGGGAAGGGTATGTTTCATGTTGGCATTTGCCAAAACCCTCAAAAATGTACGTGCTGAAAAAGGCAAAATAAAAGTTCAAAATAAGGTTGAGTGAAAAACACAGATGTGTTTTCAAGCATAATAGTAGAAACAATTGCATTGTATGGACCTTTTAAATACATTTCATGAACTAACATTGAAAGGAAGACATTGTTTTGTAACACTTCTAATGTTTTAATGTGTATTCAACTTCAATAGTTATCTTATGATGGTGCCTTAATGGAGCATTGAAGTAGAATTGCTTTAATAGAATATAACTGCACTTTTTTTCACCCCACCTTGCACAACACCTGTTATCACATGTACCGTGGAAATGTGGAAAATCATATAAAATCTTGTAGCAAATTTGAAGTGGAAATGTGTTGGTTGTGGCACTCAGATCATATGCAAAGAAGAGACAGGTTTGTGGGAATGTAGCCAGTTGAAACTTGTTTAGCGTGTCAACAAAAATAGGTTTGACATGTATCCATGTTCATCAAAGACAGTTGAAAATTATGTGATATTTTGTACAAGTCTCTGCAAGTAATTAGTGCAGCTCCCTTTGATTGTTGTTGTTGCCTTGTAAAGGCGTTTTTTAGTTTCTGCACATATTGGCTATACTGTGGTACCAAATACTAGTTGTTACACGTACAATTTAGTGAATAATCCTGACAATTTAAAGGAATTCAGTTCTAAAAACCAGTTCTGAAAGTAGGTTAGGGTTGTATGTAACACTGAATGTGTGTATCTGAGCTAGTTAAATGAGTATTGGAATTGAGTACTTGTATCTGCACTTTGTGCACTAGTTTTTCTTAACAACACACCTGCCCGCACTCTAATTCATCATAGTAAGATAATACCACTGTTAATAACAAATTTCAACTCACTTATTCCTTAAATATATGATGCGTCATTCACTGTGTGGATATTTCTGTCCTTCTTTGTGCTTTCTTGGACTTTGTAAGCCCTTTTGTGTGTGTGTGTACATTGCAATATTGTTTAGTTGTAAAAGGAAATCCAGTAAATCAGGCACATGGGTGTAATGGGAGGAGACTAACTTGGAGTGCTTTGCATCCCTACTTAAAAGTTGAAAAAAATAAAATAGGGAGAAAAAATAAAAGGAATGAAGAAAGCAAGAGAAAAGCAGATGAAAATCACCAAATTGTATGAAAGTAACTCGGAATCGACCCCGAGCTTTCTACTGTTAATTGTCAGTTTGCTGCCTAAGAGTGTTTTCCCCCCCCCCACCTTTGGAAAGAGAACTATCCCCTCTCTGGTGATGTCTGTGGTCAGGCATGATGCAAAGCATTTTGAAAATGTTAGATTTATAGAAAGCAGCTGTCATCAGCATTAGAGTGGGGCTTTTTATTCTTATCCTCAATATATGCAAGTCAAATGTTTGACTCCCGGTCTGCAGTATCAACTTGAAACTGTACTTTGTAACATTTCAATTATCTTAAAGTGGTCAAGTTGCTGTTGTGTTGGTTTCAACCTTTTGGCAAAAAAAGTTTTTCACTTGTAGTCCCCCCCCACACACACACATCCACACACAAATTTCCAGTGCCCCCTCCAGGTGCCCCCCCCCGAACAAGGCTAACAAAAGCTTGCCTCAAAAAACCCACACCACTGAAAGCTGGTGCCCCCCATAAGATACTGGTGCCCCCTCCCCCCCCGTAAAATCCTAGCTACGCCACTGCATGGGTATATGCTTATAACATCCCGTTTGCCCAGCCCCCTCCATCTCTCTATGTTACTCCGCCCCTAGATATCCCTAGTTTGGCCAGAAGAGGTTAAGAGGGCGCTACATCGTAGTGTGGCTCTTTAGTGATAATCAAAGATCCTTCCTATGGTTAGTCGATTGTTCGTCTGGACGCCCGACATTAATGCAATATTTCGTTGGTTTTGGTCGATTTCCATCGACGGACAAGACCGTACCGTGACAGAGGCTGACGGTAAGAGTCGTGACCGAAGCTGTTGCTTATTGATTTGAATTGAGTTGAAAAGAAGGGTATGAGTTTTACGACATCAACCGGGTAAACTGGTCTTCTGCTTTACATGAAAGGAGCAGGAGAGATATCAAACGTCTTCGAAATTTCACGGAGGCCCTATGCCTAGGCTAAATGATTAGCAAACCGAGCAGCGAGGGCGCTTTACAACAATGACTGTGGTTATTTGGTCAGTTTTTCTCTTCAAGCTGCAGACCATTACAAAGTCAAAGACCTCCAGTGGACGCTGCAGTGGTTGTAGATGTTGTTTATTTCCCAGTATTTCCCACTCCAGTATGCTGTGTGTTCTGGGGACCTGACCTAGGCCCCTATAACTTTTGTTTGGATTCTGTCTAGCTGGCCCCAGACTGCGGGGCCAGTCTACTACATCCATATCCTTGGCCCCACAATGGTCCATCCTAAACGTGGAGACTCAGTGAAAACACCTATGAATCCCATTTCGCATGTATGGCTCATTCACCAGACTGTCAGGACCGAAATGGGTTACTCTGCACGCTTTGTGCGCATGGATCGTTTTTGTGTACACAAACATAGTCACCTGACTCCCTGTAGACATGATGCAGTAACCTTGATTGCTAGCCCCAGGGACCATACTATTTTCATCATTTGTGGATAGGGTTTAAACTGCCTGAACTCGTCATCAAGAGTTCCACAAAAACGTGAAGTTTTCTGGGAGTTTTGATCCACTAAAAATGGGTATTGTTTCAAGTGACATTTTACGGGCTTTCCAGTACATCTACAAGAAACTGGCAATCATTGTTGAACAATTTGGTCAGAAACTCCTCAGAAAGATTAAGGTTTAGATTGTGAGTGTGAGCACATTTGACCGCCGAGCGATGAAGTGCACCATGATTTTCTGAATGGCCACTGCCGGGCATGAGTGCGTGGCAGCCGGTCAACATGACGGTCGCGCCCGATAGCCTCACACGTGCCACTGTACATAGAGAGGCAGATGCGCACTACTTTTGATGATTTTGTCTATGGTGTCATGAGTTCGTAGTTATCACTAAGTACTGTGTTTTTACAGTTTTTCAAAAGAAGTAGCAAGTACATGTATTGTTATATTTGGTGACTCTTCTGACTTTGTTCCTCTTAATTCTAATTTAAAAATTGTACATACAAACACAAATAAAGTGTGGTTGGGGGATTTTTTTGAGCAACAGTTCGGCTACATGTACGCCCCACAGGTGTAATTCACAAATTGATTTTGTGGGGGCTGAGGTTGATTTCCTCCATGTAAGCCCAACCTTTTGTTTGTTTCTTGTATATCAAAATGTTAGAAATTTTCATGTTGAAAGCAATATATTTTCACTTCACATTATTTTTTTGGGGGGGATGGTGGCGGACCTTGTGCACTTACTGTACTGTCACCAAATATTCTGCTCCAATGTTAACTTCAGTTTGCTTTAGTTATCAGAGCAAATTACAATGACTTTATAGAGAGTGAGGCCACCACACTTTGTCACAAGAAATGAAAAAAAAAGAAGCTCTGCAGCACCTGCCAATTTAGAAATATGTTTCTTTGAATTTGTTTACCAAGTAGTCTACCATGTCAACAGTAGACAATTGAAAATACAATTAATTGAATATAACTTCTCACTGGAACACAACATTTGTGTACTTTTTCAATTAACAAATATGGATGTTTTCTTGTCATGTACAATACATGCTATGAATTTAAATGAATCTTTTATTACCTATATAATCAAATTGAAGATTAGACAAGTTGCCATGGCAACGGTAACAAAAAAAGAAGTGAGCCAACTTGACGTCATTGTTACAGTTGTGAATGTCTTCCCTTGGATGTACCTATCAAAGAAAGAAGAGAGGAAATAACTTTGAAAAGTTATTAGCAAATGGTCTGATTCCGTTTTCATGCATATGAAGTCACAGCAACAATGTTGGCTGAGAAGCAGACTAAAATTTGTCACAATAAAAATTTCTATTCTCCCAAAGTGTCATTGCACATGTTTATCTGGTAAACTATCATTTAGTTACAATAAATGTAGCTGACACCAGCCAAATATAGTGTAATTCAGCAACCGGAATTACATGTAGAAGCCGTTTTACTGTGGTGACACGTTTTCCAACTGGTGTATTTTTTTTATCAGTTTCTTTATCAGAGTTGAGACACAGTCGCAGATTTGACTTTATTAACAGCAAGCCGAATTGTGAAGCCAAGAACTGTTCAGCACCATGCCAGTTATTGAAGATGTCACAGACAATGAACCACAGGGGAGTCAGGATACTAGTCAGTCAGGGACCAGCAGCAGCAACCAGTCGGGGAATGGCAGTCCAGGTGGAGGTTTCGCTGCAGTGACTGTAAGCATTGCTTTACATGTGAACGAATAAATCTACATGTATTTCCCCCATACATAGAGTGCAATAAATACTTTAATAAACACAATGGGGACTACCACTGGGCAATTAGTGAATTTTGCTAATCGATTAACCACACACGAACTAATCGCCATTAACCCTAACTCCCAGAGTGATTTACTAGGAACCATACCCACTCACACAAATTCCTGCACCATATGGTAAACTCTGCACAAAAACTGTTGGACTCTGTTTATTTTGGGTATGCCTGAACCCATGTTAAAGCACAAGCAGTTTAGGGTTACAGTACCAAGTGCCACAAATTCACACACTTTACTGGTGTTCAATTCTGTGTGGTTAGGGTCAATCGATTAATCACAAGTAGTGGCAAAAATTCCGAGACGTGGTGTCAACTCGTGAATATGGTGCTTTTATCAGTTTCATTGCAGAAATTCTGCACAAGTATAATGCACACTATGCAGCAGCAAGTGCCAGGGCAAGTTTGTTATGTTTCTGCTTTTATGTTATTTCATTAATTCTGAAATCTGGAAAGCCAGTGGCAGTATTCTCTGTAGCTGCTATAAAATTATCACGATTACATACGGGTTATGCTGGAACGGTTGCGGCTTGAGCTCCAGTTGCATCCGAGTACATACTGTACATGTACAACAACTACATGTGACTAAGGGCCATTTTTCAACTTCATCTCTGTCTGAGGCTTCGTCTATAAAACCAATCCCTGATTGTAGGCTTGAAGCATTTTAATTAATTTGAAGTACTGTAATATTTGGCTCTTTTGCATCGACCTTGATATTTTGTGGCACTGTCAGACTTACTATCGCGTTAACAACTTCAGAGTCAGGTAAAGAAAAAAACATTTGAGGCCTGCAACGGAGCTGTAGTCAAGAATTGGAAAACTACATAGTCTGCCAAAAAGCAGGATGCCTGGCCGTCGATTCCATTCTGAATGTGTATAGGACAATTTTAATAAATCTTTGTTGTGGAAGCTTTAATACAGATTGCAGATTCCTTCACTTTTAAAATAAAAAAGCTGCTAGCTTGTCTGAAACTGTTTGAATAGAATCATTCTTACCTTTAAACGTGGGGAAAATTCTGATTACTCAGTTACTTTTATTCCAAATTCTCACATTATGAAGTTCTAAATAACCTCCCTAAACTTCTCAATGGTATAGCCCACAGACATTGTTGTTCAGCCTTCATTCATTGTTTTAGCATGTGAGGCAATATGGATAATTTATCACTAACTGACTGACGGATAATAGCCAGTGAGTGCAGCCACAGTCTCGTGGCGTCATTTTGGCACTGGCTGAACTGGGCGGGTATCTGGAACACTTTCTAAGATTGGGGCTACACAGGGCGGCCACATGGTTGGGTTTCAGTGCCTGTCTGTCTCAAAGGGCATTCTGTCTGAACTTTTGAGGTCTGCCAGTGCAGTAAGTGATCACATTCGACCATTACCTTGGGAAATTCTCATTTGTGTAAAATGTGGTTTAGTGTTTTGAGTTCAGTCGCGTTATGGTGGATAGAATGAAGCAATAACTCTAAATTATACAAAATAAGGTAAACAAGACTCGAAATCAGAATTTCACACAGAGAAAAATTGTTTCCTTCATTGAACATGAAGTACATGTATGACGGTTCAGGTATTACTCATCGAACTCACCAAGTTAATTATTCTACAAACCCTTCACTAAGTGTGGAAAAAAATTATGAAACAGAGAAACTTCCAAATTTTTGTAGATGGGGCAGTAAGGCTGTTCTACATTTACTTGTTTCAGTCACAAAGTTCAAAACTCCAAGACACAAACTAACGAGCATCCAAAAGTGGATCTGTGCGTAATTTGAAATATCCAGATTGTTCGGAATGAATTCATGAACCCATGAACTACGAGCAGTTTACTTCCTTTCAACATGACACAGAAGCCTTGGATACTTGCAGTTGGTAACTCTTGCTACTGTACATTTTTGGACTAAGGTTAATAGTAGGAAAGGCTAAAGTTCGTTGAACTGAACTGCAGCTGGCCCAGTCGACCACAAGTCTGTCAGTGGAGACTGCCGAAATAAAGCAGGTGTGCCTTGGATCATGATCATGTACAGTGAGGTCGTGTGTGTAACTTAACCGGTACTTATAATTCTACGGTAACTACATGTAATCGTGCTGGCGCGATTAATTACAGTAGTTGCAAATCCACGAGAAGTGACATGAGTAGGAGGAACTAATCACGATTATTCAAAATAATCGCCCAGCGATAATGGGGACCGCAAACCTGTATGGTATAGCAGTCAATGTGTGTAGTGATTGTTAGCCGCTGAAACCCAGCCCTTAATCATCATACATGGACATGGACAATAGCAGCATGCTACATTTTCATGTTGGAAAACAGATATTCACATTTAGATTTAAAAAAAGAAGATGAGAGACGACATATAACTGTTGGATTTCAGAGTTTTATGTGTTACACGTTCTTACCTCTTGAAGCCTGTTGTAAAGTTTTTAAAAATGTAACTTACAGTTGTACATAAAATGAGAAGCATATTATTATGACTTTTTTTAATATAGTTTTTGTCGTATTGTAACTGCATTTGCTGCGTTGAAACGAAATCTTGCAACCAATAACATGGAACAAGTGCTCATGTTTTAAATTCAGTGGAAGTCGCTCGGCATAACATCATTGAATAGTGTAGTCATCATGTTAGCTTTCAGTTTAGCAGTGTGACCCTCATAAGACCAGTCACAAGGCCAGTCAGCTAGGATGAACAATCACCAAGAAATGCTTTTGTAGCAGTTCATTTAAATAGCTTGTGACTTGAATTCAGACTGGAGGGCTTGTGTTGGTCTTGTGGTGGCCTAGTGATGGTCTTAAGAGGTTTCGACTAATGCACTGTGATTAAGTAACTGTATTTATGTGTATTTGTATTTTTGATATCCACAGAATTATCTTGCCAATAACAAGCTAGACTTTTGCCTATGGATGTCTCGGATCGTCACAGTATTCTGCAGCTTGTTCTATCTTATACCAATCTATGGGTGAGAACGCCTTCCAGTTCACTCAATTCTATTGGGTGATTCCAGAAATTAGGGGTCCAAACATGTGACATTTTCACGTCCCTGTTACATTTGACCTTTGTTATTTGACATGTAAATATCACTAGGGTTGATTTCAAACTGTTACTATTTGTTCGGTTGGTAATTTGCATTAATTCATCACTCTTGGAAATTAGAAAATGTGTTCTGAACTTACAAAATCATATGACAGGGACACACAAAAAATGGACCCTAATTTCTGGAAACACCGTACTACGTGTGTTTGAATAGGATGCATAAATAATATGTACATTTATTCATTTTCCAGCATACATCTGAACCTTGTGTCTGGAGCTGTAGCTCTGGGCCTTTGCCAGTTGCAGATGAATTAACGCATGTGGACAATAGACAAAGCTGTACCCTTTCAGACCATCTTGGACTTGAACCAGATAGCTGTAGTGTTCTGTAGAATGGGGTTCTTGGTTCATTGCACTATAGTACAGTGCGAGCCATAGTTTGTCACAGGACAGCCTCGGCATTTTTGTATTATCCCTTGCTACCTTACCCAGGAATAACAAGCTGCCCCATTGAATTGTATTCTTTGATATCCAGCCCCCAGTCGGCCCTGGGATTCTACCAGCGGGCCATCATCTGTAACGGTCTGACCAGCGCACTACGGCTCCACCAGCGTCTACCAGCATTCCAGTTCACCAGGGTCTACCTGTCGCTGCTCCTCCTGGAAGACAGCTGTCACAATCTCTTCTTCTCCCTCATCTTTGTCAACAGCCATCCCATCACATGTATCCTTTGTTGTGTAGTCAGCCCCTCCGAGCAGGGCCCCTACCCCGGAAAGCAGCTGCCCCCGTCCCCCCAAGGCTACATACACCGCTTTATCTTTGTGTTTTGTTCTTGTGATGCGAGTCCTTCCTAGGTGATACTGTGGTCCCCCGTGCCTGAAGCTGGCAATGGGACTGCCGTGGAGACAATCAGCAACCACATTAGATGCCTTCCGTTGGGTGCATTGTACACACGTAGAAAATTGATGTTTTAATTGGGATTATTGGCATGAACATGTAGAATTTTTGCCCTTTCTCTGTCCTACTTTAGGGTCCAGGTATTTTCAAAATGGGGGGGTCCAACCAAGGGCACATACAGTGTGTATTTTGTTTCAAAACAAGGCTGGATTATCTCCACTATTGAGAGCGAAAAAATGTCGGTAATGCCCAGCAGCTCAGTCTTTTGTGCTGAGCATGGTCTTTTGTTATAAGTGCCACACTGATTCTGCCCATACGGTACGATACGTGGTCATGGGCTGTTCAGTACTGGGTTTTGGCGCACGCCGACCCATGACCCCACTGTGCCTGCCTAACAACTTGATCAACATGATTCTGGATGGATATTCATGTATGCAACAACTGCACTGCATATTCATATATTTCCATGGAGAGTGCCAATAGTAGCTCACCCTACACTGCCACAGACCCTAACCACTTGGCCACATGTCCCTCCCACAGCGTGAGAATCAGAGTATAAGCCAAAATTCATGGTAATTTCCGAGCACATGCAGTTTCATTTCAGGTCCCCAATCCAAACACATCAGAAAACATCAACAAAGTGCTGTTTTCACTCTTGATCCTGAGTTTTAAAAAAGGGTCCTCGTATGAAAGGGGGGTCCAGACCCCCTGGACCCCCCCCCATCTGCCTATGGGGCCCAATATCATAATCCTCAAATACGCCATATTTATTTATGACGTCACACCTTGTTTACGTGTGTGCTGCCATATGGAAGCTGGGTGGGCACAATGTACTCGAAGCTCCATAGGAAATGTCATCACTACATAGGCCTGGCTTAAGTGTCGGTGAAAAAGCGCTCGTTCACTCCACCGTCAATTCCGGAAGGCCGTCCTCCGCCTGCGCCCGCTCCTGCGGCAAGGCCGGGGCACACCTGGCCCACACTGCGACGGGGGTCCCTGCTGCCCATCCCGGCCCGGGGGACCCTCCTGCTGTGTCCGCTGCTGGTCCTCATATCAGGATGATTTATAACAAAGCTGATGATCTTGTTGAACAAAAGATTCATCAAGTGTCTTGATGAATTCTAGTGAGCCATTGTGTACGTCTACATAACCTTCCTGTAGTTTGTGCAAGTCAAAATTAGCATTTATCCTGAGGGGAATCAGAATTCTGGGATGGAATCAGAATTAACTCCAGAAATGCAAGAATGACCCAACACTGGCATACACGCATGTTTTCCTTGACTGCGCCCATCACAGTGGCATTGACTCCGCCCTTCCTGTTTGCACTATTGCATGCATCCAGCTTCACCAAGAAACTTCTCAACGTAAGTACACCATTTTTTGAGGAAAAATGTATTGTCTTGAAGGCGAGTCCAAGTCCTGAATATCTGAAGAGAATCAAAGTTCAAAATGCTTTCACCTGCGCACATAGTAGGCACAGCAGTCTTGGAGGGCCTCATTGAAAGCACTTATTACAAAGTGGTTTGGAGTGGTGCTTCTTTTGAGTGGTGCAAATTTTCCTGCCTTGGAGTTCCCTTGTATTCTGTTGCATTTTATCGGAATGAAGTGTAATTCAAAGCTTGAATTGGAGTGAGACATTTGAAATGATGGATGAATGATGAGTTCTGTACAAATTGTATGGATTTCAAGTCTGGTATCCTGCCTTTGTAGGTGTGTCCTGTGTGAATTCTTTTTACTACAGCACTGAAAGGAAAGGTTCCTTTTCTCTTTCTCAGTGGATACTGAATGATGCATGCATGCACTTTGGTTTTTCTCTTCGGAAGTGGTTTGAACAGTTGAAACAGCATTTTATGAAATTTAAATCAGAATTTCAAACGAATTTTCTTTTTTCCCGTGCAAGCACCGGTCCATGTAGTTAAAACATCCCTTTGTTTATTTTATCAGTTGCTGGGTCCCAGTTCACTGTATCTGGTCCGTAAGCTGGTAGACAAGCTGATCACCAACCAAAGCCAGATACTACGCTTCATTGCCCTGGATGAGGTTATTCTGATGCCCTGCCTTATATTCATGGTCTTTACGTAAGTACACTGTACTGCTGTGACGAAGTCATCTGGATTTTTCAGCGTATGCCGCAAATTCTGAAAGTGTTCAAAAATTTCTCTCCAGTCTCTCTCATGAAAGTGTAACTTAAATCTTCCCCAATTCAGTTACCCACCAGTTACCAAGGTGTTTTTTTCCCCACCATCATTTTTCCATCACAGCCAATCACTTTCACTCTCTAATACACAGTCGTTGCTAAGTAGCCTCAAAAAGGAAAAATAATGTCGGAGATTTGCCATAGCATCCTCTAATTTGTCAGATGATGCTTAACATCACCCTGACTTCTTTCATTCATCTTTGCTCTCTGTAGCCCACATTTCAGGAGGCTATCTTGTGTTTGGGCAGTACTCCTTAAAAGCAAACTGCAATGAATTTTGAATGCCAACCAGAATGTAAGCAGTCGGCCAAGGAACCTTTAACCCCTGACAGGCTGTTTTTGTTCATGATTCCTTCCTCAGGGGGCGGGTGAGTTTCCTGGTCCCCTTCATGTACTTTAGATTCTTGACGTTCCGCTATGCATCACGGAGGAACCCATATTGCAAGTAAGTTTTGAATTCTACCAAATTAAGCCAGGGTTGAATGCCATTCAAGATGCAACTGGGCAAATTCAACGCCTAAAGCTTGTTTCTGAAAACAGTTTGATGTTTAAACAGTTTAAGTAGTAAGTTCTCACAGGTTTCTATTTGTTAATACTCAGATTGTAGAAAATTTCTATTTCCTACAATCCAGAGGAACAGAAGCATATCTTTATTAGTGAAGACGGTCAAAAAGATTGTAGAAAATTTCTATTTTCTACAATCCAAGGGGAACAGAAGCATATCTTTATAAGTGAATACCGTCAAAATTATTTCCAAGTGTGGATAAGATTATATGATTTCCTCTCGGTTTTCATTGTGTCATAGGCAAATATTCCATGAGCTACGCGTCGTGACCGAGAACTATTGCAACAAGCCTAACACACCTCCATTCCTCCGCAATTTTCTGACAAAATGCATTATGATGATCTCACGATTTGCTCCTCCAATACAAAGTCAGTAAACCTATTCATGCTCAAGTAATGCTTTTGAATAAAGGTGAGGTGGCTACAAGTCAAGTCCATCACAAGTCCCTGCAAGTCCATCACAAGTCAATCACAAAATCATCTCATCTTAACCACTCCCTGCCGGGCGACCCGTTTTCGAGTACATAGGCTTTATTTTTTTGCTCTCAATAGTGGAAATAATTCAGCCTTGTTTTGAAACAGTGTACCATGATTTGAGGCATTTAGAGCGAGCAGATTACCGCCGCGGACAAAAGCTCTCCACCACCGCAGCGATGAGCCACACAGCACTGCTGCACACTAATCTGGTCCCTATTAAAAAGAGGTCAGCAGTGCACTGTGCCAGTTTCGGGAACAAAATCGTACGTAACACCGCACAATCTGGGCTCTTTTTTCAAGGCTGCAAGCCTGGCTGAAATATTCAAAAGTCAATTAAGGTTAACTGTCAGCTTTAGAGTAGTGCCCAAAGAGTCCTTCATTTTGGTATGAACGGCCATTAAATGAAATGATGAATTTTTGAAGAATTTTGAAAATGGAAAATCTTGAAAAGGACCCGGCATCTTGTCTTGCTCAAGAAAAATCCACCCAGCAACAAGTGGTTAAGCCACGTTACAAGCCAAAAGCTATTCAAATAATCTGTGACAAAAGCATTTCTTTGTCATTCCTTACTCAAGTATTTATGACTTGTCTTGTGAAGGGACTTCAGAAAGGACTTGACTACAACATTGGCTACAAATGGCACTGTGTTAACTGTCACAAGCCACACCGTTACCTTACCACAAACTTAAAAATTGGGAAACAAAATGTAGCTGCTTGTACTGTGAACAAATATGTCAGTTAAAGGAAATTACCATTTCTCTCTGTAATATCTGTTGAAAAAAAGCAAATAGCTGTCACACTTTTCCAAGATTACCCAAACTTTGGACCAACGCCATCGTTCTACCGGTAGATTCACATGCAACGTGCAGTGTATTTCCAAGGCAATTGTTCCTGTCGCCAACTCCGAACCAAACAGGAGTCGCTTGAAAAATTGCTTCTTTCTGAACTTTTGCAGGGGAATCGCAAAGCTTACAACTTTAAATTTCCCAAAACTGCCATAACTTTCTGTTCATGACAGTGGGCTTTGAGTCAGTGTTTAACTACTAAATTTACTTTTTTTCGGGCTGGTGCAGAATCATTTTTTTTATTCTTCCTTGGTTGGGGTCGGTGGGTTATAGCATGGTCAGGATGCCTTCCAACATGTTAATCATTTGCCATATAGCTATCCATTGAATATTGATATAGGGCAATCATTTGACTAAACACACCTATTTACAGTCTGATTTTTCTGGCACTTTTTTGTTCTTCAAGGATGGATTAAAATTGTTGTCCAACATCTTGCTCAAGAACAAGATGGAGCAACTGGTGTAGTGACAGCAAATATTGCTCAGCCAATTTACATGCTGAGTAAAAAAGCAGTTCGGAACTAATCACGAACCGTATACATTGATTGGCATCCTGGCTGGAAGCCCGTCACGCTAAGGTCCAAAAAAGAGGAAAACACAAAAAGTATGGTTCTGCCTCCTACCACATGGCACATGACAAAGGTAGTGAGGTAAGAGTCTGACTTATCCTGAATTTGTCAGTGTTCAGGTGTTAACTGGTTGAAAATAATTGCCACGAGAGGTTGGGTTGCATTGGTTTCAAATGAAATGAATACCACTTTAAAGAGGCACTAGTGGTTTCCATAAATAAGTCTGTTTATTATCTCTTTGCACCATGTTCAAATGACACTGGACACTGTTTTTTCCTCTCTGCATTTTCAATGTCTCATTTTCCAATACTTAAGGGTCACTCGGTCAAAGTAGGGCAGATTGGTAAGCAGAAAGAAAATTCTTTTGCCAGGGCAGGTATTTTCTTCACCCATTCGTTGTGACGCACATTCTGATTGCAATATCACTTGGATTAAAAGCATTTGCAAATATAGATCTACTGTATTTCTTTCCGTAGTTTGTAGAATGTAGATAAGTATACACTAAATAAACCCTCTTGAAATCTTTTTCACGATCATTACTACTTTTTTAGCACTTGCGCACTGAAGCAGATGAAGATAAGCATTTGTAATTCATGGACTGTCCATAAATTTGTTGACTTCAAAGTTCCCAATTTTATTCCCAGAAAGCATTAGAAAACTGTGTGGAAACAATACATTTTAAGGCGTGGGGATGTGCATATATAGTGTATACAGCAATTTAACATCCCCAGAATGACTGGATTGTTTATAATGAACTTTACTGAAATGGTTTTAGATACTCCTGTTCATGGCAGCACTGCAGTAAAGTTGACTTGTCACCAGGGTCGAGTTCGGGCTGCCTGTTCTTGACACGGGTTTCTTGTTCTCGCGCTCGAACGGCGGGAACGGGACTCAAGAACACTGTTCTCGGAACAGGATCACACACCACCTCCTCGTCAGGGTTTTACAGGAACACACGGAAAAACTCGGGAGATTTTGATTTTTGAACAGCTGCAAAAAGTAGAGAGATGGCTGCCAAAGACAATGGGAAGTTTTGCAAAACTAACATTAATTATTTTCCGTAACACAGACAAAAGAATTCAGCCCATCCAAACATTAACTCTCAAATAACTTAGCATACATGGACGCCGCCATGTTGCATGTTGCTTGTCACTAACTACCAGCAATAACCAGTTGTTTGTTCCCGGCGTTCGAGCGGCCGACCCACGAACAACAAATCGAGCTGTTCGCGAACATGCGAGAACAAGCCGCCCGAACTCGGCCTAGCTGTGTATATTCTTATTAAAACTAGTTCCAATTACATTGTAATAAGCTACATGTAAACGGCGCCCTCAATAAAGCAATTGGAAAAGTTTAAATATCAACATGTGTACGTGTAGACACAGGTGCATCTGTGCAATGGCGGCGAAATGATTTTCAAAGCAGGGGGCCAGTTGTGAGATCATCAGGAATCGGCTATTAACCACTTGCCCCTGGGGTTTCCGGTACCTGACACGTATTCTTTATACGTGTTGCCGGGGTCTCCCAAATCAGACAAAGGGACCTGGGCCTTGTGACAAAAGACCGTACTCGGAACAAACAACCAGGCTGCTGGGCATCACCAACATTTTGCACTCTCAAAAGTGGACATAATCCAGCCTTGTTTGAAGCAGTATACCACAATTTGGGAGATTTAGTGTGAGCGGATTACCACCGGGGACAAAAGTGCTCCACCACCGCTGAAAAAAGCCACACAGTACCGCTGCACACTAATCAGCAGCGCACTGTGCCAGTTTCGTGAACAAAAGAAAATTACCTAACACTGCAAAATCTGGGCTCTTTTTACAAGGCTGCAGGCCTGGCTGAAATACTCCAGCGTCAATAGATATTGTCTGTCAGATTAGAGTAGAAACCAGGCAGTCCTTCATGTGGGTGTAAGTGTCCAGTAAATGAAGATAGGAATTTTTAAAGAATTTTAAAAACAGAAAAAAATGATAATTATCCTTCCTCAGCATCATCAACATTGATAAATGCCACCAGAGCAAAGTGGTTAACAGGCTGATCCATTAAGCCTCACTTCATTGTAGGACCTGCAAATCGTGTTGGGGGGGGGGAAGCCACTGGTTCCTCCTTTCCACCACCAGTGCATGTGTGTTATTGTGGAGCCAAATAATGATCAAGCCTTAACCACTTCCTGCCGGGGCAGTTATCGATGATGATGCTGGGGTGGGATATTTATCATTTTTTCTTTAAAAATTCTTATCTTCATTTACTGCACACGAAGAATTGTCTTGGCTCCACTCCAGTCTGACAGACAAAATCTATTGACGCCCAAGTATTTCAGCCAGGCCTGCAGCCTTGTAAAAAGAGCCCAGATTGTGCGGTGTTATATATCTTTCTTTTGTTCATGAACCTGGCTCAGTGCACTCGGTGCTGCTGACATCTTTTCAGTAGGGGCCAGATTAGCATGCAGCAGTGCTGCGTGGCTCGTCACTGTGGTGGTAGAGTGCTTTTGTCCCTGGTGGTAATCTGCTTGCTCTAAATGCCCCAAACCGTGGTATATTGTTTCAAAATAAGGCTGGATTATCTCCACTTTTGAGAGTGAAAAAAAGTTGGTAATGCCCAGCAGCCTGGTCTTTTGTTCCGAGTACGGTCTGTTGTTACAAGGCCCTGTTCCCTTTGCCCGAGTTTAGAGACCCGGCCACGCATATAAAGCATTCATGTACATGTCCGGACCCGGTATCCCCGGCAGTGGTTAAAACATGTTTTAGATTTAGGTTCATTAGGACCCATTGTTTTGTTAATTGTCATGTCTTATTTCGACTGGTTTTTCTGTTCCTAATTTGGCCTAAAAGTGTAGTCAGTTATTGCGGTGTTTAAGAATTATCAAGGAGTATCATGCGTTATTTGCCATATTTATCAAGATAATAGTTATTGTTCTCTTGTTGATTATAATGAATATTTTGGATGTTGGGGCAGCAATTTGCAAAACAAAATAACAGAACGTGCAAAAAAGCCAAACACATCTCCCGACTTCAGTCTCATTTGGTTTCAACAGAAGGCTCTCAAAACTATTGTAGAGAGGAAGATGAAACCAAAAAAAAAACCACCAGAGAAGCTGGTCATATTTTGTTTACAAGGATTCACAAAATGTACAGCAGTTTGGAAAAAAGAAGAAAAGTGAATAACTGATGACCAACAACAATCTCAAAATACAAAGTTTTTTATTTTATTGCAATACCACTTTGTTGAATGTATAAATTACACGAGTTGATGCCAAACACAGTGAAAGAAGAATGTTTGAAAATGGCAGTAAAATAATGTGTACTCAGTTCCAAACAGGTGAGGGGGGGTCCACTGGCCTCCATTCAGACAAACATCATTAAAACATGTCTAGGTTTAAGGTAAATAACTTACTAACTTGGTTTTTTTTTCCAACTACTTGACTGGAGCTAAAATCAAAACCACGCAAAAGGCCACTTGAGAAAAGGAAAATACATTGTCAGCAAATCTGAATGTGTCGTGCAAAATTTAGAGTTGACCCTGATAATGTAAACTTCTGTCGCTCTTAAATTGACTTTTTTTATGACAAAAAGTGGCATGATTTGCAATTTTCTGAAAATGATTTCACAAGCAGTTTTTATAATTGGAATTGAACCAGTAATAGATTCAATTTTTATTCATGAAGGACATGTTTGTATGACAATTAAATTAAAAAAACCTTACACAGGGCCAAATTTATCCATATTGCAACTTATCACTTCTCTTTAAGAAACGGTGCTCAAATGACGACAGGTTAACCTGTTACTAACAAAATGGTGGGACCTCATTACTCAAACATCAATTCTGTACAAGTCTTAAAACTAACAAAAATGAAAATCAAAGACTGATATTACAAGTGATTGCAACTAGAAATGATCCTACAAGAACACACACACACATTCAAACCTACAGAATCTGAAATGATCCATGCACACTGCTTCTAACTACAAGAAAGACATTCAAAAATACAAATTGTCAATTTTTTTTAATTTACAAGAAAAAGATTGGAGGGAAAAAATCAAACTAGGGATCACCACACTTTTATGTACCAGAACTCATGCAACATCTGGCATTAAGTTCCTTTAAAAAAGTTTTTCTTACATTGCTGACTTTTTTATGTACATCGGTAAGCCATCTAGCTATCCGTATTTACATGTCAATGTCTTGTATATATATTAAGGAATAAGTCATCAAGATGTTGGAGAAAACATTGAAGATTAAGATAAATGCAACAAGACAAGAATTCGACAAGAATTTGATCAATCACCAAAAGATTAATATTAAAACCGGAACAGGGGGTTATTGCCTGAACAATTACCAACTGTTTCCAGGAAAAGAGGGTCTTGCATCAAGACAACCTATGGAGAGAAATCAAACCCGCATAGCCAAAACAGAAGTAAACATCAAAAACTTTCGTTGAAAACTGAGGCGCTATGACCTCAACTCATCAAGGTGTACCCAGCATGATACATGTAATGTGGCAAAGGGGGACTCCCAATGTGATGCACAAGCTATAGGTAAGGCTATTGTACCTACTTTATCCCCCCCCCCGAAAATCTGAAAGGAATTCCAAAGATTCCGTCTACATAAGGACACAATAGAGGGAGGGTCTTCCTTCGCCACATATCTTGTATCAAATGTATCAAGGTGGGTTGACGCCGTCATTATTTTTGAAAAGTGAACTATTGTAGAATTTCATGGAAATGTTTTTAACAGATGTTTTCCAACATCTTTCATCATATCAAAGATTCACAGAGATTTTATGTAATAATTTTGGCACAAAATTTCATCAAAGAATAAGTGGTATCCAGTGGAAATTATGTACATTATTAAGACATCACTAGACTCATTTCTATTAATTCATGTGTATGTTACCCTGGTAACCAAACAAATTTAGCACACATGCGCCATTGTGAGAAAGAGAAACCCACAATCTTTTATCAACCCAACCTGAAAAGCAAGCATATACCAGACAAATGTAAAGGATTGTTTCTAACTTCTGGAAATTATTTTGTTCAAGTTGATCTCAATAGTCAATGATGCTACAAACTTCATGTTTGCACTAAAAATGTATTCAACAAGAAATCAAGCTTCAGAGCATCATTTTTCAAGAAGAACTGAAATTATTGGCAGTGACTACTGTATATGACTCTGAAATAAAAACATGACAGACAGAATAATTACCACAAAGTCTACTTTGAATCATCCTGACCCAAGAAATTTCCACTATTTGATCAGAGAAATCTGATTGTGAACAGCACCGAAGACACGTCCAAAATGGAAGTGAAGGATTCCCATGACCTTTCCTGTATCTTTTCCACACTCACCTCAGGAAATTCCTCTGTTGTGGAAAATATGATACCCAAGCACACAGATGGGTATTTACATGTATGCCGTGGCTCTTCCTGAATTTTTCCAACAATACAGAAAATTCAAATGTGGAATTTCCAAGTTCGGTGTGAAAATTTGAGGTTGATTAGTCGGAAATCCAAGAGAACATGATATGGTAACATTCAATGGCCTATTCAGGATCATTTCCATGATCAAATGTGAAAATTCTTGAAACCTAACTTTGCACAATCGTAGAAACCAGATAGAAACTATGCAGAATTCCCAAACATTTACTGTGATAATTCCCAGAGACTCCATCCATATTAAGTGCGAGAGACTTCTTGTCAGACTGGACCCATTTCAGTTTCAATGTTGCATCAAGTTACAGGGTAACATGCTTTACAAATGAATCAAAAGTTACATTCCTAAATTAATGTTTGATTCCTGATCAACTAAATCAACAATGCTGCAATTTGGCTTCACTTTTATGACGCTAATGTACACAATACAATTTTGATATAAAAAGCAATCTTTATGAATACAAATACAAATGAAACTGTTGAAGTGAAGCCTGCAGCAACTACACATGGCAATTCAAGATGGGGCTTGGTGTACTGTCCAATAGTCTGGCTTGACGTCTGCTAATTACGAAAACTGTCTGGCAGACAGGCTTCATTTGGCAGACTGCAGAGGGAGTGGGGACATAACTTTGTCCATTGTCACACCAGGCTATGTACTTATCCCAGTCAGCAGCCTGGATGTTTTTTTTGGTTTTTTTTAAACGTCATCCATTTTTTGTGTATACTTCAAAGGATTCATGGGCTCCATTTCAGACCACAAATCTGCAGATCGCATTTTCATGGCTGTTTGCCATCAAGCCATTCTTTTTCTGAAGGGAGGGGTTTGACTTGGATTTTCATTTTCACCAACAGTTGGTCACTCTGTAAGACTTCAAAGGCATAAAGAGGCCAGTGTCTGTTCATCTTGACGTGCATTTGTGCTTTCACTTGTTAACTGTTACGATATCCCACAAAAAAGTACAATTTCATCAAATTTCAGCAATAATTACAATCTACCACGACATGCACAATGAGCAAAAACACTTCATTATGCAATCAGCATCCTCTGACGTACGTAGCATTGCTCATTGTGACTACATTTTTCATATACCGAAGCTTCGTGGGAATTTCTCAGATTTCAGGAGACATCTTCAGTTAACAAAGTTTTGACCAGACACTGCCAACTACCGCCCAATGAAATGTCTTCTGACCGTCTGTCTTTCTCTGAAGTACATGTACATATACCGGTATGCCGGATTCAATTTACTTTTTCCCTACAAATGTTCTATTTGAAATCTGTAAGTGCTGGCAAGTAAACTTATTTAGAACTTGGTTTTTATTTTTGGTCCACTTTATCACATCCACATTTTATACCTACGTTATTTGTGTCTATGTGTGCATAGATAAAAAACAAGGGGAGAAAGCATTAAAAGACCCTGAGTGTTTAAGAATAAAAACATTAATTAACAAAAATCGTGATGTATTACTGGGATGTGGACTATTAGACGTCAACGATCTATCTACACTGTCTTAATACCAATAAGTTTTGATTAATACTTACACAAGATGCTTAACACATTGAAGTCAGGGATCCATCCTGAAATGCCGCTAGACTCCACTGGGAATGTATGTAATGTAAGACTGGTCCTATTCCTTCTGATTGTCATTCATCATTTACTTACAAGCGTCCCACGTATTAATAAAATAAATCACATTACACTCACAACTATAAATTATGAAAACTGAAAACTATACACTCCTTTCATTAAAAATGCTGCTTTCCTCACGAGCAGTTTGGCATCCACTAGAATAAATAAAAAATTAGATGGCTACATGGCCCGACATGCAAAGGTCCCCATCTGAGGAAATTGTAGTTTCCTTTTTTTTTTAAATTCTGTACACTTGCACAAACTCCAAATCTTCATTGGGACCCATCACTAAATATCCAAACACAAACATTTAAAATCCACAAATTGAAGCTTACACTGATAGTCTCTGCATCTACGGCC
Organism: Acanthaster planci; assembly: GCF_001949145.1. Next base: position 463,873 of record NW_019091476.1, on the reverse strand, counting down.
AGGGGATTTTTCTTTACTCTGAGCTTACTTGAGTAATGGCTTTCCATTTAACTTTGACACATGCGACATGAGATGCAAAAGACCAACTTGGATACATAAGTAATGTCCTCCCAAGTTGACTCTCCTGGGCTCTGGGTTCCAGACCAACTTGCATTGCACACTGGAGCTAAATTATCCAAAGCTAGCAGACTGATTCCCCCAGAGACTAATGAGACGAGAGGAAATCCACAATGGAGACCAGACTACTTGGTTAGGCGGAGAACATTGCCGCGTGCTTATAATACAGATGAGCATCTGAAAGGAATCAAAGTTATCATTTATTTCATAATCTATTCCATGCCACTGACTTTTTTTTTGGCTGGGGAATCTCATCACTGAATCACTTTCTACAGCAAAACACACAGGTTTGGGAAAACTGTCCTTAAATCAATTCAAATTTAAGCAATCACATTTAGAACTCTGATAGACTTTGAAACATCTATCCACAGGACTCTGAAACCAAACAGAAACATAGCATGCACATGCAAGAAATCACTTAAAATAAAGGTATCGCCAAGCATACACAAGACGATCATTTTGGTGGGAGAAGCAATGCAAATGATACATGCAGGTTGAAAAGATCCCTCCCTAATTTACAAGTGGTAATAACTGTGCTTTATAGGTTCCAAATGAAACTTGTTTTGTAAGTTTTTTGGCAGAAAAGCAGTCTGCAATGTTTACTGTTTTGCTATCACACTTGCTTGATTTGCCAATGGATTAAATCTGTTAAGTGCACTGGCCTGATTTGCATGTGATTTGCTGTAGAACAGTCAAAATCTGTTTGTAATATATTTTGTTGGAAATGACCGTTGATAGATGAGGGGCCTTTTTATTAAATCTTGTACATTTCTCCAGATGCAACTGAGCATGCATGCAGTGGTTTGCTTGAAGTTTGGCAGTTGGTATTTCTGACTGGCAAGTGATGCTAAGTCCTTTTATCTTGGCTCACAAGCAAGCCATTAGCCAATCATAATGTTGTCGGTACTGGTCACATGGTGATCTCTCAGCCAATCAGAAAAGCTCAGCTGCAGTGACGTGTATTTAGGTAAGACAGTGTCTTGCAAGTGAAAGTAAACAAGCTTGCCTTGTGTTTTGCATATTGTTACAGCTTTTGCAGCCTACAGCAATATTTTAGTAGTCCAGACGTTTCATGCGTCCATCTTCCACTTCTTGCCAACGATAATCTAAGGGAAGGAGTGAAGGGGGGGTGTGCATTCAGTGGTTTGCCAAGTGCGCACCATCTTGCAGTTTTATAAGAAAATTTAAGAGTTAGAGGGAGCATCCATTGCATTCTGAAAAATTTTCAAAAAAGATTTTAGAAATCTTTGGTACTGAGATGCCATAAAGCAGCAGGAAGTATATTGATTGACAATTTTACTGTCAACTGTAAGACATGCATCATTCATTTATGATACACAAAAATGTTTCATGAATGGCATATCATATCTGCAAGCTAGTCTTTGAAATGAAAGCCCAAAAAAGGGTATTTTCCAAAACAGACAGAGCAAGACGAAAACAATGAATTTCACTTAATTTCTGCAAAGTTTTAAACAGTCTTTCAAAATGTACACCACCACAAATGCCCACACCTACGTCACAACATACACTGCAAATGAACCAAAAAAACCAAAAACTGCCCACAGGTGATGAACTACTGTTCTATGCATGGAATGGGGGAAAGAACAGCACAACACAGTAGACAATGCCAGGCCAAACTGGACCTCAAAAATTGACCAGCAAACCTGATTTAGGTTTTGCCAAGTGAGAAACAATGACTGTACAACTACTTTCAAGCAAGACCCTTTCCCATCTTCCATCTTTGGACAAGTGGATCAGTAAGGTTTCAAACAAGTTCATGGGTTTCCATTCTTTGACCTGATAAATCCACAGTGCCAAGTTGGACCCTCCCTCCCCCAGAAGTCAAGTGGCAGGACTAACAGCTGGCATGTACAGTTTTAATTAAGCATCAAAGCTTCGACTCTCACCACCACTTCTCATTCCTTTGCAGTTCCACTACCCCACTTAGACCAGTAAAATTTGTAACAACTCGACTCAGTTACATTTTGAGTGAGCCCTGTCCACAGATATTGAGAGCCACCTTCTCGACAAACTCACAATGCTAGTTTTCATCTGAGCACAACTGTCGGAGAATCCAACACTACTTACATGCTTGGTCCTGTTGGAATTGCGGTTGGGTCGGTGGTGGAGGGCTGAAGGACATTGGACTGCTGTCGGAGGCTGCCGACTTCTTATCCGATTCGCTTCTCGCCATACGTTCCTTCTCCAACTCGTGCGAGAGGGAGTCTGCTGAAATTCAATTCCTTTCTTTTAATGATGAGAAGTTGGAGGGTTCCATTGTCAGACTCAACACTATCAATTTCGAAAGGATGACTGTGGAACTTTGGAATGTTGAATACTGACGCTCACCCAACCAAGCAAACTACAATCCTGGACAAAATAGTTGGAACACCTTGTGGGAAGCACGGTGAAAAGATTCCCCCCTCTCCGCCATTCAATGTTGCGGTCATTTATTAGAACAAGATTCGACCCAGCTTTAATACCCAATGAAAAAAACACTGACAAGGGCAGGCATGGTCCAATGAGATTTGTCCAGGATTGTAGTTCCATTTTAGATGTCTCTGAATATTAGCACACACTATGAGGAAGGCAGACTTCAGTGCTAAACTCCTCTGTGTTGTTGATTACTGCTTGAAAGAACCGACATTGACAGCCTTTGAAAAAGTTTCTCTGATGCAAACAACTAAAAAGGTTTGAAACACCATGACAGGCAGTGAAAAATTGCATTTAATGCCTCTGACTAAATTTATGAGCAAACAAGTGAGTTTTACACCAGGCAACATGGAATGCTTGGAGAGATTTCACATCAACATGCAGAGGTTGTTTGGCAACAATTTGTGCTTAATAAGAAATGAGGATTCTGTACCCCTTCCCTGGTTTTGCATTTTCGTGTTATATTTCTTTTATGGGTACTCCCACTTGACCACTGCTACACAGTTCACTGAAGTAACCCATTAACAACATGAACTTCATGAATCGACCAAGAAAACTCTCCCCTACCGTGCCTTATACTGAAGCCTGTGATAGTGCACAAGCAGAAGTCCGAGTGATACATACCACACTCACCGTTGAGTGCTCGCAGTGACTCGGTGGAGTTCTGCCTGGCGATAGCTGCAGCCTCAGTCTCCCCAGACACACTGTGTCTCTTGCTGTGGCTTAGCTCCAGCTGCTCCTGCAGGCGTCTTCGAGCTTTCTTCTCTTTCTTCAGTCGTTTCAGGATGATGGCTGAAGACAAAGAGAGGAAAACACACAAAGACATAAAACATGAGAGCTGCAATAAAGGCTGATGTGGTGGTATGTTTCCCAACTTCTCTTCTGTGTTCCAGACTTGAAACTGTGACTCTCAGCTAGAGTCTGTATCGGGTTTTCAATCCATACTTCACTTGATGGATTTCCTAAAAACAGTGGACCTTTTCACTAATAAATTCACAATTATGCACGCACGCGCACATACGGCCTTGGCGGCAAGGGGTGTACAGGGGTGTGATTTTGATAATTTTCTCTCAGGTTTTCTGGCTTTGTTCATTTTTTTCTTCAGAAAATCCCATTTAATCGTTTCTGCTATCAGTTTCTAATCTGAACTTTCCCCCGCTTAATCTCGTGCGCACTGTAAAAAATCATGAGTGTCACTGAAGTTTTTGAACAGAGCACTACATATCCCACTTAGATTACAAACTAACTGCAAAAGCAATTTAATGGGATTTTCCGAAGAAAAAAATCAACAAAGCCGGAAAATATATCTAAGAAGTTTGAGAATAAGTACCACAGGTACATTCTTAAACGAGGCAACAAATTCTTGTTTCATGAAAAGAATGTGTGAATAGAGAGACAACATATTTAACAGTCAGGAAATATTTGACCAACTTATAAGGACTTCAGAGTGTCTCAACAATGTTCCTCCCCCCCTGTAAGGCTGTGTTGAGAAGCCTCAGTTGTGGCTAACAGGAATACATGTACACCCACCTATGAGAATGGCTGAAGCCTCTAGCCAACAACTACCACAGGCCCATGTATTGTTTCCAGCCATAGCCCAAATATTGAGATGCAGCTACCTTTGTCATGGGACTGCTGAGTGTCCTCATAACACAGCATCAACACACACACTGAAATACGGCGACCCACATAATCTGACCCCAAAACCTGTGCTTGCAAGCACCTATCACAAGGCTGGAAGGGGGCCCTCTAGTGATCCTCGTTGAACTCCTCATAGCCCCCAAACATGAATGGGAAGGAGATAAAAACCAGAACGCCTGGTACCCATGCCTGATACACTCCAGCTGTTATGGGGATGGGAGCCTCCCCTAGACCTTATTCTCAGCGTATCATAGATATTTGGGACGTGGCTTCTGTTTTTTATTTTGATGCACGCAGAAACACCAGTTTGACCATAAATAACCCCCTAGCAAAACAGGAAATTATCTCAATGTAAGTTTATTCTGCAACCTGGGATGATTTCATTCAGCCCAGTTTATTCGAAGGGAGCCACGTCATTTATAAAATTAGAGATGGGTTTTTATGGGGGCAAACACCACAAGACTTGATGAGTCATTACATCTGAAATGCGAAGGCAGTTGATTTCTTATAATTATCTTCAGTAATTCTGGGCTCAAGTTTAATACTCGCAGGCAACCAACACCTGTGAGTGCAACATTACGTCCTACCAGGTAAGATACCAACCCAATCTCTTCTGCTCGCCCATAAGTTGCTTCTCCAAAGACTCTCTCATTTCTCGTTCTCTGAGCAGCTCAAGTCTCAACTCGGCTGACGGATAAAATTCAAGAGAAAGCAGTTATTAACATTCACATGACGCAACAATTTTACAATTTCAATATGACTTCAAAATGGCCTCTTGTCTCCTGGACTCTGTCACATCTGACCAACTACCGGTACAAAAAAAACAGTAGAAACTCAACTAGAGCTTTTACGCAGGCTGTCCTTTCACAGTCAAAATACAGTATCTGTCCAAGCCTCAAAGACTACAGAAATAACCTTCTTCACACGGACACTTCAACAATAACCAAATCTGGTACATAACTCTAACTCTCTGCAGGTAGATCGCTTTTTTTTTTCAAAGTAACTATAAATCTAACAAACAAATTATCTTAGAAATGGCAGAAAATTGGCACATTGTCTCCCATGTAAAACTATGAGCAAATCTACTCAAAAATCTACTATTTCAAGTTCTACAAGACAAAGTCCCCCACAGGACATTTTCTGGCTCTGAAGTGTAAACAGATTAATAATTTCCTTCTTCTAAACAAGCTGGAGGAGGGGAAAGGATGTCCGTAGGTGTACCTAGGAGGGTCCTCAATGTCCACAGGGATGGGGTGTAATCCTGACCCAGTCATTTCTTTTTGGGGGGTGTTGCTTGACAGTTAATGGAACAGTCGGTTTTAAATGTGGCAGGAGGAATTATGCCTACTTGAAGAAAGCATCCCAAAAGCTAGTATAGTTTAAGTGTAAATGTGCACAAAAAGTTGATATCGCTAGGTATCAACCAGTGCGTACTGGCATTGTGAGTATTCTTTTAGCGATGTTGCAAATTTCCGGGACTGTTTGGTTTGAACGGGTCAGAGAATTAGCAAGGAGTTTCCAAGTGCTGTGTGTACTACTGTAAGCAAATGGCACTTCTGAAGCTGGCATAACTCTCCCTGTGCTGGGCCAAATGTCATGGAGTTGCTTAGGATGCAACTTTGCTGAGCAAAAAGGACATTTGAAATAGTGAAAACAGCCCAAATGCCATGTGTTGCTTGTTGCCTGTCACTGGTTCTCTGCTAGGCAGTCTTTCCTGCTTAATAGCTCTTTCAGAAAATTGGGCCCAGAACAATGGCTGCTATGTAATCACCTCTCTCCAAGTTGATGTGCTTCTCCTGTTGGCGGGCATTGTCGGCCGCCACCTTCAGCAGCCCCTGGATGTTGGTGAGCAGTGTCTCAATGGACGAGGGCCCCTGGGGAGGGAACATCTCCTTGGCGGCAGCCGATGCTGTGCTGTGGTCCAGGGACAGGCCCAGGGAGTTGCTCAGGGAGTGGGGGTTGTGGTGCAGGTGGGGGTGTGGGTGGGGGTGCGGATGGGGCGTGGAATGGGAGCTGGGCTGGACTGACCGCTCCCGCTCGGGTGAATCCTGGCAATGTGACGAGGATCTGGAACTGGACACGTCCACAGCCAGTAGGCCATCTGTGTGTTAACACAATCACACCATTAACTTTCATTCTTTATTACCCCGACCTGAGTTGGCCAGTAATCATTCCTGGGAACCCTGCTGAAACAGTGGTATCCCCCCATGACTGAGACTACAAAAAACTGTGCTTTATAGACCCCAATTTACTCTACCCGGAAAGCAGAAACTGCAAAAAAATTGGCAAAACAATCACCATGGTGAACAGGGTTTCCCCACCCAAATTTTTTTACAGCTTGGCTTCACCTGGCACATGCACAGTGAAACAGGTGGTATTTCTGGCAAGCCCCAATGGCATAACCTAACCCAGGTGACCAAACTGCATGTGTTGCCACCGCATGTACATGTATGTTGTTACTGTTTTGACCCAATTTTTGGTCTAAAACAGTTTGGCATTACAATCAACAGTGTGAAACTGAAAACAATTATTTACGCTGCCAATATGTATCAAACTTTGGTGACAAAAAATTGGCATGGGCTTGAGAAAAAAGGAACCAGTTTCATTTCACAGAGAGGATGCTTGACAGCCAATCTAAACACAATAAGACACAGGTTAAGTTTTGTAGCATTTTTTTTTAAACATCAATTTTTCCCTGGTGCTGCTGTCTTGGCTATGATAAGTTTTCCAGGTCACATCTAATGTGTTTCCTTTCTGCTGAGATTAGATGGTTGGCAATGGTTCAATGACCTAAGGTCCCCAGCTTCTAACACACAAGCAGCATGTTTCTACATCATGATTTAATTTGATAAGTTGAGTTATGAAAGGAGTGAGGGGGAAAACGAGTTGAAAAGGTTGACTTGCAAATGACACAGACTTCACTGAACAAATAACAACAGGAATTGGGGGTCTGTACTCCAACCAGCTGCCCAGATTCCTGTTATAGTCTGCCCCCCAACCTGCGATGCATTAAGCCCCCTACTTGTGCCAGCCTGCCCGGGAGTTGGCACGACCGATAACTCATAAAAGGACTGAAGCTGTTTCAGACCAATAACAACACAAACACTAAAGAGTTGAGACAGTGAGGGCCAATCCCCGGGGAGCCCGAACGCTGCGATAAAAAAGCTAGCTTTGCGTAAAGGGGGGGAAATGACAGGCTAAAATCCCTCATCGGTAACACACTGAGGCCATCGGGTGAAGCACGAGTGACAAGCTAATGCGCGCCAATTTCCTGAATTGGCGACTCCTTTCCTCTCCCCTAATAGCATTTCTGGTTTGCAGCAGTGAAGTATGCAATTCAGCAGTCAAACAAGCACTAAGTGTTTCGGCCGTGCAGGCGGCCGCCCTCCACCAAACCACCGGCCACCTCCACCATGCAGGTATTTATATGAGCTGCAATGTGCCACATTGACTTGAGATTCGAGGAATGAGGGCGGCCTAACTGGGGGTCGGAACCACCGATAAAAAGTTGCAGACTCATTGACGGGGCACCAGCCCGAGGGGGCGCCGGGGTACAAAAATACCCCCGCCTTGCTCGACAAAGAATGGAAGGTTTCCTGTTTTTGTGTTGGTTGAGCGGAGCTCCTCGGCAAGTTAGTGGCAGCAGATAACATAAAGGTGGGCCGATCTGACAGATGTTTTCCTTAAGATGTTTCTCTGAGCCTTGGGTTTTTAATCTGTCTTCCCGCAAGACGTAGAAATACCCTTGTTCCCATCACATCTATTCCTGGCGTTTCCTCTTCAGATTTGTTTTGTGAATTGCAATGTTTTTGTTTTTCACTTGATGGGCAGACAGACAGAAAATTGCGAAGTCAGTCTCCTTTTTTCTTTTTAGTCGGAAAGGGCTCAAAAACAATTTGAGGAAGAAAACTTGTCCAGAGATTTTAAGAGCATGATTTTTTCCAAAATGCTGGCAAGCAAAGAAAAAAAGCATTTCACGAAAATCTTACTAAAAACATTCACATGGGTGCAAATTATAAAGCAAGATTGAAGTTTTCCTAATTCAACTTCAAGCGTACTTTTGTCTGTCATCCCCTGATTACAGACCTTTTTTTCCAACCGAGGTGCCACTGGGCCTAAAGGTGCATGAAAAGTTTATGCAGCAGACTAAAAAAAGAAATTCTGGTAATTGAAATTTTGCTTGGGGAACCACACCCAAAAACATCCCCTAGGGGAAAGGAAAGGGGCGGGTCCGCAACCAGACTCACAACTTAATCTGCATCACCCCATTTATGCAAATTGCTTGGAAATTTCTTTTCACGTAAGACATGGTTTGGCTGATTCATTCACAAAGTTTCTGGCAGACTCATCTAGTTCACCAAAACCAGAGAAAATCTGGATTTTGTCTGCTTCGTGCTGGTTCAGTGGGTTAGATTGATCAACACCAATTTCAAAAATAAGCGGATCTTGAAAAAAAATACTCGCCTAACAATATCCTGTTTAGATGTTTTTCTCAAAAACCATTTTGAAGTGCTGAACTTATTCACCAACCAGTACTTTGGATAGATATCACAGGTGCTACCCCATGGCCTTCAGTGATAAAAATATCTGGCAGTAAAAATACATTGAAGTACATGTGCCTTGTGATAACAATGCTTTCATTGCTAATTGCAGGACAAAACTGTTCAAGGTGCGCGAAACACAGGGTTTTTGGGGGGTTGGCTGGGGGCCAGGAGAAATGTTCTCCACATGCACAGCCAGATAAAGTGGGGGCTGGGCGTGTTGCCATTACAAAGATTATTTTAATAGGGGTTGTCTCTTACTCATGTGTGACGTCTTGGAATGGTTGTTGGTGTGACCAGTTGGCGAGTTCGTTGGGACGTCATCCCTGGCATGGGCTGCTAGAAAACAAAATAAGACAATGTCAGACTTGGAAGCCTTGGATGCTGTGTAATAAAAGGACAAGGGAAACACTGGTTCTATAAAGCATTTCATACAACAGAGGACAAATTGGCTTTGTTGATCAAAGTTTTTCGATTCTCTTGCATCTTTTAACGGATTTTCAATAAAGGGCTCTACATTCAAACAGAAAATTGTTAAGTTAATAATTAGTACATTGATTGATTGATTGATTAAAAAAGCAACTGAATAACATTTGCAGGCCCTTTCAGAAACAATGCTTTCTCACAGAAGTGATTAGTTTTCACTTATTTCCTGCAAGTTGCAACAACTTCAGAACAATTAGAAGCATCGGAAGATCATCGGTCACCATCGGAAGATCTCTGAATAGTTGTTATACTCACAAACATGTAAAAATGGTACTGCTCAAATTTTGCTGTTTCAAATATGTGAACTCAAAATATTCACAAGTTCACGTACTTGTCAGTTAGAGGCACCTTATAAAGCTACTACACTGAGTTAAAGAAATCTATGACAGTTGAGGATACAGACAAAAAATGATGTCAATAGATGTCCTGTCAACGCAAATGTACTGTATTATGTTACAGTAGAAAAGAAACAATGTACAGGGAATAAAAAACTAATTACCACAAAAAGGGAGGGGACAAAGCCATATATGAAGCTTTGCTGGACAGATTTGGTGTGTATTTTCAGATCTTGGGTTTTGTGATGAATTTGGAATCAGTCACCTGTTTTGGGGATAAAATTGTTAAACAAACTAATGCCAGAAGTCTGGTGTATGGTGCAGACAGCGAGAGTACCCATGTAGCGCCTCAGGGTGCCATACCTAAGCTTTGCTCCATAGCGGCCATAGCTTGCTGGTGCTTCCTATCCACCTCCTTTTCCTCACCGTTAAAGTCACTGTCGACGGGCGGAGACGCCAGCTCGCGGGAGCCCGGCCCCCCACCGCCACCACCCGAGGAGTGGTCAGTCCGAGGTGAGATGCTCTCGTTGTCCGTCCCCGGGTGGTCCCCACTCCCGCCTGACGACGACTTGCTGTTGGGACTTCCCAGACTGTTCTGGAGGGAGGCGGCACCCCCGATGAAGCTGCCATTGGTGTAGATCGATGGGGAGGAGATGTGGTGACCAGGGTATGAGCCGCTGGAAACAAGGGCTGGGTGGGTAGTCAGCAAGTAGGGTGACGCCCCTGCCATCAGGCTGTCATACCCATTGAATGGTAGAGGTGCCTTCAGACCAGCTAATCCTGCATTGAAAAAACATACACAATACATGGAAATGATTTTAACTGGATACTGGATTACATGTAATTCCATAAGAACAGCTTTCATAATTCGGAGTACTCTTAAGACAATTAAGGACTCTTAAGGTCCAATTGGAGAACTTTAGGTTAAACTATCTCTTTTCTCTCCCCTAATCTTGGAGGTGGTATGACCCAAAGTCAAAGAGGCTACAGGGCAGGGAATATCGCAAAAAAACTGTGTGCTTACTGAAAAAAGCCGAGCTCCAGCTTCAAGTTACACATGGCAATTTATCCAGTCCCCTTTTTCTGACAAGCAAATCTTGTTGGTGTTAAGCAACGCTGTGCAAAGCTGGCCTATCCCAAAGATTTTCTCCACAAAAAAATGGAAATCATTTCAAGCAAAGAATGGCGGGCCTTTTGAAAATAACTTTGCAGCATTTGGGGGTTTTAAAATTGTGATATCACAATTAACTCGACAATTAACTTAAATAAATTGTGCCAAGTCATAACTACAACAAAAAAGAAAATATCTAGCAGAATCGTTGATGATTACTGCAATATAAAGACAGTTCACTTAATAAACCCTAATTCAGTCATAAACAGACACCTTTTGTATGCAAGCCAAGTAAAGATATCGTATATGTACATGGACTGGGGCACAAACTTTTTCACTTGGCCTACAATGAAGGTCTAGCTCTTTGCCTTGCAATCATCAATGCGAGCTGATCCTCTCCAGCGACAAAATTTGCCCTCCGGTCATACTACAATCACTCTGTAACAAGCATTTCTTGGACACTTCACAATTTCATAATTATCTCAGCGAACGACTTTATCGATTCCCCGCTGTGCACTAAGGGCACTTGAGGTTGTCATGTTTGCCGGCTGAAAAGCCCTTTACTGCATTCGCGCTGACTTTCTGGACGACACCCCATCCGTCTCTGACAACGAAGAATCAATAATCAATCATAACAGAAAAAAAAAACTTGTATGAATAACTGTGAAGTGTCTGTGGGATTATAGCATCAATTGTATGTGACGGATAGTGACTACGAGAAGGCAAGACTGCAATTTCTATTCAATGTTAAAAGTACTGGGACAACCTTCTTCGTACAAAGATATTTCGAGTGATGATTGTGTTTGCGATGTCTTTCTGAAGGAGACACCTAGCTATAATGAGTGTGTCTCTGCCATAAAGGTTGTTGATCAAAAGAGTTGTCCTTGAATTGATTGCAGCTTTTGATGACGACTGCCCTTGTTAACATCATTTGTGATGTCAGACTGCATAAATTACTACAAAGGCTAAGCGGTTTTCACGCAACGGTTGAATGGAAACACCGGTTGTTTACTTTCAAGTGGTTGGTTTTGGAGTAAATGCAGGCAATATTCCACTTGGAACTGCATCTGTCAGGCAGTGCTTTCTATGAGGTGACTTCTTTCAAAAGAAAGAAATGCTAAACACTTGCGTTCTGCATCACAATACTATGCTTAACTTGGTACATCTTCTGTTTCCTTTGCTCTTAAACTAAAGTTGAAAACAGCTCGCAAGCTGAGGGGTCAATAAACAGACGTGAATCTGTGTGTTTCCTTTACTTGTTCTGTAACACATTTCAAACCTTCTCAGTAAGGGTTTAAGTATAGCTACTGCATGTGCACCAACTTTCTAGTACATGTGCCGTCACAAACGGTGGTTGAACAATTTAAACAGGGCTGGATGAAAGAGAGAAATGCCAATAAACAAAAAATTGAACAGCTGACCAGAGGCACCGTTTGTGAAGCACAGTTTGTGTAGAATCCAGCCATATATACATGTACATGTACCCAAGGGGGAGGGACTTGACAGGGAGGGGGAGTAATAGGGGATATCCTCTCCCATCTTCCATAAAGTGATGGATTTATTATAAAGTGGCTCACGATCATCGCTTTAAAGGTTAAACAAGGACAACTTGATATCAACACAACTGTGAATAATCACAACTACAAACCACAACAGGTAAACAAACAACTTTAGTATCAGCATACTGACATCACTGGTTGGCTTGATTTTTAGCTCCCGAGTCATTTTAAATGAGCATAGTTCATGATTGAATTCACAATGTGAATACAAACAAGCCAATATATGTAACGCATACATGAACGATCTTTCTCTCAAGAGCATAAAGATCAACAAATCTATATTTTCACCAAAGGTGTCTCCTATCAAATGACTAGTGTCCTGCCGAGACGTGGCTACAGAGCCCAATTAAAACTCCAAAAAAATAACTTTCCCATTGGAAAAAAAAGAGTGTGGAATATGAATTGATATTTCAACTGGTAATACAGGCATAGTTGGCATAGCAGTATCCAGCCATGATACTTGATTGCCTTTTTTTGTCCCCTGTGGGCTGTTGTGAAATACCTGTTATCTTGACTTCTCGGTTTGTCATTCTTGTGATGTATTGGAAGTTATCAAGAAGCTAATTATCCGCTGTCCCTTTTACAGGTCAGACCCCCCACGGGGACAGACTTCTAAACACATCACACGACCATCTGCTGTTTCAACTCATTCACACATTTCAGCCACTTCATTTCTTCATCATTCAGTACAGCTCTTTTTTTTTTAATTTCCTGCAGATCATTTCACAGAATTTTCATCAAAGTGTAAGGTCAGTGGATGGAGGAGCTGTCATGACTGTTTTCAAGTGATCCATTGCATTCATGTTTTTTTTTCTATTGACTATTTACTTGTCCATGTACAATGTACATATACATGTGGACCATCAGCTGGACAGCTGAATTGTAGTCATATTAGGAAATTGGTAATAGGGGTTCCAAACTAGGGAGTGGACGGCAAGATTAGCAAAATCATGGTGTAATTGCACAAATATCAATATATATGGGAATCTTGGTACTTTATCAATTATCATCCTAGTCCTACCAATTTGCAACTTGTCATTTGAAACCCAGCCTGTTATAAAAGCATTTTGCTATGGTCAAACTGGAAATGTACCACAACGAAATATGGGGAGATTGTGTGCAATTGTGGTATGCTTTCCACATCAAATTAGGCTCGACACAATGTAAGCCTAACAAATCAAAGTACAAGATGGAAAACAAGGCACATGTACAAGCTGAAGTGGAAACAGTTACAGGTACACGGGTGTGTACAAAATGCAGTCATCCAATTTTATCCGGCTTCTTTAATTTCTTGCATGCACATGATAGAGATTCTTGCAGTTTTTCTATTCATGAAATACAATCAGGCAGCCAGCTTGAAGAGACAATGGCCAGCAATTTAAATGTACAGTTACATGTACAATTTACCTGCCATTGTGCCGGTAAACCCTCTATACATTCAAATCACAAATTGTAGATCTAATTAATTATAATATATAATTAGAACCTCTCTGATGCATGTAACAAAAACTTGCCAAAACTCAGCCAAACAAGATTGATGAACTCTCAGGTACATGTACATATGCAATTTTATGTTTTTCTCTCAAAATATTGAAATTCGAAATGTAATCCATAATCTGTACAAATTAAAACAACATATGGATACTTAGGACTTAAATTATTCAATTTACGACCAATGGTGGGCAGATGAAAAATGCATAAAGTGGATTGCTATAAAACATACTCTATAAATCATTCATTTACATGTGCATACATGTATATGCAAATAAGATAAAGCAACAGAGTCACCAACTTTATTGCTTGGAGATTCAACATTAAGTGACATAAATTCTGATAGATGTACGTATCTTGCATTGTACTTTTCAACAACTTGAACTACAGCGCATATGATTATGTGCTGACAGCCCAGATTATTTAACTTTTTGGGAGGGACTGACCATTTACATACATGTACGAGCAGATTCAGGGGGGGCTCTCTTGAGCACAATTTTAAAACTACAGGGTCATTTTCAGACAGACTGATGCAAGAAATTGAAAGTGGCACAGAAGACCAAGGTAACTTTTCCAATTGTCACCTTGACTAAATACAGCAAGAGACTCCTGACAAATGTGAAACTAAGAATTCAGAAAAAGAAGAGGAAACTCAAAATCTCAGATGACTTTTGTGAACATTTTTCAGCTCGTAACAACACACAAGCAGTTAAAATGTGACTTTTAAGGAAATCAGCTCATTTAAAGGAAAAGTTGCATGGCTGTTCTGAGGATTTGTTTGACAGCTGTTATAAACCACTAGTCAGAGGTTTCAATGGATCGCTTTATGGGAAAAAATGAGCAACCTTCAAGAGGGTTGTCCAAGATGGCTGTCACAACATCCAAAATAAAACAGCCACAACAATGGGCACAGTCTGGGCAGTGTTCTGAGCTAAGGACACACATCTGGAATTGGTAAATACATCCCATCCTCCTGTTGAAATACGCTGACCTTCCTTCCTCTTGGTCAGTGCTGCCAAAGCCTTCACAAACACTGTCAAACTGTGATTAATGTCCAGCTTCCCTTACATTTTCTTCATATACATATATCGAAAGACACTGTCCAGTCTCCCCTGTGAGATTTGAGATTTTCAACAGTAAACAACTTTGTGGATGGGCCAGCCAGGGACAACTGACGCGTCCAACTGTGTCCAGAAAAAAATTGTCTCTATTGTTTAAATCTGAGGGCAAAGAAATAGGGTATTTTGAAAGCTGCATGGATTTTTCTTTGTAAGGACAGGAATGCTGTTACATATCCAGAATTCTGGTGGTCTTTTTTTTTAATTTCACATGCATCATGTTGTTAATTATTTTCCTGTTCTTTTTCTCCACCCCTACAATGTCATAAGAAATGTAACCCTTGGTGTTCTCCTGCCTGCAGCTTTTGGTAAAACTTAAAAGTATTTTTGTCCTTTTGAATACATCACCTAAGTGAATAAAGAATACAGCCTACTTCTTAATCTTAGGGATATGAGGAGTGAGGATGTATTCTGAAATAGGAAACATTTGCATAACCCAATGTTATCAAAGTTTCTCCTGTATAAAGGTACGGTATACACTTTTTGAACTTCCATTGAGTGTAACCATGGAGATGTCATACTGGCAGGGCTGGTGCCAATGGTGGGGGATGGGGATAGTTAACAGGTGCATGAAGCTCCTTTTTAAAGCTCCATGGTATGACAAAAGAATTCATGGAAGACTGACAACTGCACAAGGCTATGCAAATTCCATTTCTACATGCCATATTGAGCAAACTGATACAACACAAGGTCACAGATAATTACAGTTTATTTTATTGCCTCCTCCTGGACAATTACTTCAAGTTGAGAGCAGAATGTCATTAACGTTATTGGCAATTCAGACAGCATAAATCATTGCACTTTTTCTTTCGTTCCCCGAGATGGTTTGGGCTGTAAAAATCATTAATGCCAGTGCTTTTAATTTTTCTGCCCTTCAAGGAAAAAGAGCCAAGAAAAGTGGCTTTTGTCTCTGTGTTTACAGCAGTGGTGGTAATGTTACCTGTACCAATGCAGCTATTGTTACTCAAGTTTATCCATATTATGCCACATCACCGAAGCAATGACATGTTTTATCATATCCTACCATGAGTACTTGTTCCCAAGTTGTTGACTACCAGCACAGTTTAAGTTGCTGCAGTGGGCTGACTGTAGCCTCAAAATTGCTCTAGAAAGTCTTGGAACTTCCAGCATGTTGTTTTGTTTTTCAGTTCTATATTTCGGAGGCGTGTGTTTTTTAGAACATGACCAATCAGACAGTAAGAAAAGCAGCACAGTGAAGTGCGCAGCAATTGATATTATTTCTGAATCACTGCGGTATTGCATGTCATAGCTATTCCAAATAGTAATGAATCCTCAAATTTTAATATGGTTTTGCAGACACACTAGGGAATTAGAGTAAATATACATGTATGTATTCATGTAAAGTAAGGCTTTGGACTCCTGTCTTTTCTAAATACTATTTATAGCAAGAGGTGTTTTGATATCTTGCATTCTATGTGCAAGCTGCAAGAAATCAAATTACAAAATATTGTATTTGCATAAATTTCTAGATAAGTAGATTGAACAAGACTGATGTGTCAAGTATCAAGAGTCTAACTATGAATGGTTCTCATTGTTAACAGTAGACTTAACATATTGGACTTCATGCTCAGCTGAAATGCTGCATGGTTATTGAACATAATGCGGACA
Organism: Acanthaster planci; assembly: GCF_001949145.1. The sequence goes on along the minus strand of NW_019091476.1, from coordinate 447,412 downwards.
ACAATGCATCAACAATCCAGAGGCTGTATTTATATCTTGCTGATCAGGAAAGTGGAACAATTTGTTCAGCTTCGGGTGATTAGTGGTGTGTAACTGTCACTGCACATCAACTTGGCTGCAGTGCACGAGTTTGTCACGCCAAAGGATGCTTCAGTTGAAGATGGAAGGTGTTTAAAATGAGACAAGGGCAGCATTGTGGTATTGGTGGTGCCTCAAGAAGGAAAGCGTAAGGAAGCAGTACGCTTGCCAATAACATGAGATTATTCAGTGTGGAAAAGTGAATCTGGACATAATGACCAAAGTAGACAGCGCAAGACTAATCAAAAGCACTCGAGGGAAAAAAGGTATTGTGAAAAATGGGGCAACTGCAAAATTAAGGCACTTGGAAGAAAATATCAGTGGGATAAACCCCTTCTTCCCCTCAATTAATGCAGCACAACCATTCTCCTAAATAGAGCATTAAAGCATGCTACATTATGGGGGTGTCTAAAGACTATTGCCTTCTCATCTTCCTCATTTGAGACATTTTTTATGAGAATTGTCAGAAATAAACATGTACACCCTGCACTTTCAATTTCATACCGACAAAGGATTTCTAAGTGAAAAACAATTTTATTTATCAATCTGGTTTTTACTCTGAAGTCATTTTCTAAGGGATAACAAAATACATGTAACTGATTCCTGCAAATTCAAGTCCTTTTTTTAATTTCCTTTTCTCTTTCTTGATGAGGTAACTCGAATAACCTAGCAACAATGAAGTAGTGTTGGTGAAACCCTACTGCAAGGTGGGATACATGTACCTCTGAACAAGCCATTTTTTAAAATGAAAAACTGTGTCGCAGTATTGTCAGTTGATACAGGCACACCAAATGCCCATTGCCTTGGCCTTCACACTATTTGACAGCGTGAATCCACGGTGCGCGTAATCCTTTCCATTGTCTTTAAGCGCGCTGCACGCCCTCCACACGCCTGGCCGGTTCTGCCAATGCTGTCGTCTGTATCCATCAATTCCAGTGACTGCTGAGCCCAAACTCCCACATTTCCCTCATCGTGCCATCGCTTCGTGGACATCTTCCCCCAGTGCCAAAGCTCCAGTCCAAGTCCCTTCAGTTAGGATTAATCTCCCTTTGTCATTGCAGGTAGGTATTAACTGTCAATAAGTACCTGTACCATCCAATAGTGACAACTCCTAGCAGATTGGCATATTTGGCACTGTAGCTTCATATATATATAACCCATGTATATAAACCCCTCCATTGATTTTAATCAGGTGTCTTTTGAGTAAACATGGTTGGCATATCAAAATATGGCGCACTGGGAAACATAAAACATAATCTCATTAAATATTCAAAACAGGTTCGGGAATGGGCGTTCCTTGGGTAACAGTGCGAGACGTGTAAACCACCACAATCTCCATTTATTCCTCATTTCTTTGTATGAGAAACAGTTTATGCATCATACTCAATTACAAACAGCGTGTCGGTTGAAATATTAATTGACCTTGGGAAATACATGCAGCAGTCATCACATGAAATGTTTCCATGCTCTATGGCTCAGTAATATTCTAATTCTAATATTAGAAGTAATGGCAGTATCAATTAGTGACTACAGAATGCTGCAACTGCAGTCCAATTTGTTCAGGAACAGAAGGAACAGAAGGTCCTTTGCAATGTATAAAGGATACATTCTGTGGAACTGACAGTGTCATACTTTTTACATGACTTTTTTCATTGGGACTTCTTTTTAAGAAACAGCCATATTTCCAGATTTTGACATTTCATTCCATGTGGTCAACGGTGATGTTTACTCCTGTAAACACAAACACAATCCTTGGTATCATTGGCTGGATGGAAACTGCCCACTCAAGACAACCTCATTTTCTTCTCACGCGAGACCCCGGTCCCCAAAGCAATTATTTTTTGCAGGGGGAAAATTGGAGTGTTGAGACGTTTCTGCTTGTCTAATTCCATTATGCCCGACAAGTAAATCATCCACTTTGATAATGAACATCAGGAGTGTATGAACAGGAAACGTTTCCCACAAGAGTTGCAAGCTCCCATGAAGTGTTTACATTGAACAGGGGCAGGTTTGAAGAGGGCAGGTCAGGCAACAGTTGGGCAGTCTTATAATTTCATGAGGTGGTCTTGCCAGAATGCTTCTCTGAGCCATATCTGGAAAAGGCTAGGCTGGGGAGCGTAAGACATCTGCATAACTATGACTTTTAAGTTGGAAGGGGTGTCTTCCATGTGGCCAGAGGCTGCACAAATAGGATACTATCCAATTTGAACAGCGCTGACATAAAAATATGGTGTCGAGAGCCTCCCCCCCTTTTTAGAGTTAATGGAGATTAACCATTGATTGACCAGTGAAAAAACCTACTTATGTACATGTACGTGTACACTGTATTTTCACCAGGAATGTAGAGGGCCCTTTTTCACTTTTTCCCCCATCAAATCAAACAAACATTACTGCACCATCAACACCAGTGCCAGTAGGGGAACCAAGGGGGAGGGGTGTGTAGATACCAGTGGGAGGGAAAAACAGTTAGTGTCAGGGCTTTCATTTTACCATTTTCAATCTTGGGCTTCTTGAGTGGGTCTCCATGTCCGAGGCCGTGTAGCATGTGAACCGTCTGTGACAGGGACATGGGCAGGCTGCGCTTAGGAGGTCTGCCCGGCCGACTACTGTGCAAGAGGGGAGAGAAAGAAGAGACGAGAACAAAGTATAAGATCTCATGTGAACATATCCTTCTCTGAGCACCTTAATACTGGATTTACAAGGCCATAACTTTAATCAGGGAAATAAATTGATACCCCTTTTAATAATTATCATTCCATTAGCCTTTTTCTTTGGCCAGGGAGCCTTCCTAAATCCTGTAAAATCCACCACTGTGCAGGAAACTTGTGCTTAAACTGACATGAGGAAGGTACAACGCAGACCTGGAGACCAACCTCTCAGTATGACCAAAATATGTACACATTATTGGGGGGGGGACAAATCTGAAATTTCCCACCCTATATAGTGTCATGCAAGTATTCAACATCAAAGTTTACTGCTTGAAACGTTCCTGTTTGAGTCTGTACATGTAGACATCAACCCCCCCCCAAAAAAAAATTCATGACTCAAAACTTGGCCAGAACACCATGCATCTTTCACAAAAACCCCTCGATCTGAAATTGGTTCATGTACACAAGTACACACTACATTATAAAACGGAAAAAGTGTCACAGGAAAAGGATAAAGCCAATGAGCAAGATTGGAGGAGAAAAAAAAGGGAAGTTCATAAAACAGTTTTGAAAGTGATGGCTAAACTGACTTCTGCAGCACGCAAGAAAAAATGAATATCACATACACATACATGTATATTTGTACCTAGAACCCAAAATGGCTGCCAAATTGAGAGGAATGCATACATGTATTTGTATAACCAGCATGAAGATGTACTTGAAAGCCTGCTATGCACATAGGCAAAACACATTTGTCAGGTCATAGAGATGAGCATATCAGCACTAATGATTAACACAATAACATAATATTCTGACAGCCAGTCTGCAGACTGTATTGCACTGTATCGGCCTGCCTTGCCCTTTGATGTTTAAATACGTTTGCACAAACATTGAGGCGGGTATCCAAATAATGCAAACAGCACTTTGCCAATTGCTATTTCAAATTGATTTGGCTGTTGTCATGGCTGAACACTACAACCCCAAAATCCTGTTTGTTGGGGGGGCACAGAAAGCCTGAAGCTGTCGTAAACAGGTGTCCATTTCCACGCCAAGAGCAAACACACCATGTGCAAATATGTTACAATGTTAAGAGAAACTCCAGCTATTGAATTAAATGCATGTTTGTGGGTGGTGTACACTTGTAAGGAAATACAGTTTTAAACAAACCTTGACCAGGATATCTCGTGCATTCAATAATTGATATTGATTATTGCTGATAAATATATACTTCCATTTTGTTTTATCTTGATATGTCTTCTGAAACCCGGTGCTATTACATAATTCTTTACAAAAATGTACTGCTTTTAAACAGATACTTCCATTTTGTTTTATCTTGATATGTCTGCCAAATCCCAGTGCTGTTACATAATTCATTACAAACATGTATCAGGCAGGTTAATACCATACCCAACAAAGCTAAAGCATTCTATCTGCAAAATTAATTTGTTGGAATTTTTCTACTCAAATTTCATTACTCAATGTGATTTACTAAAATTCTTTTACGACTTTTCAAATCTCCCTACTATTGTCTTAAAGTTATTTTGTCATCCGCAGAGAGTTGTTACTTTACAGGTGCATGTTTCTGTCATTATCACTATCACTGTTTTTGTAATTACATGTAGTTGTTCAAATCTGTCACAGACTCATAGCTGCTAATGCCATCTTCCCCATCGTTATCATTAGCACCATTACCTTTGTCTGCAGGAGTTGTTGAAAATTGCATTTCCTCGCTCAAGTTTTCTTCAAACACTGCATTTCTTACATCACTAGGTATTTCATCCAAAAAAACTGTTCCAAGTGTGCTTTTTGCCAACAACTCAGTTTGTGTCTGAACCACTTCAACCTCAATTCAAACAATGTTCTCCAATTTTATAGTTATCTATGAGCTGACGCTTATCAAAAGTCAAAGCACACCATCCAAAAAAAGCAATTACAACAAAAGATTGCTCAAAAATACAAAGTCATTGTGGCAATCCTTCAACAGCTCTTGCTTTCATCATGATTTTTTTTCCTTTTTCATTTTCCACTTCCAACCTAATTCCTTTTCATAAAGGATTTGCACACAGAAATTACTAATCCCTCAAAAAACAGTCAGAAAATGGTAAACATCTTTGAATATGGAGTGTCCACATATTGCTCTAAAGCAACCTGCACGGAAACCACCAAACATTCCATCTTTAAACTGTTCCCCTCTTTGTTTTCATTTTGGTCTAACACCAAGGTGACTCAGCAGTCAGCTCAGACTGATGTTGTGTTTAGCCCGAGTTACCTTTCTTCGCGCCGGGCGCTGAAACAATAATGAGCGTAATGCCTAATACCCAGGCAGTCATGGATATCGTAATGCTTGCAATCAATCTGCACAGGTCCTGCCCTGATCACACTCTCAGAAGGTCGCGATATCACCAGGAGAGATTACTTCCGATTTTTTCCGCACGATTTCAACTTTAAGATAAGTCTCATGAAATTTCCATTTAAAGATGCTTTTGGAAAAAAAACAAAGGTTTTAACATCAGTGCATTAAACTGACAACAAAGAAAATGTAAAACCAATGCTTTCAACTGAGAATATGATGTAACTATACCAGAATCTATTGTTACCTTCTACCATACCATAGAAGGTTCATAATGACAATGTTAAAGAGTGTTAGCATTGAACTGCTCACCCAGGAAACGAGTTGAGGCAGCACTAAACATGCATGCAATCTTATATGGATTGAACTGCAGACAATGGTGCCTTTCTAATATAGATGAAAATGAAAAATTTCGGTCAAACCAATTAATATTGTACAACCTTTTGTACATTCAGTCCAGACCTAAATTGCTACATCAAGTGAAGGTTTCTCATTTTCTTTTCCTATTTCGATAGCGGCACAAGCACAATCGTCCCAAGTTCATGCACTTTGAAGATTGTCTAACAAAATGCCGAATTCAGTTATCATTCTTCCCCAAAGGCCTGAATCCAGTCTGCCTGGACCAGAAAAGTGACTGATTGGACCAGAAAAGTGACTGATAGCTGTGTCTCAATGCCCCTTTATTGCGATTCTCTGATTGATGATGTCTTGGTCTTCCGAAATCCGATCTGCTTTCAAATCTCTGGAAACTCCAGGGATAATTTGATATTGCAAGGCCTAAGTAGGAACAATATCAACCGGATTATAAAGCCAAGAAAAATCAATTATAGCTTTAATTTTCATAAAAGAGTGCAGGGCAAGTTGCCTATGACTTGTACGTCTGCCTCAAAAAAAAATTGACACAAGTCCCGATGAGACAGGCTGTTGAAGCAACTGTACTTTTACTCCTTGCCTGGGCAAATCCCACTGGACCCAGTGCCAAGTCCTTCTGATGATTGAAAGCCATGCCACCAAGCTCCATTAAAAATGCATCCATTCTTCATGCTCGTGTGCATTTCCGAGTTCATTATTAATTCAGGCAAACCGAATATGTTTTTTGCTTGGCTCCTAAGACTTTTTTTTTTGGTCAAGGCAGGCCCAGCCTTTAGATTCATCAAGTTTGAACATGCTAAGTGATGTACAGGACCTCACCTCCTAAGAATAGATATCCGTAATGTGAATGACAATTGGCAATCAAAGGCCACTATTGGTCAGATGTCCCCCATCAACATTTTCATTCCCATAGGAACTACACAACCTCCAATTTAGGGAACTCTTATTTCTGTACACTTCAAGTTATAATCAACAATTATTTCTAAATGATATTCACAGTGTCACATTTGAGTTGAACTTTTTCGACCAATGGGGTAATTTTCTGCAGCCCTTGCTGCATGTACTGTTCAACGTTAGGCTGAAGTAAGAACGGAAAGTTCTCCCTGTTGGACTGAACATCCGTAGTTTAAGGACACTTGGAACAAATCACCCAACTATTGAAACATAATGATCCAAAAATCAGCATGGCATCAAAACACCAAAAAAGGTTTCAAAAATCGTGAACAGAATAAAGGCTGAGATGTGATAAAGCTCAGGCACAAGAGACAGAAACAACTTAGAGTATCAGCAACACACCACATACATGTATGAGATTACTGGAAACATGCAGTGGACTTTCTACTCAACTTGTTTTCATATGCATTACTATGTGTAACAGTAACACGAACAAAATCTCAATACTTCTTTTCATTAAAACTGACAAAATAGTGTCAGTTTTTCCATTCTCAGAAAATCCTCTGAATACAAATTTCTCATCACACGAGGCAATACTTGTCAAAAGAGCATTAGAGAAAAAACAAACATTTGCCCTTCACAATTGCCCCCCTTCAAAGTTTTGAAGAAATATTGGCTATTTCTAAAATTCTATTCTTCAAAGCTGTTCAACAAGATAAACAAGTAAAAAGTGGAACTTGCTGGAAGAAACTTCAGAAAATTGTGCTATATATTGAACACAGAGCAATAAGACCATTACTGTCCTGCCTTGGATGACAGCAAGCTCTAGCTCACAAATATGGAAATTGCCCTTATTGGCATAAAACCAAAATGTTGAAGTTTCTCCCTTTTACTGTCACAAAGGAGATGGAAAGCCCTAGATATAGCCAGAAAGCTTTCCTACACATATTCAAAGCCTATTTCATGTCTCCTTCAAGAATGGGTACTGTACCTCCACTATATTAGCCTTGATTAAAACTGGCAAGAAGTTTAGCAGCGCCTGCCCAACACCATTTTTTAACAAAAAGTTATGAGCTATATTCTTTTATGAAAGCAACAAGCTGCCATGTACCAAAACTTTTTTGCAGCCTACAGCCCTGAGCTAAGTAAAAGGCTCCCGCAAGTTTTAGAAGCATAAACTTTCAGCAACTCATAAACCTCTACAAAAAAAATATATTTTCCTTTTTTTTGTTTCTTTTTTAAAACAAGCTTGTTAGGATAGTCAGCGTGAAGTACTGACTCTGGTTCATGGACTGTGTTTATATGCTCAAAGCATCCAACAACCTGCCGAACAAGAATTGTTCTAGAGATGGAGGGGCCGGCACATCACCACCCAACTCTAAACATGAAAAAACAACTCAATTATCCCTTTTTTCTTCAACCGGAAATTTCTTGAGATATGGTACGCCCGGAAAGCAACAACTTCGGTAAAACCATATTTATCTGCTAACAGCATTTAGTATCTACCAGGTTGATTCGTGCATGTGTTGCTTGCTCATCCAATCACAACCTAAGGCCAAGTCCAACCACTGGCCGACCACTAGTCAATTTTGCCCGATACCTGCTATATATTTTCCGCATACATGTAGGTTGCCAGGAAAAACTGACAGCTATGTAGTTGATTCACAGTCACTGACGGAGGATGGACGGAGATGTAAACAAGTGCGCACAGACTAAAAACAGACTGCCTGCCTCTATTCTGGAAAAAGGCTAGGCTGGCAAAATGGATTTATTTTCAAATTTCATTTTCTTCTTTGTTGCTCCTTCTCTGGAGGACAGGATCCCTCCAGCTCCTTTGTCATATAAACGCTCCCTGAACGGGCGCAGTCAACTAGCGCTAAGCTACCGTAGTATTAATGAAACATGAAGACAGAGTCAGCTTCAGGGCCCAACCATCCCACTGTCTGCTCACTAACCACCGGTGTCAGCCCAGCAAAGGTGAACAAACACAGGGGATCTTTTTTACCAAAGGCAGGAAAACACTATCAACTTTCTCGGAACCTAAACAAACAGGGAGAGCCATATATGAGAGTAGGCTTGACACAGGGACTGGTGCTGGCAGAGTGTCAGGCGTGCATGTTGTGTCATGTTGGAAACACACTCTGACCAATTTTGACAAATGGTTTCCTGTACATTTATTGATCTATTTCTATGATTTATATCTAGCAAGGTGGGGTGACACTGAGCAAGCACTTCTTGCACAGAGGAGGTCACAGAATTCAATTGATAAAGCTCTCTCGTTGCATAGGGTTTAGATGCTAGAAAATGCAAAAACACAATTAATAACCAATGATCTGAACGATCCGTTTCCACAAGATTAATCACATGTCACATAGCGAATGGTGATTTTCTTCACCAAGGATGTAAACAGATTGAATGTCCAAAACAGTGATACATGAAGCTGGCTTTAAAAAGGGTCACGTCAGCACCATGTCACGGTAACAAATTTTCCCCTTTGTAGGAACTTTAGAGAAGAATGGTAGGCTTGAATTCCAGATTCAAGTCTACTGTACACAGGTTGGCAGGGGCAAATTTCACATGTTTCAATCAAAACAGTACGATCATCTTCAGAAAAAGTGCTCGTCAAACAGTCAAAACGTCAAATGTCAAGAGCTGCATGTACAATGTATATCTGTATGGCAAAGTGGTTATCATTTACAGCAGTGTGTTGAATATGCGGCGCCACCGCCAAAATTCAAGTTGACAATGCACAGGCACTTGCACTTCTTGGAACCCCACGGCTGAGCAGAGATCCTGGGTGGATTATGGAGCTTATCAATATGATCATAATGCATGGGGAGACGGCGTAACTACAGACGGCATCATTAGTTGAATAAATTAATCATCGCAATTTGTACGGTGCCTTTACCCATCGGATCAAAGTACTTTACATACCCCTGATGGCCTGGGTGGGCCATTCACTGTGTACGTCCGAAGAGACAACATTTTTCATGAGGGCTAAATTGATACACGTAACACTGACGCACTGCGGCTACACCATCTCAAAATATGCAGCCAAAATCAAAACAGTTCGCAAGGAGTTGAAGTATAAACGGGTCGATAATAACAAAGTCACCAACTGCCAACAACCTGTGTGGACAATCTATCTGTTTATTTGTACAGGTTGCAAATATTTAACAGTGAATCAATTCTACAAATGGATGTCAGCCCAACCCAAGCCGTCCAATAACATCAAAAGAAAAAAGAACACATGGGACTATGGACACATGTCATTTCCCATGCACGCCAGCTCGGACTGATCAAAAGTTGTAAAAATATACAAATGACTTTAACCCCTGCCCAAACAAAACAAATGCACTTGAAACAGCCACCTGTCCTTATGATAACCAAAACATGTTTCGGGCCAGGACCACAGCGTCATAGCTGATGATAGCTAGGGATAATGGATCATACACCTCCTCCAAAAACTTCAACCCTGAACTTGCGACATATCAACAAGCCAATCTAGATGCCATCTTGTATCATACAGTCCACTTGAGCTCAATCTATATCAAGTAATGTCTACTTCATTTTGAATGATCCATTTCCCCCCCCCCCCAAATTTAATTCTCGAGATCTGGTTGATTGATCTCATTGTTCAGTTCATTTGTTCGTTTGGGTTACGGAAAACGTATCATTATCAGTGTGTTTAGTTGATCAAGCATGTGTCATATTATGGTACATCACCACTGAAATAATTTCCATTTTCTTTCTGTCAAAAATGATGTTCAGTCCATCAGCTTCACTTTGATTGTATCAAAAGTCAATCTCCACTGCTTTGCTTTTCTTCTTTTCAAAAGAGAACAATGACCTCGGCCTGTTTTTTCACAATCAACACTCTGTTTACTTGTATATAAGCAATTCTGTCAGCAATTGCTTTACTAAATGTATACGTTCCAAAAAAGGACACAAAAAGAGTTCAATGGGCTAACAACATGCCCTGTACGGCTCTGATGTGGAAGAAAAAAACTGTTATATTTCTGGTTTGTACCAGGTTTCCAAACTACAAGCTTGCACTTGGAACAGTTTAATGTGCTCAGGAAAAATCTAAACTAAAGTACTGCATGACCCAGCTTCTGAAACACCCATTTTACAATTTTGCATTGGATTTTTGTTCACAGCATTTTCACAGTAAGCATACACAGTTGACTCTCATTATAAAGAACACTTTTATAACAAAATACTGATAAAAACTGATTTCAAAGATCCCAAGTTTTTAAATCCATATGTTTTTCTTTGTTTTTTCATTCCTCTTTATATAAAAAAGTCCTAGTTATAACAAAGTAATTTGTGTGGTTCCTGTAACTTTGTTATAATGAGAGTCAACTGTGTTGACTTCCTGACCTATACTATAGAGAGAGATTGGTTCTCTTACAAGTTAATATTTCTGAAAAAGTTGCACTCTACATTTGGTGTGTTCTGGATAGTAAAGGAAAGACATGTATACAAGAAATACATGATTAAAATGCAGACAAAGCTCTTTTTGTTTTGCAAAATATGCAGTGACAGAGTATTTCTTTCCTAGTTTCTGACTACTGTTATGACAGGACATTCTGCCTGCTGCAGGATGATATTCAAGCAGTTTCCCATGGAATCAGGGACAGATGCTTCACCAGGTTTGAGATGAGAAACAATAAATTTTCCAGGCCATCCCAAGGACAAATTGGCCAAGACAGCTGATGGCCAAACAAAAAAGGTTGATTGTATGGGGGTTTGCCAAAACACTGGGTACATGTACATGACCCCAACACCAAGAAAAGACAAACTTACAGTCCAAATGATATGGCATTTCTGACAACTGTCATCCATCATTCTTGTTCCACATCTTGCCCTCTCCAGACCGCATCCATTTAAACTTGTGGCTCAGCCATTACCACAACAAACGCCTTCTTTGTGTTTGGCGGCCGCCCCCAGGCCCTGGGCCTAACAGCAGCTCAGCGTGCAGCCCAAAAATCTCCAGCAACAGCAGTTCAGGATTGTTAGTTTCATTTCTGGCTTTAGCCAATTATTTTCAGCCCAACTAACATCGAGGTCACCCAGAAGTGACCAGTGCAACATACAGATGTCCAGATTTAGTTTCAAGATAATCACATCATGCAAGTAATAGCCACCCGAATCTTACACAAAAGACCCCACACCCTGGCAAGAAAACACATAAATATTAATGAGCAAAACAGAAATTACAAATTAAACATCAAAAAATTACGACTGCTTCATCAATTTTCATGTCAGCACATCGAGATGGTACATGTAGACAGTTTAACAGAATGTGATGTAAAGATACTGTCGCTGTTACCAGTACCAGGGGTAAGCACCCCAGTTCCTTATTTTGTGAGTGTGTGTGTGTACTATTTTCTACTAAGCAGTAGCTGTGGGTTTTCACAAAATAAATTGCAGCAAATTAACAGTTGTGCTGAATGCTGAAGCACAGTATATACTGGCACTCACTGTGTGTTGTACTACAGGTAAAAGGCACACCCTTCCCCTCCCAAATGATTAAAGAACCCACAGATGAATTCAACCTTTTCTGTGAACAACCTACAGCAGGTGATTTTGTGACCTATGGGTATTCTGTTGTGGAGTTTTTTAATCGGGCAAAAATCTACAACAAAGCTCACCCAATGGGAGCAAGCGCTGTCCTCATTGTGGTAACTCTATATCACATCCAAAAATTCCCGGGAAGAGAAAACATGAGCAAAAAAAATTGACAGCCAACATCCTGCCCAGCGTGAACCACTGAAATAAAAAAAAATGGAGGACATCCTTATTTCATGCAGAGATTTTTGCTTTATTCTTAACCACAGTGCTTTTAACCAATCATTTAACGGAGACGGACAAAAAAATACTGGTGCTCTAGGATTAGACGTGGGAGACAAAGAAACTGATCCAAATCAGATGCATCGTGCCCAAGCCTTGTCAAGCAGACAGCAAGACGAAATTACTCATTTCGGGCTAAGAGCAGTTTCACACATTGTTCCCATGATTCATCTGTTTAGATTGCACTAATGTAGTCCCCCCGATCTAAATGATTTAAGTGCGAATCTTCGCATATAAATACCCGGAACTAATTCCCAGCAGAACTCGGCGCGCGGGCTGGATCGGGGCGACGTATCAAGTTGCCCCGCAAAGCAAAAAAATAAATTGGCGGGTGAGACAACTGACCATCGCAAAGGGAGTAGTGTTACCAGGAGGGGGACAGGAAGGCTTCACTTAAATTGCTGAAGGTGTTGGGCTGGGGATTTGTTCCATCATATTGGTCATTTGTTAAATATATACTCACTGGCCTCTAGTCTTTACCTTCCCATCAGCGGTAAGATGTGTGAGATGACAAGAAATCCACAAAACATTCATGTGACATTTCAGGGTTCTTAGTGGCCAACAGGGCATGAGTTCTCTAAAAAACGGCCATGATTAAATGGATCCTCCTTTTTTGTAAAAAAGTGCTGAAAAGTATCAAAACATGACAGCTTAAAGCTCTCATAATTCACGATTTTGGGGCCCAACTCCTAACATAAGGAAAACTACGAGAAAACACAACTGCAGGCTATTCAGCTTTAATACCCCAAAGCACTTTACTAACTCTCATTGGCAACAGTATACATGTAACCTTAAATGCATATAATGTATTAGGACTTGCCTTTATCAATTTTTCAGATAAACCAAAGCGTAACCTCATCCCAACAGAAGAAAAAACTAAAAGGTCAGTACAAACCCAAACCTCCTTCACTTCCCCATAGCTGCTACTCAGATGAACCAATTTACTGGCAGCCAGTTTCTATTTATTTTTCAAACCTTGAAGACATTTATTTCCCTGTTTTCTGAGCCTGCATGGCCAGCATACATTGAAGTATCATGTGTCAGTCGGTCACATTGAGAAAACGCCATATTTTCTTTAGCTGGCGAGAACACTCTATAGGCAGTCCTGTCATTTGAAAGCAATTAATACTTTTCCCATCCAGGGCTGAGTGTCAGTCTTAATTCGCTCCATCACAAACGTAACTTAATCTTTCCCTCAGTTCAACATCCAATTTAGCCTTTTGTGTCTGCTTGCAAACACTGGTTATTACCGCTAGCAGCGCTCCACTGTCAGATCGTGTCCCTTCGCCGAGGACTCCACACCATCGGGCATGAATTTCATTTCTTTGTGTGCAGCCATACAACTGTATCCACAACTGTTGTTATGATTTCGGTCGGGGCGGGGAGGGAATCCGACAGCAAATCCTGGTCCCTACTGACGCCGAGTCTGTCTAAACATGAGTGTGGGCCACAGTCACTCACAGTAAAAGAAAGGGAACATGCAAGCTGATACAGCCCCTGGTCCAAATGGTGCCCAGGCGCTAATTCTGGTTTGTTGTCCCATCTCAGTGTCACATTTTGAAATGAAACAGCGGCGAAACACAACACACCGCGATCAATAAAGCACAGTTACAGAAAACCCCCTCCGTTAAGTAAGTGGACGACTTTTTCGACTCGTGAAAGTGAATCCGTCAGCCCTGCCGGGAACACCCAGGCCCCGAATCCAATTTGCGTTTTTCTGCATGTCTTGCGTGGAAACTTGACACCCCTGGCCTGTCCAGAAGTTGTCATTATTCAGTCATAGTATATTCCAATTAATTAAAAAGCTTTTTAATAGAAAGCCCCTGGCTATTATGCCAGAACCCTCCTGGTTTATATTTTGGTTCTTTCTGGCTCCCCGAGCTCAGCACTCCAAATCTGCATGTGTGAATGACTTGGCGTGCATCTGGTCATTTGCCTCAAGGCCCTGGATGCGTGATATGCCAACAGTCCCCCGGGAATAACAAAATGGCCGCTCCTTCCACTCATTGTTTGCTCATGAGTATGGCGAGCGGGTCTGTGTGTAACATTGCTTTCAATTAACACAGGATCTATATCTGATTCCATTGTCATAGCTCCAAAGCTCAAGTTCGTGATTAAGAATGCAACAAACTGTTGTTCTGCTTCGGGCACACTTGGTTGTTAACCACATTTTGGAAAAATCCAAATTAGTTTAACTCTGCTTTTTTGACCAACTGACTCTTGGCTGCATTTCAAGAGGCTCATTGGATAAGTTTTCCAAGTCACTTAGCGCAGCTTTACACAAGAGAATCCATGATGTTTTTATCCACATGAAACTTTTCAAGAAATGTGACCTCAGCTGAACAAGTGGTTGATGTCAACTTCTGAAACTATTTCCATCTAGGACAGTTCATTAAAATTTCATTCATTTTCATTTCATTCATTTCCACACCGTGTGGTCAGCAACTCTTGCTATGGACACCTAGGGAAAAAACTAAGCTTTCTTTGACTAGAAATTAACAAATTAAGAATAAACATATCAGCCCAAAAACACACAGAGATGTTTATGCCCTTTTCTGCCTTGATAGTTGACACACACAACAGCAGCACTAGACTTCACAGATGATTCGAATGACAACACCTTACCTGACATCGTATACTCCCATTATCAGGCAAATGCCATTTAAGACGTCCAAATAGCACAGGTTAATGCAAACGTGAAAAATTAACCAACGAGAATAAACACGCAGCCATATTTTAAGAACTCATTCATAATTCAACAGCTAAACTACCTCCCCCAAACCAAAAGCTAACGATAACCTTGAAGACTCCTTGGCAAAACAATAAGCATACTTGCAGATAAGGAAAAAAGGAGGAAGGCATTAGCATAGCCTTGACAACTGTTAACAGAGCAACAAAGTGAATTTCAGGGCCATGTTATATTAATATTCGCAATTAATTATTTCTGGTAGTATTCACTGGGGCAGAGAAAGCACTCAGCAGCCATTTAACAGAAGCAAACCGAAGCATTCATAATTATTGATGATTCCTTTTAGCTTCATGTGCTTCCCTAGCTACTCTTAAATATTCATTCCAACGGCAAGTGAAAATGGATCATCCTTTGTGTTTGAAGGAGTGCCTTACTAATGACCTTTAACACTAATTGTATAATAGAGTCCAGGGTGTTTCTCATTGTTAATATTTCATATGATGGAGATTATTGGAGTAAATTAAAACACCAAATTACTAAATTCAAGGCAACATTAATGAAACGAAGAAAACTTCCCAGGCACTACTCTCTGTTAAGTGTTTTCTTTTGAAAAAATTTAATAATTCCCCCCAAAAGAAGGATTATGAAATTCTCGACTTGAAAATGTCACTTTAAAAATGTCAACTGTAACCTAAAAAAAATACACCAATAAAAATGGACAGTCCCATATGCTTCAAAAAAGAGCAACACTGAAAGAAGAAAGTGGGCAACACTGCATTAATTTACATTTCATTTGTTTTCTCTTTCAATTTTTATTCAACTCAGCAACATACATGCATAGTTCCAATGGTAGGACATGCAGCCTCAACTTAAGATATACAAATTACTTTGGGGTCCTATAGTGACCTTCTAGACTCTCCTTTCAACAGCATGGAATCTTGACAGCTGTCTGTGATGCATCCCCTTTAGAATGTCAGGTTAATGTACTTTCACTCCAGGGTTCTAAAAACCACAGAACCTTCTAAAAAATCAATGATCTATCCAAAATTCCTTGTTCGTTTTTGGCTTTTCTAAGTATTTAAAAAGTATCCACCATTTTTGAAAGATAACAGTAGACATGCACTTATTGTTGATCAAATGAAAATGTTCAATGGTGTGCTTCAGCAGGATTATGGGGACCCAAATTTCTCATACGGTTGAGTGCCCACAAAACTGTCATTGCCACTCAAAACAGGAAAGTTTTGTGTAATTTCCCTACAATACCATTCCACTTCCAGCTGCTTACTCTACAGTGTCATGGCGAGGCTGTATGAAATACATGTAAAATGATTCCAAATTTAATCGGAGGCATCCTTTGGATGCCAAAAAAGCAATTTTTTTTATTTCATTTGATGGGCAACTGTGCTGCCTTTTCACACAGCTTGGTTTGAAATGTACAAAGGCTTCAGGTCACAAAATGAAACTGTACAGGTACAGTAGCAGCCATTTTCTGTCAGGTATCGGATATCCGGATGCTTGTCTCAGTCTTTCTGAGTTCACATCACTCCAGCAAAAAATATGTTTGTAGGAGATTGAGTGATATATTACGTCTCTCATCTGGACTTTTTTTTTTCTCTTGGCGCATGTAGAATTGCAGGCACTTTATGATTATCAGTGCATAAATGATTGATGTGTGATACGGTTACTCGTAACACCATACACGTGGTCGGTCACGCAATGGAATTGCCTGTCAAACGTTTGTCCCTCCGTCAGGACGAACCGATGGGCTCAAAAAATAATGAGCCTGAACCAGTTAATGATTAATAGTGCCCTTTCCTTGTCCCGCTGCATGAATATTAACAAGAGCAAAGGGGCTCTTCTGCTCTTTTATTTAAAAACTCTGATAGTTTGATGGGGACTTTAGCGCATTTGGGTGGAAACAACATGAATAATTCAACTAGGTAATGTGTGAGGGGGGGCATTTAATGGGATTAAACTACCAGACACATCCTCATCTAACAAAATAAATTAACGAGGAATCCAATACCATTTCAAAGTTATTGATGACTACACCTAGACCAAAAGACAGCCCACAAGACAGATAGTGCCAACATCCTCTAAAGCAGAAAAAAAGTTTGTATAGTCAACTCAAGCATGCCAAACAAAATGTCTTTCAAAGATGCAATCTGGCTACCAAGCAAGAAATGCTGCTTAGAAAATAGCTTGTTAAGCCCATACCCTCTGGGAACCAGTCAATGGCATTATGAACCAAATGGTTCTGGCTGGTACACCTGATGTTGCCATGCAAAACCTGTATATTAGAAAGCAACTTTGTCCTATGGCTCTGTACATTTGGACCCTGTTCAAAGTTAAAAAATGCACTTTTTGCACTCTTCAGTTCACAACAGGCGAAAACTCTGTTGGAAATCATGTCTGCCCAAAACTTATAAAGATTGTACAAAGCTATCAAATGATAAACATCATGATGGCAAAAGGAAAATGCTGAAAATTTCTCAACTTTTATACAGGATGTGTGCTTCCATAGCAATTTCCTTGGGAAAGTGGAATTAAGAAAGCTGGTCCTCTAGAAAAAAATCTACACCACCACAAAACAAAATTCCTGTGTAAAGATCGGCAACACATTGTTGTTGTGCCACAGATCAACCACAGATGCCAAGTGTTCCAAATAGGGGTCCTGCTGGAAACAGCCATGATGACAACACAAAATTTCCAGTCCAGTCCTGTCCAAATCGGTCTCTGTTTGCTTCCGTGGCACCCTTCCCCTCTGGCACCGCCCCTGAAAAATATTTTCTTTTTTGTCCCAGAACAACAGAAGAAAAAAAAGATTTAAAAACCAAAAAAAATGAAAATTTGCCCCAATCATTCTCTGCCTCTGCGGAGAATAAACCTCTACTGAACTGAAAATGGCACAGGAAATGCGCTGTCAGGTTTGGTTATAATCCAAGACTTCAAAGTGATGAGGACATTATCTACAAGCACATATTTTGTAATACAGTATGTGCTCTACCTTGGGAAGGGCAGATTGTATTGAATTTTGAAAGTTTCAGACTTAATACGAGTGAAGCATATGAAGCAAAACGACATGCATAAATGCAATTACACACAAAAAATTGGTTACAGGCCAAAGAGAAATGAAATATTGCTTACTTCACCATAAATCTAAGGCTGGTTCTGGATCTGTTGACTAGACCTAGGTCTTTGTCTTTGCTCAACTGGACATATAGGGCAGTGTTGTAGTCAAGGCCACTTATGACCTTTACAAGACCACACAAGACCAGCACATGGCCAACACAAGACCAACACAAGACCTCCAGTCTGAATTCAAGCCACAGGCTATTCAAATAAACTGCAACAAAAGCATTCCTTTGTCATTATTCACCTTGTTACTTGTGCCTATTGTTGTGCATGGTCTTGTGTCTGGTCTTGTGATGTTTTTGACAACAACTCTGATATGCGGGGGGGGGCGTGCTCGGGGACGTGCTCGAAGCCGTAAATGTAGCTCTGGAGGCCCACTTCAGACAAAACTTTCTTTAGGTACTAGTACTTTCCAAAAAAGGATACTACGATTTTAACTTTGATTTTCTCAGATCCTCCAAAATTCACAAGGACTTGTGGGAGGACTTACAGGATTGAGGAAGGGACAGCCAAGTCACTATTATATTTTGTTGGAGTATATCTACTGAAAACATTCACGAGGCCAGAATGTGGTTGCCAATTTCCTGGACAGTGACAAGTTTGGAGAGTCCAGTGGCAATTTCATTTGAAGCAAGATATGGGACGGAGAGAAATCCCCCCCCCCGCCTTTGTGTTGGTCATTGTTTGATGGGAATCTCAGGAATTTTTAACAGACTTCTAGGGGGGGATGTGTTAGGTAACAATATTCAAGAGTGTGTATAGGGATTGGACAGGTAAGGGGGGTACCCCTCCATCCCATATCTTGCCTGGTATAGGCAATTTCGGATCTCCTAGCAAAAATGCTGAAGTTGATCAGATTGCAAGGAACCTAGGCTTCAGCAACTTCGTGTCAGAACAAAAAAAGGCTCTCCTAGCACAGCAGAGAGATTTCACAACTTCATGTCTATTTCCGATTTTTAAGAACTGGCTGCATTCCCTGCAGTAGCCAATTTGGCTTCTCCTCCCCCTTGTCTTTCAATTCCACACACTTCAAAATCAATTGCACTGTATGAGTGATCAAGTTTGACAGAAATTACACATCTTGACTGTACAAAATCAGAATCTTTAATCTCAAACCATTTATGCACCTCTAGAGGTCTTTCAATTCCACACACTTCAAAATCAATTGCACTGTATGAGTGATCAAGTTTGACAGAAATTACACATCTTGACTGTACAAAATCAGAATCTTTAATCTCAAACCATTTATGCACCTCTAGAGCTGAAATCTTTCTAAAAGTTATCCGTGTGCTTGTGCACAGGTATGTGTGACATTTTATCTACGGAATTATTTGCATGTGATGTTGCCAAAATAATACCAATATTCAGCTTTAAATAAAGATCATTAGAAAATGACGCAGCACTTGTGCCTTGTGAGAAGCGATCAAGCTTAACTTCAAGTAAGCCCACCCAGATCAATACTGAATGAAGGAACTCTATTTTATCTCAATCACACAGAAGAAATCCTTTAACTGAATAATGCACTGTCATACTTTGGAAAATCCTGCCACCTGCATGATTAACAAGTGGGCTTCACTCAAATGTGGGCCCGCCCTGATAAAAAAAAAGAACGAAAGAAATCAGAAATGTGAGATGACTGTTTTGTTTCTAACACGAAAAGAAATCCTTTCCTTTACGAGAAATACTGCATGGTCACTGCAAACACCCCTGGCACCAGCACGATTAAAACAACCGCTAAATGTTTATCTGGATTCCAACAACTTCCTGAAGTGGTTGGGCAATCGGTGGGAGACTTGGATAGTGCCATCCAGGCTTATCCCCCTTCTGCTGTGTCTCCTTAAACCCCTGAATCCCTCTGTCACACTGACAGTGTGACCAGGTGGGCTGTCAGGACCCTCTCTGATCCCCCACCTTTGTCCCAATCACTTTTGCCAGGCAGTTGGGGGAAGAAATAAACTGCAGGGCCCTAATCGCCCAAGGTGAGGGGGTCGAGCACAGGGGTGTCTTGTGGGGGTCTGTCAACGGATCAGGACACATGCAGGGTGTATGCTTAACCCTGTACTAATGCAACCCCTCCTTGGCCGACTCCATTCCTCATTTAGTTATCGCCCCAAATGAAGCTGTCAGCGAGGGACTTAGGCCACACAGCAGAAGGTGCTGACAGTCGCATTGTTGGCAAGGTTGTCTTATCAGCCACCAAGCAGCGACAATTAGCAAATTGAAAGTGTAACTGCTCCTAATACCCCAGCAATCCCATGGAAAATTGGCCAAAAATTAGGGCCCTTCCTGCCCAGGTTTGCCCTGTACGGCATCAGCCCCTGCTTGCCAGTGGCTCGGGGAAACCGATCGCAGAAAGCGAGTGGGAGGAAGGGAACGGACCCAAGGCTTGTTATTTATCAAACCTGTTTCCTTAAAGCAGGTATGCTGAAACAACACTTCCTCCAAGAAACTTGTATTTATAGACTTCTGCAAATGTCTTCGTTAGCCCCAGTCTTGCCTCCATCACATTAATCCCCCGGCCATTCCCGCGGCTGAAATTAAATAGCCTGGGCTTGCCCTTCCTGCTATATCTTGTGTTCCATCTGTTATTAATCTTTACCATCAAGTCACTATCTATGCCACACCATTGACCAGTGCCTCCTGCACAGATCTCTCATTGCCGTTTCCGCGTATCAGTGCAGGCATGAGGTAATTTAACACAATTAAAGACAAATGGCCCAATGGCCAGGGTGGAAAGGAAAAAATAGATATGTTGAACGGCTCTCGAGTAATTCGATGAAAGCCGAGTTCCCATCAGGTGTGCCGTGCCCAGGCATCAGCACGATACCGATACCGCCAGTCCAGCCCCTCAGGGCTATTGTTTTTTGTCACCATATTTCCTCTCGTCTCTATTTCATCCTCCCATGATGCCTTGCAGGCCCATCTTCATGATGGAGGACAGTGCCCCAATGCCCGATCAGTCAGTGCACAGACAGGCTGGCTGTGGCAGCTTGTTATGCCATCAATGGCAACGCGCTGAAAAGTTTCATTTGCAGTCCAGGAAGCGAAAGCGGGGGAGAGGCAAGGAATGACTTGAAGACATAACAGAACACAGTCAACCTAAAGAGTCACCTGAAAAGTGTACAATCATGCACAAAATACACTGAGAAAAGTTTACTGCACCATAGGAAAATTCCCCTCAAATTACAAACATAGGCTTACTGATTGCTAAAAAACCTGCATTTTCAAAGACTGCATTTTTTTCTTTACAGGAATACAACCTGAAATAATTGTCCACTTTCAAGCCTACACCTATGTACAGTGTGTTTGAAGACACATGGAGACAATGAGAAATGACTACAGGCAATGTACTCGCATGCTACTCACAAAAAAAAAAAGCTTTTGATTACATCGCTATTTTGTGCTGCCCCCCCTCCCCGCAATGGTTTCATGCACCTGAATGCAAAATGTGGAAATGAAGACATTTTGGCATGGTGAAATAATTGCACAAAATGACGATTCAATCGGCAGAACCAACTGTGTACCACTCTCCGTCGTCTGAGATGATTCCTTTACAACTGCTTACAGCTCAGAGCTACTGGAAAAGAAACCAAAAACAAGTCGCAAACTCGGGCAACTTTTCGTTACCACATTTTGGGAGAAACACACTCTTTCAGCTTCCCAAGTCTGGTACTATGGTACTCTGCCACTAGCCTAGTCAGCCAAATGGAAAGTACCACAGACTTTCACGAGAGACGTGAAAACAAAGGATTGCATAACAACCTCACGTCCTTGTGAAATGGAGCGCAGCTTCATCAAGAATTCACATTTACACATTTACAGACTCATCAACCATTGACTCATCTCCTGGACTCTCTTGGAAA
The DNA here is from genome assembly GCF_001949145.1 of Acanthaster planci. Next base: position 425,527 of record NW_019091476.1, on the reverse strand, counting down.
CTATTTCTCTTTGATGTCATCACTACCAAGTACATGCACTCCTTTAGCACGTGTCAGCTGCTAGATTACTTTGATTGAAGACTCTAATTTTGTAACCGTATTCCACTACCACAATCTGCATATACATGTACATGGGCAACCCTACTGATTGATGTAAGCGATCAAGAAGGTCCGCGCCTCGTGCAAAGCATGATTTGTTGCACCTTTACACAACAAATTGAAGCTATTCATACAGAGCACCATTTAGGTTTCCATTGAATAATATGAATTTTTTCAAAACAGACACTGACATTATCTTCTACAAGTTGTCTAATAAAAGGGGTATATATGTCACCACCCATCAGAAAAATAAAACCACAGTCTTAAACTAAAGCTGCCATGACATTTACTCCGTTCACAACTTGACAACAAGTCCCCGATCAACTTTTTTTTACCAGAGTATATACTTCGCTGTTCTCACACTTACCCCCACTGACATGCCGCTGAATCAAAATGAAATATAGTCCATTTCCTGTGCACTCCAACACAAAACCAGTGCCATGACTCAATATTGGCTTTAATTACAGAAACACCTGCACAAAACAATTACGGCACAAAGGAAAATACAACACAGGATATTCTGGGTAATTTCTTTTGCCTATAGAGGCTGCAGGCACCGATTAGGAAGGGGGGGGGAAATTGGCCGATTAAAGTGTGAATAGGTTTTAGCATCAATGTACAAATGGGCCAAATCTTGATACACTCAACTTAATTCGCACATGGTTAACTTCTTTCGTAAATTGCTCCTCCGCGTTTCTGCAAATCAACCCTACATACAGGTATGCTGGTACATGTACATTTAAGTACGAGCCAGTTGGTTGCACACACTGATCAATGCATGTACACTCCACAGCTCATTTTGTTCTTTTACTCCAGTCTTTTGCAGTTAAATATTCTCGACAATGTATCTTCCTCAAGTCACATGTTTCAGTAGAGACCAAGTGACTCAAAGAATACCTATAATTTATGAGGCATGACCCCTGTTCCACTGTGTGCCCACTGAACAAGAAAGGCCCTTGGAGAAATTAAGTAAACACCTCCCCTTTCCTCTTACCTCTCTCTCCCTCTGCCACACATACTTCCTTTCTGGGAAGAGATAATATTATATGCCTGTTGTTACGAAACAAAACATGTATCTGTTATTTATTACTATTTACTCACTGCATGTGCGGAAGACCGGGTTTCTACTCATGTGTTTCAGGCAACCGAATTGCATATTCTTATAGGAGTCTGGGTTAATCACATTAATTTGCAATTATAATAACCACTGGCCCACAATAAAATCAAGAATCCCACAAGTGATTGTCTCACACAGGTCAGCCAATTTTTTAATTGGTTGATCTCTGGCACTATGGTAATGTTGTGGAAGATGTCTGAATGTTTTGCTGCCCTTCCTGTTTTTAAAGCTGCAGTGTACATGTACCGTATGTGTACTGGAGAAAATGTATAACACTGTCTTTGCGAGAACAGAATTTAGCTGCAGAGACAAAATGTACACATGCACGTTTTTGTTTCTGAGGCAAATTTGTACACGTGCAATGACAGTGAAGCTTGAAAACAAAGGTCAATTGGTACTATACACAGTGTATAAGAGGAAAAGCCAAGACTAATGCTTACATCTGCAATGCCAGAAGTTTAAGAATGTCTTTTTGGTCACTACATAATTGCCAACTCCATTCATCAAACTTACAGCATCATTTGCCTAACACTGCACTAATTTATCCAATTGCACAACAGTCAAACGAAACACTACAACAAAGAAACGACACCCATTTATCATGTTCATGTTAAGCATGTCAGAAATCCCCTTGGCAAATACCTGTATCATTCAGCACCTGAGGATTATAAACAACAATTCTTACCACAAACTATTGTCATTCTAATTTTTCCTTCCACACAGAGATTAAATCCTGCCCTCCACTATTTATTTTATGAGGCCCCAAACTGCTATTCACCCCACTGTGAAACAAGGGCCCTATGATCCATCCCACAACCACACCCGATAGTCCACAACTTTGACGTGTTAACTTTTGGAGTAAATACGGCTATTCCGTTTAAACTGTTCAAATAAACCAAGGCCTTTTAACAGAGTGCAAAGGACATCTATTTTCATCTCTTCATTGGGTAGAGGATTCATGAGGCCGAGCTAAAACAAAAATGTGTAGCCATCAAACAATAGTAATTCTTGATACACTTCACACAAATCAAAAACATACTGCCAAGTACATGAATGACCCAACCAGACTGTTCCTCTTAAAGTGTAGTGGCAGAGCACAGGGGTAACAGGAAAAGTTTCTTGATCTTCCAATAGTTGTTTTGCTACAAAAGAAGTTGCAGGTAGGTGTCTGTACCTGAGAAATCCTGTGTGAACAGGTTTTGACCAACCCCAAATGAATTTTCTCCTCTCATTTCAAAGATTGCAGACGAAGGTCTAAAACTAGAGTGAAAATAAACTATACTTAGAGTGAATCAGTTTAGAATCCTATCCAAACAAATCATTCCACTGGAAACTCAAGAAGAAACTCAGCCTATTCAACAACAAAAATTTCCTTCAAAATCATCTTGTTCCAACTAGTAAGTGATTTTTAATCTGTAGTGAATAGGAGAGCACATGTGCCAAACTCACCTCAAAATATCAATGCTTAACAAGGTGTCAAAATATGCTCATGCACAGCCTCTTTATACTGCTTACACTACTACGTAAAAAATTGTGACTGCCGTGAATCATGCTCCATGCATGAAGTAAGAGTTTCCCTCCCTTCTTCGACTGTTCCACTCTGCTAACACACCAACTACTCCCCCTCCCCATACCCCACCACTGGCACAAGCCCTGCTGGCATTGTAGGTCTACACTATCCAGACATGGCTCCGCCACTAATTCTGGAAATGTGCTACAAATGAACAACAAATGTAACACGGGCCTGCTCCTGGTTTCCTGTGTATGGGTAGAGGTAGCCTCAATCCCAAACAATACAGTTCTCCCCCTCTTCCCCCCCCCCTTTCCATTTGCCCTGCCCATCTTCCTACCAAAAAAGCCACTCCTGAATCCTGCACAGACACCCGGACAGGAAATACTGGCAGTTGGATCCATCAACTACTTTCTGGAAATGGATCCAATCTACAGCAAAGAAAAATATAACTCTCCAGTCAAACTTAGTTATCCAGAAATTGACCCGAGGAGTGGAACACACAGTAAAAGAGCAAAACGACTGCAACAGAACTGCTGGCAAAGTGAATGGTTCAAAGATTATGCAATTTTTAACAGGTGTCAGATACTTACTACATGTACATGTATGTACATTCCTACCTTCACATTACAAGTTACAACAGCATGAAACTATTAAACAATTCCCGACAAGACTGACTCCTACAGGCTTTCTAAACTAGTCTGAAGAATAATAAGTAACTTTCACCCACAGGCATCCACCCACCCATTTGTCTGTGTGACACTTTTTTTCCAAATCAAAAGTTTCAGTCAGTTTGTGGTACAGGAAGTCCAACATCTGGTGCAATTACCACAATCCCCTGCCTTTACCTTTCACTGGCAACGATGTACTTGAATTCTAATGCTTTTCAGTGTTTTTCCTTTGGCAAAGATCAAGTGACTGATTTGTCAACGCTGAGTACAACTGAATTTGTGTCAGAACATGGAGGAAGCCTTCCCCCACGGTCAGAGGGTAAGGGGTGGCCGCAACATAAGTCCAAGATAGCATTTTCTTTCAATCTATTACCCCTTTACTGAAATAAGAATCAACTATAGTTCCGTGCCCCTTTTTATCAAAGTGATGCCCCTTCCTCCCTTAACTGAGCATCCATGCCTGACCCGTGTTCAAAATTAAGATTAAAATTTCACTGTCTGATTATTTGGGTGCCTTTAGCAGACCAGTTTTTGTTTTGCTTTTTTCCTGTTTTCAGCAGCATCTCACAATGTCAGCAAATAGCAAAAAAGCATCAGAATTACTGACATGTAACGACTTAATACAAATATGAAAAAATGGCAATACTCTAATCCATTATTAACATGTGTAAATGACTTTTCCAGATCCTGAGATGAAACGTCAATATAACTTTCTCAGAATTTCTTTAATCTCAAATTCTCCCCATAAAACACTGTAGTATTCATATTCCAGAGATGAGTCCCATAGAAAAAAAACACGGCAGCAAATTCATATTTTCTTTTTAACTCGATCAAAAAGTCATCATGAATAAATGTATATACTTATTACCCAGAAAAACAGGAAAAAAGATATTCGTAACAAACACTTAAGGCTCGTAGTTGAGCAGATATAGCTCGCGGTGATGTATTAGAATTCAATGACCTTATAAGACAGTCCGAGTAATTATCTCTCCCTTCCATTCAATGCCTCCGGGGTGAGCATTTCTCTTCCGATACGCAAATGAAAGAGTAAGGTAATATGTCCGCCAGGACTGACACGAAATTGAGGAATCACACCCAGGTTGGGCGGCCAGAGTCTCGGAGGGATTAAGAGATAATGCGGGATCGTGGAGGGGGGGAACACGGTGCAAAAACCATACAGAATGCCACTGAGATTCTGAGGCGCTTACCGCAAGCAGAGGGGAGAAAACAGTACATGTATGTGCTGAAAATGGAGGGAAATGTACTTTGCTTGTTAATGATACTCTGACCTATTATGCCACTTGTTTACACTGACAGGGCGCCCTCGTTTGATTTCTGCCAGAATGGAGGGCAAAATGGACTCAGTGATTTGCTATAGTACTATTATGTATGCTTCCGACAAATTTTCTTTCCAAGGCTTTGGGAAACAAACTGAGTATGATCTTAAAACACATCTTCCATTGTAAACAAACTTCATTTCTGCCAACCAATGCTAAAACTTAGAGGCGCAGAGTCTTCAAAAAAAGGTCAAGGTACATGTATAAGACATGAGGCTTAGGAGCATGTGTACAGTGAACACGTAAAGGCAATTTACATCCAATACATACACAACCATTCACCATATGACAGTCATGACTGTGTGCACACCAAGTAATTGGCAAAAATTATTAGGTGGGGTCTTATAGCAGCATTTGCTGGGCTTCTGTGTGTACAACACTAGCTGCAAGGCCCAGTAAATGACATTCTTTTGTTCCATACCCAAAGCACTTCTCTATGCTTATAATGTGTGTAGTGGCAAGGATATAATCCTACTAAAGGCAGGTCTACATATACAAACAAAGCCCCAGTATCCTTCAATGCCAAGAAACTCTATACCACCGGAATTAGAATAAATCCACCAATAACAGCAAACCCGTCAATCCCCATCAACAACCGAGAGAGAGAAAAAAATTCAAACCAGGAAGGTTAACAATTTCAGGTGACCCTGCTAATACAGTTACAATAACAAACAGTTTCCTTTCCAACCAGTGCTGGAGTGTGTTGGAAAAGAATGAGTTCACAGTTTACTTCCCAATCAAGTCTTTGTTCAATAGCAATGCCTTTTCAGGTTTGGGAATGTTTACACAAATCCGGCCATTTAGACAGCCAACAAAGCAAGTTATCAATATTTACAGAACTGGACCTGGTCTTATTATCTTCCCGTCATGCTACAGCACAGTTTCCGTGGACAATAGCAACCACTTTTAAAAATTAACTTGCCCATTTTTTTCTGTTTTCTTACTCGTGTTTCATTTTTGGTTTTGGAATCTAAGCTTGATTACCACCTTGACAAACATTTTGGCAGTTGCAAAAAACCTCTAGCAAAAGACAACACTGGTTGTTGGGGTTAATTAAATAAACTCAAAAACTATGGGAGCAAAAAGAGATTTCTTGTTATAACGCGATAGAGTTTCTCTAATTGGAAGATCTACCAAATGTTTAACGCGATAGAGTTTCTGTAATTGTAAGATCTACCAAATGTTTAACGCGATAGAGTTTCTGTAATTGTAAGATCTACCAAATGTTTAACACGATGGAGTTTCTCTGAATGAAAGATCTGTTGATGCGCTCTTTCAAACAAGATTGGCAAAATGGAGAGAACATGGCAAGGAAAATGGTAAGGTGGATTGGACCCTAGGACCTCTGGAAAGTCTTACAATTGCTCTAATGGTACCAGCTGTGACATCTTAAACACAGTTCTTCTTGCCATTTCCTTGGTTAATATTTTCTTTGAATGCTAATAAATTCATAACATGGCTGAGGCTCTCGCAAGTGGTTGCGCAAAGTCACATGAGTATCAAATGAATACAATCTCCATTTTTATTTCAGGAGACATATATTTTAACCAGAGTGCAATTGACAATTGCAGACTTGTCACCACAAGTTCCTATCATATGCATGCACACACACACACAACACACCTGATTGTATACATAATGGATGGCTCCGAGATTTTAAGCCGTGCAAGTGCCACATAAGACAATTTACTTAATAAATAATTCCGGCCCTGCAAATGCTGTTTTCTTAATATTGCAATCCAAACTCCTGTTTGGAGAAGCTGGATGGATTGCAGCGCTGGAGTCTAATCTCCAAAGAATTAAACAAATTAAAAAAACGCTGAGCCCCGAGCAAGGATAATGATGTCCAAATTATACAATATGCTCGGCCAACACAACATCTGGGTTCTTCAGTGCGTGCCCTCTTGGCAATCAAGGATCAATTTTCTCAGCTATTTTGACAACTTAGGAAGCTTTGGGGATGAATACATTATCACTCGAAATGTGCTAAAATGGTTTTCAGTTTCTTTTTCTTTAGGGAAAAAAGAGTTGAACAAAGTACAATTAAGTCCCTGGCCATTGGTATTTTCTTTTTGTCTGTTTCTCCGCCATACAGGGGTGCAACAGGACCTCTTTGTGGCACCAATTTTGATGTCCTCGGCTGTGATCTGGTGTCCAGACTCCGGGACACAAAAGAGGCATTGTGATGTCAAGGAAGGCATGGCATTAAGGAAGAATCCACAAGGCTTCACATCACTGGGCAAGAAGATCCCCAGTAACAAGAAGCATTTGTTGTATGTGATAAGGCAGCAACAAACTGCTGTGAACTGCTGAACAGAATCACAAAAACGCAGAGCTGGTTTGACTGCACTGACATAATTCACATGGCATGACCATGCCTAGCTATGTAGGATATGTATGCATGCATGCACCTCATGTCTGGAAGTTACTGATTGTCAACAGGGTCACTGCTTTAAACTGAACCCTTCAATGTACTTTTGGCTGTGTCCAGTCATTTCAGGCCAAAAAATGGAATGGAACACATTGGAACAGAAGCCCCACATAGGAGTTGGTCACATGTGTAAATGCCCAAAACAGGCGTACATGTATGGGTATTTTTTTTCTTAACGGCTTTAGGGTATGGCCATGGTCAGTTTGAAGTGGAGTCCTGTATAATAAAGCATCCAAGAAGTTTGTATTTGTGCGTAATATGACACCATGGTCAAGTGCTGTCATTTAGGGCTGTCATGATGTAAGTTGTACAAAGAAATAAAAAATATCCCTACGCCATACACAAATTCTCTTCCTCACATTTGTAAAAAAAGGAGTAACTATACATGTACATGTAGTATATGGCCAAAGACAAGTACAACACAATGAAATCTTTCTTGATATCTGACAAAATCTATGAGATGAAATGTAAATAATCCATGTTTAAAAGTGTAACACATTAAAAAAAAAAAGAAGTCAAGACAATATTTCAGTTTAAAAACCAGTAGCTTAGAAATGTTTTTGAACACTTAGAGTTTGGAATTAAAAAAAAAAATAGAAGTATCTGTAGCAACACATTACACACGTACCAGTACAATCACCAATACTGATTATTTTTACACAGAGGCCTCTGCAGATGCCAAATTAAGGGTGGAAACTAACTGTCCCATTTGTATTTCTGTTTATTTCATGTACACAGACTGTGACAAGCGGCCTACATTTCCAGTTGTCGCCAGCCGGGGTTTGTATACTTCAAAACCTCTTTTTTTTTTCTCCCTCTCCCCCCCTACCAAAACTTTGTCCCTGTTCTGATATGTGGGGCTGCAGAATTGCTTGACAGACAAGGAACACAAAAGCAGCATTAATTGAATGCTTTCAAACAAATCTACAAGGGATCTGCCGAGTGTCCCATCAAACCTAATGACACTGGCGTCAGCTATCCCCAATGTTGAATCGGAAAAGACAACACATCGGCCATTTGTCATCCTTGCCTGCCCAACTTGGGTTTCAATTAAGATAGGCTGCACCAGACGTCAAGTGGGGCAAATTGCTTTGATATTCAACTTCATATATTCCTTTCTAACCGGGAGTGGGTTTTTTTTCTCGGTCAGCAATCCTGTTCTTTTGTTATTGTTGTACAAATCTCTTGAAAGTGCTCCAGGCATCTGTAGTATTTAGATGACTTTACTTTTTTTCTCTCTCATTTTTGAGAGGAAGCAGGCATCCAATCACACTAAACTAAACAGTCAGCGTTTGGAAAGTCGAGGGCCTCAAGATTAGATAAAGAAAAATTGTTGTATTATGATTACTCCTGCCATTTGCCATTTGTCAGGCAGGGCTCTGAATGCCCTCTGCCCGAGTTCCAGGCAAAAATGCCATGCCTTGCATGCTGCTCACACTTCCACAAGAACCAAGACCAATGCACGTACTGCACATGTACAGTACGGTACTACACGTACTGTACTATGACTGATATGGAGACCGTTCAGCATAACATGCATTTGCCTCTGGTTCCCAAAGTTTGGTCAAGAATGCATCTCGATCAGCACTGCCCATTGGGGTGCAGGACACCTCCAACTCTGCCAGCATGTCCATGGAGGTGGTAACTGACCCAAAGTGACCCAAAAGTGCGCCCAAGACTTGGAGATAATTCTGCCTGAGCACAAATTTCACAAAAGTGCCCAATACTGGGTGAAAAAAAAGAATTCACCCTGGGGTTGTGAACTCCTGAGGTTTTTCACACTCATTTCACACTGCTGTCAAGAACGGATCAAGACCCATTACTGACTGGACACTCTACACCATGAATGTGCATGCATGCACTTAAAAACAGAACAAAGACATTGCATGACTGTGATCACAGTATTCCAATATACAGCTGGATATCTCAACGGAAGGGCTCTATCAGAGTGTTCTGGAGATCACAGCCAATTTTTTCGCTCGACCAAGAAGTTGATCAAAAATAACCCAGTTCAGTCCTGCTCGGCCCTTAAATTTTAAAGTTAATTTTTTGCAACTTTGAAATTTCTAGATCTGTGTTTTCATGGTTAGATGCACCAACCAAAAGCTTGCTCCTCCAACCATTATAATATCAATGCTTCCTGTCAAATACTCCAATTACTTCAGAAACAACTTCAAATTTACATAATTTCTTAGGAAACTGCAAAGATGTTTAGACAACTCCACAAACGTGTCCTCAAGAGGCAATGTTACTCCGCTTATACATGTATGGCAGGCCCGTTGCCTGACCAGAGACTGGGAGGGGGGGGTTTCAAACCCAAAGTGGAACTTTGTGCTTTGGAACAAGTTGCATGGTTGTCACAAACCGAAAGATGCATGTAAGGCACGTCGTGTCGTTAATTAGCCTGGTATGAATTTACTCGTCAACCAGCACCCTAGAATCGGGCGACAGGTGACAAGCAAATGGTATGCACATTATTATTAAAAAATTTCAGAAAGGCCCACAAAATATTTCAGAATTGAAATAAAACTGAAAAATTCTGATAAATCATTATTACCTCCACTCATTTACCCAACTATAAATTGTACCCAAAACAAATTGGGGGGCGTATTTAAAAGCGTTCATTTTGCACCTCTGAAAAAAATTGGATAATACAGAAAATAAAATTTCATCAGAACTTTGTAGCGGGTATGTGAAATCAACATTTATGAATCAGAATATTTGGAGTTAAATTAAATTTCATCTTCTGTGAGATTGGAGGTAAATACTGTGCCATATTTGTATACAAACGTCAGAAGCGAATATTCGAAGTGCCCAAGGTTAGGGTCCGCGCCACTTTTGGGTACAACATGAGGCAGTGCGTGAACAGGTGTTGTCATTAAACCTTAACTTTCTCAAGTCCTCAAAATCACCAATTTTGGCAGGCTGGATTAGTGTCTTTGCTGGGTGGGCCATGCAGCAGTTTTTTAAGAGTTACCAAATGACCAGTGAAATGATAAACAACATGACTGTACAACCATAAAAGACATGAACAGATGCGCCACATGATTTTCGAGGTTTGAACGGTACTTACGGTACATTTACACATCTATTCAGTCTCTCTGGACTGGTTTCCTTCATTTCTTACACTGGAGTAGAGCCAATGTAACCGACAACAGAGCGCTGCACCGCCTGCACATGTGGCTGGCTGGTCAGCCTCAGAGGTAGCGTGGCCCAGTCTAGGCTGTGAAGGCACGACAAGGCATCTAGTGACTGGTTTCCTTCTTCAAATGTTGCCGTATAAGCCGTAGGGACATTTTCAGCGTGTGAATCAAAGTATAAGCAGCGGCGTATATTCCAAAAAATTATGGTGCATTAAAAATATATATTTGTTACAAAAACATCACACAGACATGAGCAGAACTCGGAAGTAAGCAAGGGGGTTCATTTGAACACCCCCCCCCACCTACAGGCTTGTTTGGGCAATGAGGGGGGAAGGAACATGGTGCACTTTCCCTGGGAAATGTTAGAATAAAAAGAAAGGAAAAAGGAAAGCAAAGAATAATAAAAGGGGTAGTTTGCAAGAAAGTACCTCAAAACTAACCCCTTTCCACCTTTAATGGTTTGTCACTTTTACTCATGAAGGGGACTCATCAGTTCCCCCCCCAAAAAAAAGAGCTTTGCCCCCTTCCTAGTGATGCACCTGTTCTCTTACCACACACAAATGTATCCTGAACAGCTTTTTTTAAGGGCTGCGACAGAATGAAAATGCCTTTGCTGCTGTGTTCCTAGTGCCCACACAAAGATGCTTCCAGTCTGTGCATAATTCAGGTGAAAATGGGTGCCTGGTTGTCAACTTTGCACCACAGTACAGGCACGAACCGCTGCCCTGGCCGGCCCTGCAATGAGGGGGCAATTTTTCTGGATAGGCAATTTGGGACCAAGTTAGGGGGAGAAAACTCTGTGATCATGACAAGTTTGTCCTCACAATAACTTCTGTTCAACACATGCACCTAGTCCCCACAACTAGAGTGCCTGTATGAGTAGGCAGGCCTTCGCCCGTTAAGGAGACGTTTTCCTTTGTTAGGCAAATTAGGACCCAGTTATGGGACATTTCTCTGTCCCCAGAACATTTAGGGGTCTCCACAAAATAGGTGAAATACTCTGTTTTTGTCTCCACAAGTACGAAACAAATATGTGTACACCTCCGGTGTGTGTCCCCCATTATGGAGCTCGTCACTGACCAAGCATCACTGTCTGCTGTTTCTGTAAGAAATTTCCTGCTGTTCGGCAATGGATCCTCACAGTCTACAGCAATGAGGCTTTGCGAGTTGAATGTAATAAAATCTGGTACACTGAGTTTAAATTCACATTAACTTAATTTGAATTCTCCATACTAAAGACACTGTTGCTGTAACTTGTGATTCGGGGCCAGCTTTTGCTTAGTTACATAGTAAGAGACGCCTTGCACCAATACACTGTTATCAATGGATAAAAAGGGCACAAAAAAAACAGTCCATTCCAGAGATAGTTGTCGCTATGCAAAAGCTGGCCCCAAAGGAATAGCAACAGTGTCTTTAGTCTGCTGAATGCAAATTATGTTCATGTGGAATCACACGACTCAGTGCACCAGATCTTATTAAAATTGAACTTGCAAAGGGCCTACATATACAGTCACATTTCTGAGCCCTATCAGTTTGGACTCTTTGTATCCACTCTACACTAATAACCTCCAGGCATTCTCCAAAGACACATATGACCATTTCACCATGTATTTGTGTCTCCTACTACAAAACCCATTGTCAAGGCAACAGTGGTGGATTAATCTTGGTCCAAACAAAGACCACATTCAAAATCATCCTGTGTGCTCAACAGAGCCATTCCTGGAAAGCACTGCATAACCATACCACCGGGTCAGGTAAATTCATGAATACGCAAAGGTATTTGTTTGTAACTGGCAGAATTTTCAAACGCCCGATAGTTTCGTGCAAGGATGTACTCATCATGTTTTCTAAGTGCAGTGCACATGTACATTTCGACAATCTAAATGCACAAAAAACATCGACATGTGATAAGAGTTATCATTTGATTCCTGTGGCACTTGTCAGTGGATCTACTCTTAATACAGTTCATGCAGAGTTCAAAAATGCATGTGAGTCAATGCAAACTGTTTCACAGAATCCAAACCTGACTTACGCCACTGATGGGCTAATTATTCCCAGCCTCTGTCACCTTTATCCCCATTTCAGCTCTGTTTCTCTTGAGGCTACATAGAGTACTCAGATAAACGCAACGACTTGCTGGATTTCCGCACTGTATCCGACCAGCTGTATAGGATGCGTATACATGTACCATACATGTACTGGTCTTCGGGCAATGTCAATATATACAAGCTAACGCAAACAAAAATTGCAGAGCCGGCCTCAAACAAAGAAATCAATTGGAGGGAGGAAGCTCCCTCTGTCCTTGTTGATGACAAAAAGACACATGGAGTAACAATACCAGCATTCTACTTGTTCATGTTGGTCGGTGCTTTCAGATTAAAAAAAGAATTGATCAATCAACCATCTTTGTTGGATGCACCGGTACACGAGTTGAGAGAGAGTACTTTTCCAGCAAAGGATGTTGAAAGTGGTCATTGCTTGTTTAGGTACAATACATGTAGACTTCACGATGACTTATGTTTTAATTAAGGCTGTTCGGAATTACCACAGGTTCATTATTAATTAATGTGCAGGTCAAAGTTTAAGAGTCAGCAACTAAAGTATCAGTGAGATTGGTGATGTCACATGGGAGAGGCATGCATGTATACGTACCTGTACATGTACATGTACATGTACAGTGTAAATGTACATGTACCTGTTCACTTCTGTGTACAGCATACATGTAATGCAAATGGTCTATGCCACAAGTGCATGTACCAAACTGGTTCAATATTGAATATCTGGCACCGTGGCAACAAGAATTACATTTCCGGCAAATGAAAACATCCTCTGTGAAATAATTCGCTGTACTTTGAACTCATTTACAGCAGTGTGTACAGTTTACAAGCACCGCTGGGTCAATATTGCTTTAATTTGTGTGCGGGATGATCTTTTCTGTTCTGAATGCGTGCTGAACAGGATGCATACACACAGGACAAGGGACATTTGTGTGCTTTTAAATACAGTTCGCGAAGGGCTGGTTTTGTCCTTCTTCTTCACAGCAAAAAGTACAGAATGGACAGAGAGGCAATAAGAAAAAAGTTTATCACTGCTACATTTGCAGTTGGGCTTAATGCTAGCAAATTTGGTTAATGGCACAGGCAGGGTGCAAACATCAAATTTAAGAAGCAACTTGTCAGTTGATGTACACAATTCAAAGTCCAACAGCCACACAGTTTTCATTTTTCAGAACAACAGTGCATTACCACAGCAGTGTCGACAAAACAGAAACCCTGTAAGTCTGTAATAATAGAATGGAAACTGGCTGAAATAGAAACAGGCAAACATACAGAAGGGGTAGTCAAATTCTGCAAGTTCTGCAGTAATAAGCAGGCCATATGATAACGTGTTTCAAACAAATCACCCACTCACTTGTGTCCTTGCCACCAAATGGCACACTGGACAAGTCATGTTCCCTTTTTTCAGAAGGGGCTGACTGTATTCAAAGCTTTAAAACTGCCTGTCCTACCTGTAAGTCAAGGGGGGGGTAACACAAGTTTTTACTTCACAAACCTCTTTATTTTCTGTCATTTCTGACAAGTTACTGTATTGTAGGGCTTTTTTTTTAACTTTGTCTTTGTACCAGCTCTGAATGTCCTTTCCTATCCCTCTTGAAGATGTCACCAACTTCTTATCACAAAGTACAGGACATCATTCATCCCTGAAGGAGCACTGGCCATCATTTCAGAAAGTAACAGGTTAATGTTTGACAAATTGGAACTCGTGAGGATACAGAATGTACCGTGCTATGTTGTAACTTCCAGAACGAGAAACATTTCACAAACTCTTCAATGCCTCCGCATATGAATCATTCATTATCAGTTGTTTTCACAGAACAATGATTATTATGACTTGGGTGCCAGCGAGCAGCTGATCACCAAACACACGTTGAGACAATCCATCATCGGCCAAACTTCAAACCAGGAAATGGGAATTTAATCATCAATGAAGCTGAAACCGGAATAAGGCTGAGAGACAAACAAATTCTCAACTCTGACCGGAGGACTAATGCTTTAGACCATGGAGCTTAGCCACATTGCGTAGTCAAATGCAATGGTCATTGATTAAGCACCAGTGATTATCTCACCATTGTTGATTTCTTCAGTGGTGGAATGCACCCATTCCCAATAGCAATACACTTGTAATTTGCAAACTCCCTGGAGACAGAGTTTCTTGGAAAACCTAAGATGCCTGCCCTTTTCATACTGTAGCCACAGCCAGAGTATCTTCCTTTGAAAGGGACTTCACATTTGTCGGTTCTGGGTGTAATGGTAATTCGCTCAACCATTCAAGTAGCGCATTACAATGTAGGAACAGATCAGCACTTGACACCATGAATATCTAACAAAAGAAACACAGTGCACTAACAGGGAGCATCCATTGTTATTGCACTGTACTTCTTTTGTTAAATGTTCATTGTGTGATGAATGGTGAACTGCAAAACCAACTGCTACAATTGTGCTCATAATCATTCCTATCCAGTGCTAGGATATTAGCAGGCCGACACACTACCTTCCTCCAGGTGACTTATTTGAGAACATTTGCACCATATCACTCACACTAGGGAAGCAACTGCAGGTCATTGTTTCTAACTCTTGTTTTCTCAGAAGTATCAAAGTACCAGTATAGCTAAAGATACTGTTTCCATCTGATGACCACATTCCTGATAAAGTTAACCCTAACCTTCCCCAACCACAAATAATTAAACAGTAGTAAAGTGTTTAATTCTGTGGGGATAGGTCTGGTAGGCCAATAAAAGCTGGCTTCTGCATTGGGTTTGGCATACATGTACCTCTGAAAAACATAGTCCAATAGCTTCTGTGCACAAAGACCCATATGGGTGTTCAACTTTGTGTGAATGGCGAAGGTTAGGGCCAGCAACCAATACTTTATAAATTATAGGGGGGGTTTGGGGTTAAAGAAAGATTTTGGGAGGAACTTCACTAAAGCAACAAAGAAATTAACAAATGGCAAAGAGAAATGGAGAAACAAACAGGGGGTTAGAATAAAACGTGTATTAACCCTAACCTCCTAGGGTATATGTAAAATCATATTAAAATCGGAGGATTTGGGACTGTTTGCAAAAACCTGTTTTAAAACATTACTCAACAACTGTTTTGATTTGGAGGGTTTTTAAAAGTTTAAGAAATATCTTCCCAAAATATCATAAAAAGGACTGTGTAGATCATTATCATTCTCAAGTAAATTATACAACTAAAAAAATGTTGACAGAGATCCCATCCTGTCAGAATTGGATGCCTTGTGGTGTGGATTCTTTTTTACAACTTGCATCCCGACCTGCATGACTATGGCCCCAAAAAACAAGGTCAATTCCAGACACTACCAAACTCTTAAAGAAACAGCCTGCATTTTTAAAAAACAGCCAACAGATTGCAGCATGTCTGCGGGCAATGGTAATCAGCCCTGGAGAGACAGAAAACTTCCAGAGGAGAACAAAACTGGCCACAAGTCCCACTCAAGACCAACTCAACAGCAAAACAAGTGACAGTGATTGAAACATGCATTTGTGGCATCCCGGAAGAAAAAAAGTACAACAGGCTGACCAAAGCCTGCACTGTGCATGTACATCCCATAAATTTCTCACACTCAGTTCCTAAGCAAAACAAAGACGGAAAACAAAACCCCACGTTCCTCTGGGGACAAGAAGGATTTTGTTTTTAGTCTGAAGTAAATGGATTATTGAAAATGCAATCAGAGGCCTAAAAGCCTTATCCATCTTGCCATCTCATATATTTTATGTATGGTTCTTAATATATTAGAACCAGTTTATCTGTTCCCGCCAGTACAAACAAGCACGCCAGGCTGAAGGCCGTGCAGCAACCGAAATTAATACAAATTAAAAATCCGTCTCCGTGCATGTTAGCCATTTACACTAATGGATGTTAGGGGGGCATAAATTTATAATACAATATCTGCAAATGTCATAAAGGGTGTTGCGGCTAAAGTACGCACAACCTTGATGGAAACACAAGTCATGACGCTCCCCCCCCTTCTTCCTGGGTGGATGGAGTTGGCAGTGGCCCGGCTGGCTATTAATGGGCTTGTCTTAATGCTTATTCTTCATTCAGATTGACAGAAGAATGCGTCAGTTCTAGACTGGCTGTCGTCTGCAGAAAAGCTCAGTTCCATCATCAGGCATGTGTGTATGTGGTACGAACAAAACTGGAAGGAAGGGAATTAACAACTTGATGCATTTGTATAGTCACATCACCTGCTCAAAGAAAAACAAACAGAAGCTGGAACCACCCCCGCAAGAAGATGTAACGATACATAATATCCCTTGACTGGCTTGCACTCATGTCTATAAACATGAGTCTTACTCAAAACTTATACATTAGTACTTCTTTCTTTGCAAGCACTCCTACCCACCAAAGCACTGTTTGACTGGAAGCTAAGGCTTATGGTGCTATGTACAGTGATCAAACAAGCTCAGTTGAGTCTCAAATGAAAAGTCAAGTCTGAGTACATAGGTAATCCCCAGAGTGAGTCATACACCCTAAAGTTCACTTTTTACTTGTTTCAATTCAAACCCAAAATGGGGGAACCTCCAACTGTAAATACTCAGTAGTTTGAAAGTACGACCTGTGGAAGACATATGAAATGTTGAAAGGGCAGACAGGCATGAGCCCTGCAAGGGGATGGGTAGGGGGTAAAGCTAAAAAAAACAACTCTGCTCCCGTCCCGGTGAAAAGAAATTGGCAAATAAACAGGGAGGGAAAAATGTAAAGAAATAATTGAAAAGGAGGAAAGAGGAAGAAAATTTACCAGTTGCTTGAATATACCTCAGAATAGGCACCTTCTACCATTAATGGTTTTAAGTTTGCTGCTGGTGAGTGGTTTGTCTGCCCCATCCAGAAAAATAATCCTGGGGATGCCCATGCAGACAGGTGAGTGCAACTGAGCAGTCGACAGTCTGATCCGCAGAGCCACTTATTACACTCTCCTGCCCCACTTGTGGAGGGCCAGCCAGTCTCCATTGTCACGGGGTACATATCCTGCACTGTGTTATTGCCACGATTTGTGGCTGTAAGTCAGTGAATAGCAGGCCAATGATGCTCCATACAGCCCGTGATATTGTGATATTAATGTTTGGGCCACGAGCCCTCGGGCAAGTCTTGCTAAGCAGAGAAAAAAAAACACAATAAGAGAGGGAAACTCAAGCAGGAGCCAAAATATGAGAAACCCACAACAAAAGATGACAGAGCAAGCATTTGCCCACACAAAAACCAAACAAATGAAATAAAAACATTCATTGAGAAGGGGGGTATGGTGAATCCCAGCGCAGGGTGATTAAATACATTTATCATCGGCCCAGTTAACAATTGACAAGGCCCCGAGCCCAGTGAATGGAAAGCAGTCAGCGACTGTACCAAATCATAGCCTGACCACTCACTTAATCACTACTTCTCCACTGCCTCCTCCACTGCCTTCCTGGCAGTCTACAGCTTACCAAAAACATTGAAAAGATACGCTACAATCTGTTTCAGTAATAATACACGCATTGGTTTAATTTTCGTCTGTGTCATGCGACAAAAAAAGCATTTTGCTGTATTGACTCAACAGCCTAGGCAGAGCCCTGGCAGATTGTCGATGTGTGCCATTCCCAGTTGATGGAGGTACTCCATTCAATCACATCTTTTGTTCGCTTCTTTTTTTAAATGAATTCTGTGTAAAACTGATCCGACGTGTCCTCAATAAAACTGGAGGAGGGGATTGGAGGCAATGTGGAGGGCGTGCGGTGTGCACAATTGGTTCAGTGAACAGCGGGAGAATGAACTTCTATTCGGGAAAGGAAGAGGGTGATTTATAGTTGTTGTCATGTGGTGTTTTTTAACGTCAAGACCAAAAAGCTAAAAACAAATCAAACCATAGAGATTACATGCATCTTCATGGTGCAAACTCTCTGGGGAAAAAGTTTACAAAATGGTGATGATTTCAAGGGCACACATGGATACATTTTACAATGCAGAAACCATCTTTACATGTGCCATTGATTTTTTTTCTTATCTTTTCATGAGTGTACAAACCATTCACTGGGCAAGAGGGTTAGGGGGCCATGTAGGCTTTTCAAAATATCAAAAATGGAGGGGGAGAGGCTGGAATACATTTACACTTTGTACACTTGTAAAAAACATTTTTTCAAAAATGTGTAACCTCAAAGTGCTTATTTACATGTTCAACAAAGCTACAAAGGTCATTTGAAAGTTTGCATTTCAATCACATGGCAATATACGGCATCCGACATATTGGCTAAGAGCCTGTTTTGCTAAGAAAAGGTTTCCTATACCTACATGTAGCAAACAACTGCACGCCAAAAATCTGCCCTTTAAGGAAACCAAAGCATTTCTTTGATGGCTGCATGCCATGCACCCACAGGAGGCAGCAGTGCATTCCGTACAACAGGATTCTGTGCACATTATTAGTAACCATGTATCTCTTTTTTCTTTCGCTTGTAAACTTTCCAAAAAATAAGTGCAAAATTTTTGAGAAAAGGTCACTTAAAACTAAATTGTAAAATGCAATGTATTTAATCTTCCATAAATCAATCATCTTTCTTAAACCGTAACATCACATCTTCACACTATGAACGTCTAACAAAAGAAGCACAGTGCAATAACAATAGATGCTCACTGTGAGCGCACTGTGTTTCTTTTGTAAATGTTCGTAGTGTCGAAGGTCAGATGTTATCCAAAGCAAACTACAGTACCAATGCAATGACTTTTTTTTTTCTATTTCCACCTGTAAAAAAAATTGTTTTCACTGAGGTGATACAGAGATGCTATCAACAGCCAAGTGCAAATGAATGTATGCAAACAGGCACAATGCACAAACACAATTCACATTACGTGTGCATATGTGTAGTTGTACGCCCCTGCTGGTGCCGCATGTCCTCTGCTGGAAAGTGCAAACAACGGTGACAGTCAACTTGTCCCAGTCCTTCGCTGCCTACTTTCTTCCAGGACTTTTCTTATTACTGCATCCATCCTGGGCAATCCTACGTGGGCAGGAATCCTATTCAATGACCAGATTTCCTCAAAGTGGAGACCTGCGGCATTTTATTGTAGGAAGCGATATTGGGCATTTCCTATCTGTTTTAAAAGTTAACCTAACAACAATGTCCTGTAACTGACTCTTGAGTTGCTGCCGGTTTCTCTGCAGGCTCAAGTGTCACTGTACAGAAAGTCTTCTTCAACCAGAATTATTTCTCTGCTTATTGTCGAATTGGAGGAAAATGTCTGTGGTTGGAAGCGTGGATGGGAAGGCTTAATGAAATCGCTAGACATCCTACCAATCTCAATCAGTCCACCCACAAAAACTGGCCAAATGGTACAGCTTGAGTGTGAGTTTCCAATTGAGCCAATAAACTCAGCACTGAACACACAGTTTCCTTACATGTCATTTCAATACCTCATCTTCACAGATTCTCAAAGCCTTCTTCTAAAAGGTAAACTGAGGGTGAGAAATGTGTGTTGGAATAAAAAACCAAAATAAAGAATACAAAAATGTATCCACTCGATTGACAGACCACCCACCCCAAAAATATTATTGGCTCATAATGAAGGGAAAAAAAAAGTGTCCACAACAACAGCCCCTGTGTCTTATGCCTCCATCTTCCTGGCCGATAATCCTTAATTACAGGATACAGGTATTTAAGACCACAACAGACAAAAGCCATTGACTCACACCGCTGTACCTGGCTGTGAATAATTTCGCCCATGTGAGGTGTTGAGAGAGTTCCCACAACAGCTCCCAATTTTTACGTCTGGCAGTGACATCATCTCTCTTGATACAACACATGCAAAGTTCGCCTAGCTTTAGTCTTTTCTGGTCACCCTCGGGGGGAAAAAAATGCAATAAAAGTCTCTCTGTGTGTGTATTTCCGCTCTGGTTTACAGCACTGCACACAGCCTTGTACATGTACAGAACACGGTATCTGCAGGTCAGACAATGTTCGTCTGTTACAAAAAAGCAGATTCAGTGCCCAATGATAGATTTTGGTGAGTCGACCATCAATAACCAGCACACAGAAACACAATGATGGATTACCCATTCGCAATATTATTTCAAGAAATAACCGTGTTTATTTAAGGCTACTTTCAATTTCACTGGGGATGCCTTATCCACAACACAGACTTTCGGACAATTCAAGAAAGCTGAAATCCATACATTCCTAACAAGGCTGTACACGTGTATGTATATTTACATGTTTATCAGCGTATTCTTGGAAAACACAACTCAGATTGAATGAACAAATTCTTGGTTTTTTTGGTTTTTCTGGACAAAACTTCAGTTCCCATACGAAGTTTTATTTGTTTGATTATAAATCTTTCTGCAAAGCTGATTTAAAGGCACTTTTGTCTTAAGCTCTATTCACCTTTCAATCATTCAAATGAAAACTTTTCAAAACCTTGCAAATTTCTTTTATACTTGGTGTCAAAGCACTTAGAAAACAAGTTTAAAAAGTCACTTCACAAACGCAGAGAATTTTTGTCATAAGAAATGATTTGTCAACAATAGCCAGTAGTAACAACATAATGGACTTGAGTGCACACACATATTTTACACTAACCAAATGATTCCCATTTTCACAAAGTAGCATCCACAAACCCTGTGCACTCACTCGGTACAGTTTGGTTTTTACAAAGTACCACCCACCTTTATTTAACCAGTTGAAAGACTTCTATTGAAATTTTTTCTGAAATCCCCGAGAGTACATAATAATGACATTTCTGTCCAACATTTTAGAAAATGTCTTTATCCCAATTGTATTTCTGTAACAGCGTGGTAACTGTGGAAACGAAAATGGTTTGCGTCAGTGTCCTATGTGCACACACACATTTGCACGTGAAGTGGTTCACGTGGTACTAGTAGTTTGTCATGTAGTGGTTGTTACAAGGTAAAACTGGAGTGGACTTGGTTATCATATCCTAATCGATGTTGAAGGGGTGGGGTGGGCCGAGCTCTAGGGGGGAGGGGGCAATATATAACAACCTAACAGAAATATTGGAAAGGGGTCAGTCCCAAAGTATTTTGAGGAATTGTCATCCCTGTTTCGGCTTTCTTTTTCATACTTTCCTTTTTCTTCTTTTTGGAAGAAAGACGAAGGAGGGGGAGGCAAATGTCCCCATGCCCCACTCTTGTTAAAACCCATGCAAGCAAGAATGAGTTCTGTACATTAGCCAAAAATAATGGGTTCATTAATTTTTTTTGGGGGGGGGCAATTCTGCTTACTGACCAAGAGGTTCATGTACTTCACTGCTGAGACTGGTCTTATCCAAAGTGAAACAGACATCTCCATCCCTGACAATAACAGAATTCTAACAGTCAATGTCAAACACAATTGAAGTCCAGGTTACGTCACACCTTTATTTGAAAACTGCTGTTGTGTTCCCATTGACGTTTACGAGCAGCGTGAAACTGATAAGCCTAACAAAGGCGTTACACCAACACCAAACATTCCCCTGAATTCAATTCACCTATGTGAATAGAGAAAAAAGCAATTTCTTGATTCAATATTGTCATTCCCACTGAATAAACACCAGACCCTCAATAATATCGCCAGCAAATGAATTGCAACTTATTGGAGCCGGCAGTATGCATATAAAATGGGAGTATGCATTGTGTCTGCAAGTCAAAAGAAACTACCATGAGCACCAACGCATTCAACTCCAACAACATGTGCATTATACATGATTGGTTAGAAGAACTTCAGATCTGGACAAATGTTTGTCTACACACATTCATACATGTACGCTCACAAATTTCTGGTAATGCAATTTGGTTTCTCTTCAGGATTTCACCTGCCGTTTCCTGACAGATGGCCTTAAACACAATCAATTCCATTTTCAAATGTCGAGCTGGCACTGACAAAGGACTACACACACCTACATGTACATGTACACGTACATGTAGCGGTGAGTAATGCCACAGATTGCAGGTGATAAAAGTAAAAAGATAACCAACTACTACTTGGAAATTTTTTGGAGGGAAACGCTTTGAAAACACCGAGATGATTCAATTTTTTTTTTTTTTTTGGTGTGCCTGTAATAACAGATGGTTCCAAATGCACAAATGTACCAATGTGCAAAACAAAACCCCAAAACTGCAAAAAGAAAACCAATGACACAAAATTTATCAAAACATGATTTTAAAATGTAATCAAAAGTTCAAGCTGTCAATCACCACCATCACCACACAGCATTGTACAATGTACATGTACTTACAGACTGTTGGCCATCCTCCTGAGCACCTGCCACAGAAAACTGTACTTAGCACTGCACTGCACAACTCAATATTCCAAAGCTCAAACGAGCTCTCAACAAATTTATCCTCAGCATCCTCATAAAAACCTCTTGGTTCTGGATCACCACTGTTCATTGGCATACACGCTATGCCAGGGTAATACTAATAGGCAGTGATGTGACCAAGGTTGGTCTGTGGGTTTAAAGAAGCCAACTGCACCATCCAGGCCATCCTTGAGCAGACAGCCTTTCCACCAAAGTCAGTCTGGGCTTGAAGTGGACGTGTGTAGTTGTACCATACCAGTGCAAACTTGCTCTTATTATGAAATTTACAACAAGAAAGTACGAGGAACCTCCCCATGATCTATTTGAAGCTACTCCATCAGAGCAGAAAAGGCCTATTGTTCAGCTCCGACACCTGACAGCTATGACACACAGCATATTGTGAGGTCAGACACTTTTTAGAGCCAAGTACATGTACAAGTACGGAACTACCTACCGGTACAATGACACTGACATGCACTATTTGCTGCATAAGTCTTTCTTTTGAGTCCCATTGAACACTGCATAATATGGGCTTGTACTGTGACATAAAAGTGACACGTCAAAAAGGGATGATTTGCCCTCTGGCAAAAAACGAAATCATGCATGTGCACTCGTCCGGAAATGAATCAAAATATTTAAAATTATTGTAAGTAACTGTTCATTCAACTGGAATTTAAACTATATGCATCGTTTTGGCATCCAAACACCAGCTTTGATAAGATGGATATATCCACTTTTGTCCTCAAACATTCATTGAAAAGAATTTCTTTTCAAGATTAGAAAATTCACAGTGTAACTGATATTTAGAGACCTTAAATAAACATTGTTGTAAACTCAAGAAAAAATCGTGAAATTGGTTTAAAACTCGCCAACTGGAAATGTGACAAAGTGCTCTGAAGTCCTGTGGACCTCTTACATGTAATTAACTCTCTTCATGTAGCTTCAATGGATTATGCTGGGCTCTCAGATTCGAATTTCAATGGGCGTTGC
Source organism: Acanthaster planci (assembly GCF_001949145.1). The sequence goes on along the minus strand of NW_019091476.1, from coordinate 401,882 downwards.
CACAGGCAGTTGTCACTGTTTGAAGGAGTTCTGAGGAACAGTGAAGCACAAAAACTTAAAACAAAGATAGCTTCTACTTGTAGTCATCCAAGAAAATACATATATTCAGAAGTACCCCTGAGAAATTCAAGAAATTAGGGGTCCAAAAGTGTGACTTTTTCGTGTCCCTGTTACATCTGACCTTTGTTATTTGACATGGAAATATCACTGGAATTGATTTCAAACTATTACTATTTGTTCGGTAGGTAATTTGCATTAATTCATCACTCTTGGAAATTACAAAATATGTTCTGAACTTACAAAATCATATGCCAGATCTGACAGGGACATGAAAAAACAAAATGGCCCCCTAATTTCTAGAATTACCCCCTATGAACTAACCCATGTCACTACACTTCGAGCAGTTATGGTGGCAACAAACTATGGTAGATGGTTTACCTCTCTACTAAATAAATTTCCTCCAGGTAAGTTGAAACTGTCAAATTGCACTGTTTCAAATGAATGACCATTCATTGTAAAATCTTTCTATACATTTGAATGCTCCCTCGGCAACTGAAAAAAGGGCTGAAGTTATTGTTCGGATCTGCTGACCCAGTGCACCAACAACAGCCTGCATGGCACAGGCCCAGTCACACCCCCCCCACTTGTCTTGGATGACCTCTTTCATTCAATGCAGTCCAATAATATAAACTCTGATTGCTGATCGGAATGGAGTGTAAGCCATCTGTCACAGTTTTTTGTTGAGGGGGGCTCTCTGAGCACAGCGTACTACAGTCAGACAAGCCAGGGAAATGATCTAATTATACCAGATCTCGATTGCTATCACGATTTATTCTGATCATTAGAAATGCAACTGGCTCGGTGTGTATCTGAGGCTTCACGGCCACAATGTCTCATTTAAATTCTGCCCAATGCTTTCTTGATTGCCCGGCATATATCTGACGATGTCCTTTTGTGCTCAATTGAAGTGACAGATGTTGTATTAAACGAAATGACTTTCTGCTCAGGGATGACAAATCCACCTATTATTTCCACACAACAAAAAGGTGTTGTTTGATTTGGGGACTGTTTTCTCATCTTCTTCCGAACATTACTGACTCCTTGTCAATTAGAAAAATTCCTATATTATGTTAAATTAATTAGGCCAACAGACTGCATAAAATGCAACATTTTTGTAGAAATCAACAAATGGCAAAAAATGTTCACTATAGCTCAGCCAGAAAGTTAAGCAATGTGCTCTAATTACAAACACAACATTTTACAGAATTTTACAGATTTATCCAGAAATACATCTAGGATTTCACTTACGCTCCCAGTTGGAACAAAAACACTCCTTTCAAAAGCTTTAGTTTTGAGACCCAGATTTTCACTGAGAAAATTTCATGCTGCACAAACCCTAATGCTGTTTTTTCATGGTAAGCATGACCATTAAAAAAATGTTGGGGAAATCTTGTGAACCAACAAACAGCACACCTGCACTCCACTGGTTAATTTGCTTGTTATACTTAAAAGCCGATTTTTTCCATTTCTCAAACTGTAAGTTTTGTTTGAAGTTGTCCAAATCAGGCAAACTGCCAAGGACTAAGATGGATAGTGCTTGAAATCACCATGATCCACAAGCAGAAATGTGTTCAGGCCTTTTGCCGTTCCGTCTGTATTCGGCAACTTCCCACAGTGTAATAACAACTCCAAGCCAACCACGTGAGGTGATTTCTTCTTCGGCCTTCTTCATTCTCTTGACAGTCCAGATCAGGGATGACACCCTCCATTCTCAAGGAGCTTGTGACTGCCCTTTGCTAAGACTCTCAAACACACAGAGCCAGGCCTTGATATCTCATCTTGGGCCACTTGACAGGGTGGGGGATCACTGAATACTGGAGTTGTGAGAACTAAACAAGGTGGGGACTAAGACCCCTAGCTTACAATTCACCAACAACACAATCCGGGCCACTTGACCTGTCTCCCCGGCATAGTACTGGTCAAATATTGACAACCAAGGAGGCATCTTCTCACCATCAAGGATGCATTCTTGATCAAACTGCTGAATAATCATCAGACCAAAGGGTGCATAAACCCTTTAATACAAAAAAACAACATTTAGGGGCTGTCTTCAATGTGTACAAACCACTGAAAGAGGACTTTCAAGTTTCAAACAAGAAGCCTGAAGAAGGCTACACTACCTTTTATAATTAATTGAACCTTATTTCCATGTAACTTTTTCTTTTACTAATAAGCACTACTAGAAATAGAAAGAATTGTCAATTTCCAGAATTTCATTTGTTGGATTTTTATTCAATCTGTTTCGGTTTCGTAAACTGGCTATTATTTACATACATGTGGCTCTAATTATTCATTTGGGTTCCGAACACAAAAGTAAATTTGCATGAATCCACTGTTGGGTATGTTTTCAATTGATTTGGTTTTGTTTGTTAATGTGCCCTAATGCCCTTACATATGTTAATTCTGTTCCTTGTTTCTCACAGAAACAGAAACCTGTGCTTGCCACTGAACCACTGATCACAAAATGTCTCAAATATACCACATACAATGTGTTCCTAATCCACAACAAGTATCAAGTATGCTTTGTGTCAAATGAAAAAAAAAAACCACAGAAACCAGCCTCATATTTCTCCAAAATAATATTTCTAAGGAGAGCTGGGGAGATTGATTAAAAAAAAGCGAAACGTCATGGCAGCCATGAAAAGCCTCCATGAGTTGAGTGCTTGCAAACACATTTTTCAGTTTACTCCCACTTCAAAAACAGGAACAGACAAACCACTTACCAATGTTTGACTCAGCACGGGGGCAGCCGATAAGGCTTGCAAGTTTAGCAGTCTCGCCACTATAAACAAGGCCAAAATGAACTCTTAGGGGGCAAAATAACGGAAATGATTGGCAAGGTAGGCAGCACAACTATAGCTATGACCTCAGGGGGGAGGGGGGGTCATAATTACAGTGATGAGAGGGATATGAATTTTGTCTGCCCCTCTCTTTGTGGGAGAATAAATGCAGATAATTAATGATTTGTGATTCACATAGATGTACATGTACATCTCCAGTGATCTTTTTGGGAACTTGCATCAAGTGACCTGACTTCAAGCGGCAACCCTTAGTAAGCTGACCCATGTCCAGCGCAAAGATAAATTCCTTAGAACCAAAAAATTTTTTCACAGACCTGCCGCAGGATTTAAAAAGAAAAAAAGAACAATGCTTGAACCACAATATGTAGCTGTTTTGGCTACTGCAGGACAGGAGAGACAAATTCATGTAAACAAAGTTAGCGAGTGCACAGGGTGAGCAAGTCGAAAAACAAAACTGGAAATGCCCCACTAAATGCTCCTTTCCAACAATTTATGATCAACATCCTGGGCTATATGGCCGCTGAGTAATATACTTCCAAAAGAAACAGATTTTCTTTTTATGGCAAAGACTGGAACGCATTATCTCAGGTAATAAATGACAGCTTTTGTTCCTAATTCTGTTTTTCGAAAGCGTAAACAAGAACAGCACAGGGCAGGGTAACTGCTCAGAATCCTGCAATAAAATCTCGGGCTGTGGCCGGACCTGACAAAGATATGGACTTCCCTAGCACAAAATGAGATCTGCAACAGTGCCACATCCGTTCATCAGCCCAACAAGGGAAATTTAATTTGTTTACGGCATTCTACAGTTGCAGAGTTTTATTGACGGCGACTCGTGCACATTTCTGCTTTCATAAAATGTGTCAAGCGAAGCGAGTAACGCCACAGTGTGTAAGTTTATGTAGCAGTTGTGTGATGCGATCCCTTGTGCTATGTACATGCCTTGGACAACACAATGGTCGATGAGGTCTTTCAGTTGTTTGCTTAGGAGGTTTTTGTTGAAAGGTTCAGTTCACCCCCCTGAATGTGCAGCTCCTTACAATCAAATACAATATGCTTTATAAAGTCTGTAAGATTGACCATGTTCTTGACACTGTCAGAATTATTCAAAGCCTTTGAATTTAAGCACCAATATTCATTCCAAATCATGCAAAGATTCAATAATCTCTCCATTATTTACAACAGAGTATACGTACAAACTGGGATAAGTTGACATCTGTAACAAAGCAGAGAACCAAAGTACTTGCAGCCCACTGAAAGTTACTCACTGAAATTCAACATTTCCCAGAAAACAAAAACGGGCAAAACACCAAGCATTGTGTAATAAAGTTGGACTTGGGACCCAGTACTGCAGATTTAGCACAACATTCAAAATGAGGCCTTGTGTTTATGGCAGGCAAAACAACATCAGTATCAAACTATCTACGATTAATCATCCACATATCACGCTATTAACGATTGCCATTTATCAACACAATATTTACCTGCAAAACTAAAACCCCCTTGACGGGTATGTTTGTTTAATTGATGGCATGCCAGTACAGGTTAGTGTTTTCAGTTATCACTAAGAGCCCTGCAACGCCTTCCCACTGAAACTAAAGGCAATGTGGTTTCTTTATCTGCTGTGAGCACACTGCTGGCCACATTTCCCTTTGATATTCTCAAAAACATTGCATTATCTGTATGAAAGCCTCTTAATGGAATATGGTACAGATCTTTCAACCATAATCTCACTCAGTTGGTGTCTCAATAAGCCTCGGAGAGTTGCAGAGTCCAACACAACAGAGTGGTAAAGTTCTGCAGAATTTGTTACATTGTACTCTGTATTGAATTTGGAGGAGAAAACAGCCTCTGCACCAGCTGTTACACCGTCTATCCTATCACTTGCGATGACTGGTAAATTACATTTAAAAAAATTATGACTTCTGTCCACTTTTTTATTAAGTAGGCTTAAATTTCAAAGTAAGATTTTGTTTTGAGAATAGAGTTACATTTAATTGAAATTGAGGTGTGAGAGTTCCACATCACTAATTTTCTCTTGCAGTAGTTTACAGGCCAAATTTAGCAGTGAAAACATTTAAACATTTAAATGTACTTAGAAAACACTTAGAATGTTTCACACCAGTTTCATACGGTTTGTGCACAGGATGTCAAGTGATGTCCAGATATGGAACTCTCTCTATATCATGTATATTGGAAAGAAAGGCTGACATGTACACCCACAAGCTGGTCAAACGACTGAAACAATTAGTTTTTGCAACACAGTTACAAATGCGCTACCAACATAAATGTGTTTAAGTATGATACAAAAAAATCTGACTTTGAATTATTAATTTAAAAATGGCAAAGCAAACACATACTGAAAAAAAATCTTACACAAGGCAGCCTGCATGGTCATGATGGTAGTACATGTACCATGTGTACCAGCATACGGGTACTGAATTTCCGATAGTCTCATGGTCATTTGAAAATCCTGCATTTTGACCATCACCTTACAAACATGTTACAAAGCACCCAAGCCCTTTCTGAGAAAAAAATCTGTACACTACTTTATCATTCTATAACCACAACTAAAAAAAAATCTTCGATCCCCTGAACTGAATTGAAACAAAAATGTGAATGGACTCATTCGCCTGCACGTGTTCTGTGTAGGGCTATGACACGAAACTGTAAACCTCTCTAAGATTCCAAGAAACACACTGAGCTTGCGCCAGAAGAAAACTTTCTTACCTTGCTGTGGTGCAGTCTTCGTAGAGGATGTCGAATTCTTTCCTGGTCAGCAGTTTACAGCGATTGACTCCGGGCTGGATGGCGCCTAAGCCCCGCAAGATGCGGACTTGCTCCACGTTACAGACCACGGGGATGATGTTGAGCCGCTTCAGCTTGGTGTAGACCGTGTGCAGGCCGCCCACCAGATGCCGGAGGAACAAGTCGAAGGCCTGGGGCAGACAGATCATGACATCGCCGGCGATGGTAAAGCTAGCCACCTTGGCCCCCCGGTACTCGATCAGCTTGCACTCGTTGTTGGCCGGGTCCGAGCTGACCGGTGGCGGGGTGCTGTACGCAACCTTGTCCAGCTTGTACAGCACGCTGGTCGGTGGGACCTGAGTAGGTGGCGAGTTCATCATTGTTTTCTTTCCCCGTAACTCGCACAACAACGAACGGTGTACCGAGAAGTTACACTGAACCTTACTTCACGTCTTCTTTTCCAAAGATCAAGCAGAGCCACGACAAACACCACGCTGCGATTGCCAATACAACTAAGCGAAGTTCCCGGGCCGGTCTTTTGTTAATGTTTCCACAGTCCAGCACCACCACCACCACCGCATGCAGCAATTGAGTGCTTGATTGATAACGTCCCCGTGCACGATTTTGCCGAATTTCATTTGCAATTCAATCCACTCCAATCCCTTCATACACCCAACTGTGGTCGCGATTACAAGTGTGACAGACCGCGATCAGTGCGTGTCATGTGCACATTTCGTCCATCATTCTACCAATCGTACTCGTGGTTTGCGTTTTGTCAATGAATGAAATGAACACATTAGTATTGGACGTGCGACGCACTTTCACGCACGTGGGGTCAGAGGGTCACTCCACTTTGGAATAGGGATGCGTAACGAAGCATCGGCAGTAATTAATTGGGCACCTGTTCTTTAAATAGCTAGTATCCTTTATGGAATATTTCGCGTCCTTTTTTCAATCTGCATTGTCTAAGCTGGGAAAGCTTTAGTACAGCTTAGAAGAATTCTGGATATAAGACAAATGTTTGTAGTCTGGTTGAATTTGCTACTAAAATATCTCCCAAACTTTAACATCCTTTTCATAATCTTTCCATCCCTCGAAAGATTGATGCATGAGTCCCTTGACGGTCAAGACATTTTTATTCGGTTTGGTTTCCAAACACCATTTTCGTTCATTGGTGTCTTCCCTAGTTCTAACATGGAGGTGTGTTCTTATTCCTCCGTGGTTCAACCATCGTTCTGCAGTTTTATTGCCTTTAGCTGATCGATTATTAACGTGTTGTTTATGTAACACTGAAAGATTTGATCATACGTAATGGCATTCTTCAAACTACAAATCGAAGTACTTGAAACAGATGACACCTTTAGGTTGCCCACTATCAACCCCTCCCCCAAAATACACTCAAACCATAAATGAAAACTTAGCACCGACGGGCTCAAGATCCAGATGAATATAGCCCTTTCGGTAGCCTGGGAACTAAGTTTATTTTTTATTGTAATTTCCTTTAAAACTGCTAAGGCCTCTGAAGCTGTGGGTGTCGATTTCTCCACGGCTGTCCCTGATTTATGTCCGAGAACAGAAAAACATTTTAGTCTGGGACAGTGTTGACTGGTACATCCCCCCCCCCATTTCCATGCCAGACTTTTCCATTTTTTTCTCCAGGGCATCAATGCCCAACTTAGCAGCGGAATACAGAAATTTCCACTTTCTTTGCCTGGAAATTATTTGACAGAGCTATCCGCGGGTAACATACGCAGCCGGACTTTTTGTATACGGTTTCCCGTATACTGGGGCGGTCTTGTGGCCATGGCCACTTGCGGTCACTAGAGGGCGTGACCCGTGACACCACGGCACGAGTACAGCCACGCGTACGGTACGGTGCTGTCTATTAAATTCGGTCCGCAGCTGTTTCGCAACTGTATCTCCATCATGTGGTATTTTCATAAGTCGTTGACTTGTGACAAGATCTTGCGATCGTGATTGTCCAATAGTTAGTTTGCGTTGACCAGGAGCAGCCTTAACCCGACTATTTTAGGAGTATCATTATTTTTCTATCTCGACAACTGTATGAATAAACCGTTTTAAGCCCAGTCCTTGGTTAATTCACAGAAATACACGTTAGAACAGTTTTCTCCATCTAAACGTGTGATCCACCCTGTACACTATCTCCAGTATAATCGCAACATATTCTTTTAATCACTTCGACCCCTCCTTGGTTTTTTAAGCTGATGTCTTGCTGTCATTTTGACACAAAATTTCTGAAAATCGGACATACCGTTCTCGCAAACTGACCATTTCTCCAGGCCAAGAATGTTAACTGTACACCCTTTGATATGTGTTCAACGCACGGGCTGATACGCACGAGATATTAAACCGCATTTTTGCACTGACAATACGAACAGACCCTTAGTTTGATTAAAAGGGAGCTTCACACACCAAACTCACGCGCATTCCACGTTTTAATTAACTCAGGTTTGGACTGTTGAAATCTTCAGTACCAGACCCGGCCACAAGATGCCCCCCCCCAAGAACCTTTACCCCGGTTGACCAGTAATGGTTTGTTCACCAATCAAAAGCTGCATTATGCAATTAAGCTTTAATCTTAGCTAGTTGAAAGGCTTTTTCCCAATTCCGTCTTTTTTAATGAAATGATTTTACAAAAAGGTATTTCAAAATAATAAGAGGGAAGGTTTTTAAAACGATGAAACTATAGTGATCGGAAACTGGGGAGGGGGAAGAAGAGACGTGTGTCAGTCATGCTATTAGGCCCGAGTGTAGGAAACCTTCAGATCCTCAACTTTTTTGGCAGAATTCGGCTGAAATCCTCGCAGGGCAAGCAAGGGCAGTCCAAAACCAATCTTTGTAGGGGGGTGTGAAATGGTTTGGGGATGTTTGGAAATTCTTGATATAAACTTTTAAAGCCTTTCTGAGAGGTGAAGCTAAATTTTAAGACATCCACGTACTTTTAGAGGGAAGGAAAGTGAGAAAATCTCCCCTAATAGGCCTAAATATTAGTTTTCAGAAACCAAATTTGGCTCCCTTTCCCCTCCCCCCCCCATCCGCTAATGGGGGCAACCTTGCTTTTTATCCGTTCTTCAAATCTCGCGATGATTTGAAGCGACGCGTCAGTGTTTCCCCTGTTAACAAAATTGTCGAACCTGTTGCGTCTCCGGGTTGGCGAGCGTGAAGTCCAGTTCAGTTGAAGAGCTGCAGATGCAGGGACAAAATGCTGGTATGCTGCCGCCTGATCGAGTGTCCACTTTTTAACTAGCTCCCCGTGAAATGTGTGCAGTGTAGCTGACAGGATTCGGCCACACAAATAATTTTGCCCGGATCTTATTTTAATGACAGCTTTCTCTTGTCTAACGATGGTTGCCATTCAGAGATCAAACGGTGTTACTAATATGACAAGTGGCATCAGTTATAATTATGCAGCACCCGGTCAACTCCGTGTTGAGAAAAATGTGATTTGGGGCTGAAATTTTAGCAAAAGTGACGTTTTGCGTTGGGCACAAAAAGATCTCCTTTTATCACACAAGACGGTCATAATGATAGTTTAATAATAATTTGCTATTTAAAGAGTACCAATGTCTTTTGGGACTTCGTTTTCAATTACAGGCCCACAACGTGGATTTTTTTTACCGATAATCTGTCCATGATGGGTGATCAAACTTCTTAGGGTGAATGCTGAATATTTTGCCCTAAATTCGACCTCATGACTTCCACGTATGGCATAATTTTTTTATATATACTATACAAGAAATTAAAAACATGAAAATGCACCCTGAGGTGTCCCTGACTAGCCAAGAGATCCTTTTCATTCAGAAAGACTAAAACAAAACTACTTAACCGCAGGGTTTTCGGTATCTTTTAACAAGCATAATATGAACCCATTGTGTGCAGACTTAAATTCACAGGCTTACATGACACTACTCTGAAATTGGAGTCCTACAGCCTAAGTTTAAATTACATAAATATATCAAGCTAACAAAATCCAGAGCTACAGTTTTCAGACCCATAAACCAAATGTCTCGTTTCCTTGATTTCCGAACCCGGAAACGATCAGCGGAGTGGGAAAATGGGAAAAGACTGAAACGAATGAACCAAAAACATGTAACCAAATACATTCCAAAACTCAAAAAGCTCCGACTATGTGTATGAACACAGATAAATGGTTACATTTTCTGAGACCTTTTTGAGAGTGGCACTGGGGAACAGAAACACTTTATCACGGCTTATTGATTTGTCTTGAGGTATTTTTCTATATAAATTATCGTGTAGCAAACTCAAAAATCGATCTGATGAAGCCTACGAAAACAAGGCAAGCGGTTTATCGCGGGTGGTCAAACCGTAGTTTTGTGCTCACAAACAACACTAATCATCAAGATGATGGCATTAATGGTTTCTGCCATACACCGTGCCTGGCTTCACCTTGCTGGGGAATATTGGCCAAAGTCCTCGGTATAATTGCCGTGAAGAATAAGCGATTCGTGCGTAGTCGCCCGTACTTCCTATTCTTTAAACACTGAGGCGAGCCAATCGCAAGCAATATCTATTTATTTCTTCTCTCTTCGTTTATTGAACGCCTTCGAAGGAGACACAAAACCGCTGGCGCCTTTTTGCGAGAACTCTGACTACAGCTGATTACAAAAATGGCATGGTACTTCAGAAGGCACATCTATCTTTTGTCGATGACGTTGCAACAACATTGCATACTTACAAACGTGAACAAACCAACAGCTTTTAGAATAGAAAAGCTCCCCAACCATTTTTTTTAAATTTCAATTTAGTATTTAGATACCATTAAATCGTCTTAGTATAACAATGTACATGTAGTTAGACTTTACCTGTTATAGTCCTACACACAGGGCTCCAGTCAGCATAATTATACATAAGAGATTCCTGTCAAATAGACATATCCAGGACCAAATTTTCGAAGGGGGGGCAAACTTGGGGAGAGTTTTGAGGGAAGCAACATTTTGGAATTTTCTATTGACCCTTGTGGCCTTTATGGGGCTGTGAAACTTTATTTTGGTACTTTTTACACGCTTGGCGAGGGAACTGTCAAAAATTATCTTTCTCTTATTGTTTAAAAAAGTGCTCCTTTTTGGAAGGGGGATGACCCCTCCCCATATCAGCACCTAATTACACATAGTACCGATAGGGAAGATACAAGTTTAAATGGAATGACGCTGACGGAAATGAACAAATATTGTTAAAAGTTTTAATGTCACTTGTCAAATGAGCAAGTTATTTGTGTGTATTGTGATCCGTTAGCTAATGTTGGTTCATTCTGTGCTGAGATGAGTTTGTCCCAAAAGCAGTTTGCCATGTTGTTGGCTTCAAATAGCTCCCTTTGTTGCCACTGTCTGTTTTCCTCCATGGCCTGACGGATCTTGGGTCGAAGCATCTTGGCAAATCAACAATTTCTCACTTTTTAGCGGACCGGAGGGCACGGCTCCGCTAGCTGACGCGCCGTCCATTTATTGACATCACGACCGCTGCAAGGCCTTCGCTCCCCCTTCATTTCCACGACTTCACGGACAGTCCAATTCCGCTCGCCATTTGGCAAATAATAAATGATACCATTGACATTGGGGGAGATGGTTTTTATTGCCGGCACCAACGGTTCGATACTTTTTAATAAAATGCTATCAACAGGGCCTAACGAAACTAAACAAACGGAGTAATTTTCCGTGGCCCTGACAATGCACAACAAAGACTTGGCAGCGCGAGTGTTGCGGGCCGGCAGCACAGGGCCAGGGCTCACTTGACTGAACAAACCAATAAAAACCTAGCAATTAATCCGCCAGGCCTGAGCGTTTCATTCCATCAAGCCCCCCACACGATGGAGAAATATATAGTAATTAACAATTTAAAGGATTGAAATTGAAGATCTGCTGGGAGTGCCTGCGAGTTCTCAGACGGGAGAAATTGGTGTTTGACGTGCGGCGTGGAAACGACATCTATCAGTTTGCTCAGGGAGAGTGCCCTGCGTTGCGTTGGGCACGTCAGGCGCAACTGCCGGGGATTTTTGGGAGGCCGCTGTTTCGCATTTAGAATGCCTTGTTTGCAGAAAGGATTTCTTGTCTCTGCTTTCTACTATTCCCATGGCTCGTAGGTCTCTATATTGGGCCCCGAACCTGGACTAGGCCCTGGCCTTATATCATGCAGATTAATAGGCGTTAAGTGTAAAAATGATAATGATTCATTAAAATTCATGCCGGGGGCACTCTAGGTTTAATGAATTGGAAACCACTTCATCGTCCGTCATGTTCTATCCCGCTCCCCAACGCTAAAAACTCAAACCTTGCCGAACCTGCTCTGTGTATTGAGAATAACAGGGCAGTCGCGTAAAGATTAATTTTAGCAGTTGCGCTTGCTTTTCCTTTAATATCGATTCAACATTTCTTTGAATGTTTTAGTATTAATGGTAGATCTGTTTGTGCATTTGTGTCTGTCTTCCTTTTTTGTCTTTGTTTCTTTGGTGCGTTTGTTAGTTGCGGTTGATTGTCGTCTGTTTGCAGTGTGTCTGTAGGACGGCAGATGAAAGGAAGGACGGACTGACAGATGGGTGGCGATGCAACAGAAAGCCATCAAATATTTGTTTTCCCGCCCTCCTCGACATAACCACTCCCATTTCGGAAACAAAAAGTCCGAGATATCCTTCTCTAATTCAAAAGTCAACAAATGCAATTCATTACCGACTTCGGGACGTTGCTTAGAAGAGAATGTTACAGTACCTCATCGTATGATTGCATGCACTGTGGAAGAGAAAACTATTTGTTTTTATAAAAAGCACTATAAAACGATCATTGAAGGCTGCAGGCCCGCCCCGTCATTAAAGGATAACTAATAATCCTACCCGTGGTCTGTGCAGCGGACATTGGTAATAGTACAGTGAGCGATCTCTTTGGACTTGGACAGAGAGGCCATTGACATGTTGAGTGTCACAAGAGTTTCCGACGGCTGCTTAAATCTGTGAAGACAATCAAAAATGAAAATGGTTCGTGCTTTCAGCTTCATTTCGTGGAATCTTTACGTTTTGGTCTTAATTCATGCTTCTGAGGCGCCTGACGATGTGATTACGAGTTTTCGTAATCGTAGCTAAACGTTTCAAGGTTAACTCAGATTGCAGCGTTTTCTTGTTTGTATCCGAAATAGTTTCAAAGGCACGCTTTCTATTCTTCAACAAGCTAAAGTGTTGTCCCAACTTCCTTAAGTGATGGGGAATAGTTCAAGAAAAGGTGGATCATCGAACAGGAGGAAAATATCGTTAATCCTCAAGTATGCAGTCCCACCAGGACGAAAAGAGTCTGAATAACAACTACAAATAAGCCAAAAGCCGCATTCGCGTCTGAATTTGCCCCCCCCCCACCACCACCAAAAGCCGCATACGACACTTTTTGCCTTTCCCTGATTTCTTCTCGTTTTAAGATAAAATCTCTCGTGGTATTCAAGGCCAAGACTCTAAAGTTTGCACGATGCCACAAATCTCCGAGTTTTCTGTAATAGGGTGGAGTGGTAGAGTCAACAGGTGCAACTCTCATGGGATGTCAGGTTGGCGTAGTGGTTCTTTCCTCGCCGTCCACCCCTGCGGTCAGGGTTCGAATCCCGGCTTGGTCCACATGTGGATTTGGTTTTCAGTCGCTACCTGATTCCGTTGGTTTATCTAAAATATTCTTCTATGGTTTTCCTCCTACCTCTAAAACTGTAACTGCTTTTCATCGTCTCCTCCCTACAGGTTTCTTCAGGCTTGCGAGCTACACCGCCTTCGGCGATGTGAGGAATCCTTGGTGTCATTACCAGAAGTGATTAACAACAATAATAATGATAACAATCGGAAGTCCGTCTGACCAAATCGAACGGCGCCAGCAGCCACGATTACTATGTTCCCTGTTGCCTTTGATAACAGTGCTTATTGATGAGTGCAATGTTATTTTTAATTTCTTCAGTCAGGTCTCAGAAATAACGATCACCTTTAAAAGATCTGTTCGGCTTGGCTGATCCGGCCTTGGAATGAGACTCTCACATCATGCCAAAAAACAAGCTAGATTGCCGCATTTTTGAAGGGGAGGATTTTCAGAGCTCAACAGTAGCAGATAGACAGTGAACTACAGTGTGGAGTCATTTCTCAAAAATTTCGTTGTCTCTCTTTTTGTGCTCCAACTTCATTCTAGTCTATTTTATTTCATTTTTCCGGAGGAATGCTCTCCTTGGCCTCGCGAGCCCATTGAAAAAAATGTATACATACACAGAGTCTCTCCTGCGATCTCCGTCACATCCCCTATTATCAAGCCATTGAAGAGAGCAAAATAGAATCAAATCAAGCCCTTACAGTGACAACAAAAACAAGAGCTGTGTCGGCTCGCGCTCTCTTACTGCCGACGTTTAGTTAGCCTGTTTTTGGTCATGTACCTGGCCCAATCGCCGTGATATACAGAGGGCATGATCAGCCTGCTACACGGGCCCACTGTGTCTCGGGGTTGATGCGCTCTGGATGAACCGTGCGCTGCACTTCACCGTGAGTATCACGACAGAGATGAAACGGTATATTAACAAGCCTGTCTAATGAAAACCTCCGCAACTCGCCCCGGGCCGCCTCGCTTGGACCCGGCCCCGCAACCAACGCTGAGTTACACCGTGAATTGCGTTATTTTGACATCTTGGCGATCATACAATCATACATTGCATGTGATTGTATACAGTCGTACAAGTCTTTCGGGATGAGAGGATTATCAGCCGTGGGATGAGAGCGACAGCAATTGTTGACGACTCTTGCATGTTTATAAAATATGCCATCTAATTAGTGTAAATAGTTTCGTCTAATTTCAGGGACTAGCGTGGAATAGTTTTGTTCAAACGGAATTTATCAGAGAATAGTTTACATCATTTGAAACTCTTCACCATGGAACAAAAGCACAATTTATACTAGTTCTACTGCTAGTTTACTGCAACTTTCTTTATCACGGAAGTTGCAACGAAGTTTCCAGCGATGATTCTGTAATGTAGTGGGAATCACCATTGCCCCCATTGCATAAAGTATTGTTTAATGGCTGTTGACCTGGGCAGAGACTGCAGCCTCCTTCCTCTATGGTGTAACTAATGATGTGTTTGAGTAGCTTCCAAAAGTTCACTTGTGTCCAACCTCGTGTCCACAGTCTCGCTTTGTTTGACACACAGAGCGCACGACTATACCCCCTGGTCAGGGTTGGCCGTGGAAGCTCTCCTCGATCAATTACACCCTAATTTAAAGGCTTCCTTTCAGAGTACGCTTCAGAGTTTGTCGAGTGTCCGTGTCCTCCTCTGCCATCACTGTGATCACGGTGGATTTACCTTCTGTTGTAACGCGTCGGCATAAAACGCACCGAATACGCATCTACCATATGGAACTAGTTGTCTTAATAAGGGAGTTAAATCAGGGTAAAGCTACCATTTAGTAATTTCTTCTCTTAAAATCGTTCTATGCAAATCAAACTCGTCCCCCAGAAAGTAAGTTTCACGTGTGGGCTGTTGTCGTGTTTAATGTGCAAGTGGCAATAACACTCGGAAATAAAGACCCGGGTCGGTCAAGGATGCTATCAAGAGACCGCTTTTTTAATCGCTGTGAGTAAGACGATGTGCTGTTCACCTCGCGTTTTTTTCCCGGCAGCCTACTCAAGCCACGACTGGATCATTGATCACTCATGCCTCTGCACTAAAACTATTCGACTTCTGACGTGCAAACATGCAAGAGTTGTCGGACGCTCTTCGACCGGTTGACTACTCCAAGGAGCGAGTCGCGTACATCCGGTTACATCAAGCAGCGTTTATTACACTCTTGAGTCTCACCTAGTACCCGCCATCGTCCTTTCATCCCCCATGCCCAAAACTGACAGCCAGATCCACATCAATTATTCCTATGCTCCGTTTTCTGTATGTGCAGATCCGTCATGATATCAGTCTGATGGGGAGACAGGAATATCGGGCACCACACAGGGGGACGAGGGAACAACGGGAGGTTGGAAGTGGGACAGGAATAATGCGATGCTAGGAGGCGGAGACAGAATGGGATATTCAACAGGGTTTTACAGACTGAAGAGAAAAGAAGGGGGCGTTTGGGGGATTCACAGGAGGATAAGATGATGGTAAGAGGTTGGGAATAGGAGTTTGAAGGGGAAAAATCGGGAGGCTACGTGATAAGGGATATGATTGTTGACGTGTGGGGCAAGGAGGCAAAAAAGAAGTGGAAGATACAACAGGGTTGGCGGGGGTAGCCAGGGGGTGCTTTAGAGGATAGGAATGTGAGGATATTGAGACAATAATGAGGCGGGCGGTTACGTGAAAGTGGTGAGGGATTAGTGTTGAAGTGTGAGGTGAGGCAAGAAGAGAGATGTTAGGGAGGTGTGACGTTTGGAAGATGTAGGAGTCTGTAGGGGGAGGGGGATGCGAGACAGAAGGGAGTTGCGGCGAGGCAGTTGAAATCAGCATGAGGTGGGGGTGCCAGCCAAACAGTATACCAGTATATAATAAGGTGAGGCGACTGAGGCCTGGGGGATTTCAGAAGGGAATTAGTAAAAGGAACTAGGGGGCGAGCGGGGAGAAAAATCGGGCATGGAGTTACAATTAGTCACTGATGTCATATTTTGAAACGTGTCCACAATGTCTGTAATTTCAAGGCTACAACTTTGGGCAGTAGATTGAATAATCTGATCGATTATTTCAAACATCAGCCTGAAAAAAGAGAAATCGTACCCTCTGGGGTTGGAACCACGGACATCCACATAAGTAAACCTCTTTCTTAGCTACCGTGCGGCGAGGTAGTTGAAATCTGAGTGAAGTAAGGAGTGAGGTGCAAGCCAAAGAGTGACCTTTTTCACGATCGTGACATCACTGGAAAAGGTCCATACACAACGCGAAACAGCTCGACCGGACTCTTTTCGCTTTGTTATGCACACCATAGAGATTGTAGCTCTATGCACACACGACTCCTCGTTATGATGCTGAAGCTGTTACGTAATTCGAGTCTCCTGTTATAATATATTACCGGCAAGGTTCGAACAGTATGACATTTCGCTGCAACTGGGCAGTTCGATTGGGTGCACGAGGCTTACACTGTCTCAAGTCGTTTATGGCAAAAGTTGTTAAATTCTCCAACAGGCGGGGTCGGAAGCTTCAAGTTGGCGTCATAGGTGGGCAAAGTCGACGCCAAACAGAGCTAATTTCCTTTACGTGGTAGTGGCTGCTTTCAGTATGAGGTGAAGTGGCATTTGTATGGTGACTAATTACTGTGCTCAGTGCTAGGAAACCTGGGTTATATTTCTCTTTGTAATGACAACCTTGTATTGTCAGACTAGTAAACCGATTTACTGAATAACAACTGTTCATGGTGATCCACCAAAGCCTCACGTAAAACAACTTGTTGAGAAAAACCAATGGCCGAAGTTCAATGCTGTATTTTCAATTTTAACACCACCTTAACAATTTTTTTAACAATAGAAACTACCCGAAGGGAATGAAATGGTCTTTAACGCTGATAATATAAGCTAGGCAACATCACGATCATGGGGACTAACATTATAGAACATTACACAGTCGAGGTAAGCTGAAATCAGCTTTTTCGTCGAGTTATTAATCATCCCATGGTTGTCTACACAAGGAACTTGCCATAATGTTACCAAGCTTGACGTATGTACTTTCTGTTGAATTTACTCATCCATTCTACTGAGAAGTCCAGCAGCCGCGCAAAACTCACATTTTGTAAGCAGGCGCATTAGGGTTTTGTTTTTCAGTTTTAACAATAGAATTTCGTTTCGTTCAGATATCAGTTACAAAACAGGCCTATGAAGAAAGTAGTACTGTCACACATATTATACTTTATACATTATATTATACTTTCTTCTACTTTTCCCCCAAGAACTAGGAGCCATTCCCCTAAAGAGAGCCAACGACTTTGTAATAACGAGTGAAAGACAATATTCCCTATCTTCCAAAAGTGTGTATGAAAATCCCCAAATGTAGCCTCTCTTCAGAAAGGCAATGAGAGGTTACTTTTAAAATTTCCAAACTTTGGAACCATCCCGATGGCGATTTGCCGTCTAGATTTCGCTTTGGAAATCTCAACATCTCCTCTTGCAGTCCGTTTCTCTGGACCCAACCACCTTTTGTAAAGGTGAACTTGTACGCTCTCCGCCGTTCTGTCCGATCATTGCCTTTATCACGAAGTATCGCCCGCCCCTTGCACTATAATTTTAGCCCCCTGTGATGCCTTATTCCAAAAATGGGCCAAATTCGCCTTTCATGCTTAAGATCTTGGCCAACATGAGCCCGCGTTGCTGGCCCCGTTTGTGTGACAAAAGAAGCCATTTTAAACGCCGTTCTTATTATCAAAATGTCATCTAACAGTGTTACAACGTTTGACTGATGACTGTTCATTTCCGGATGTGGACGAGGAATGTGTGCTGTCTTTACGGTTACATAATGGCGCCACTTCAGACCGTTTGGCATATTATTGCCTGGCCATTGCATGGCAGTACCCTAGAGATATGAATCCATATCAAAACAGGCCAAATTAAATTTAATTTACTCCCACGAAACGTTATCCATCAAAGCTAAAAAGAAAACGATCTTCGCGAAAACTAGGTTAAAACATCACTTCTGGCGAACGACAGTTTGTGTTTCGACGGTCAGTTCTGTTTCTGTAACAATTTAATTCAATGGAAAAAAACCTCACATCTTGATTGACTTAACTTGGCTCGGCTTGCTTAAAATGACTCAAAATGAATCAAAGAATCCAGTGACTTGTTAAAGCACTGCCACCGTCCTGTTGCAGAGAGTGATTGTATATCTTCCATATCTTCCATTTCTTCCCACTAAACTAGGACTCCGACAGACTGCTCATCATACCTGATAATACTGTCCATTTATTTTCGAAGAGTATCCGCATTTTTGTTAACGACGCGGACCTTGATGCAGATGAGCATAGCCTTTTCTTTGACCTCCATAGATCAGTTTGCAGTGTTTTTGTTTACTGCCGGGAACCACACAAAAGTGTTTTCACCCTTTGTGTTACATTACATGAGCCGACAGTGAAGCCTCGGCAAACACAAAGGCCTCAACTTTGGGACTAAATTCAAGATACTAGGGCCTACAGCCGGGAGATGAAGTCGAGATTCTGAGGTACTCTTTGGATCATTGTCAATACTTAATGCATAGTAGCTGTCTTAGAATGGCATGGTTTAACTAGGTAACTCAGGCCCGTTTGGGACCACTTAGCTGTAGTAGCCACAAACTACATTTCCAGCGGTAGTCACGGTCCCGGATAAATAATAGGCTAAAGTATTTCGACGCACCTTTTTAGAAGAACAAAAGCCACGGTTGCCCTGAGTAAGGCCTCTGTGAATCATGTCGAACGTCAGTTGTCAGAAAATCCTAGACATTCTTGTCTTAAATGTTGTTGTTGCAGATGCTGTTACTGTCATGTTTGCAGGTGTTTGTTTTGTTTTTTGGGCCAGTGCTTCTGTTGCTGCTGTTGTCAATACCAGTGCTGCTTTTCTTACAGTTGCTGCTGGTGTTTCTACAGCAATGTCTTTGTCGTTGCTATTGCTGCTGCGACTGCTTTGTTGTGGATGCTGCTGTTGCTAATGTTTTTGTTGGTTGATAATGTTTGATTGATTGTGTTACTTTTGTTCCTCTATTTTTTCTGTAGTTTTAATTTTTTTTTTAGTTAGACGTCCAGTCATTCGTTTTAGCTTGATCACGATGAAAGGGTCAGAAAATATGCTGTGTTACTGCCGAAATCAAGAATTTGAAGGGGCTGTTTCAGGGAGGCACGCAGCACAAAGGTTCAAAATATCCTTCAACTCATTCCAAGTGAGCTCGACGGTTGAATAACAACTACCAAAAGTTGCGAAGTGACGCATTAAAATTGGGACCGCAGGCCGACCCCAGTATGTACATGTACTTTGGTCTGTATCTGCATCCACTCGATTTCCGATGGTTTTGTCAGGTTGTGACTGGGTGTTTAGCAATCACACCTTAGCAATGGGGCGGCTTAAGATGTTTCATAGTCGGACCCAGTATCTCGACCAGACACGCCGACCACAGTTTCTCGGGTGTCGCCCTCTTAAGCCCCCGCTGCAGTGCCGCTTCATCATTGCATAATCCACCATGGTGTGCGTATGCCATAATAATCATTGTCAGTGAATTACTCATAATGCACGGGGCAAAACAGGTGGGGCGGAGAACTTTTCGATCAGAGACATTTGCCTCGCTCGGAAGAAGGTACTGCGCCTCATTCCTAGGCGGTCAGCCAGTCTCATTCAGTACTCAACTTCAGTGCAGAAGGTTGTACGGAAATGCCCGGGATCGTGCGTGAGGTGAATGACATTTTAATGCACACTGCCCAATGATTTCTCTATCCTTGAACGGAAGTGGTCACATTATATCGCGCATTGTCTCAGGAATCAACGTCACAATCAACCTTAAAGGTTTCCATTTCGTTGTAATACCTAGTACCTAGATGGAAATTAGTGCCGGAGTGCGTGAATACCAGCGAACATAATTAGCCGCGTCCAGTACTTGGAACGGCTTGAAATAAGATGCCTTTCTGTAATTGTTGGAAATACGTAAAGCCATTAATTAACAGTTTCCGTAATGCGCCTTATAATTATCCACCCGTAGCCAGTTGCCTTAGGCAAGATCATCCTCCCGTCAAGCCTTCTCATTCTCCAAATAACTGTCATAGAAATTGTAATGTAAAGACAAGACAACAAAGCGAACTCAATGAAAACATATACGGAGCTTATCTAGGGAGGGTAACCGCAGGTTCTCATTTTCTTGAGAGGAGGCTCGTCGGGAATTTGGACATAATATGAAATGATACCAAACTTAACTCTGAGGCGGTACTGAAGGGGAACAGCCCCAGGAAGCTCTTGACGGTTCCTCCAAAACGATCCTCCATACTTCATCATCACAGAATGTTCTCTTTCATCGTTATTTTCAAGTTTCTTTTTATCAGATTTTGAAACCCTTTCTTTGAAGTTAAGCGCGTCGTTTCTCTACCCTCTTCGTCGTCTCTCGTTCCACTCCACTCATCCTCCTTTCAGATGTCTCTTCAAGTTTTATCATTAGGTATCTCTTTAGTCACTGTGACATTTTGGATCTTTGTTACAAAACATTACAGAGCAACATTTTATGACGCCTTTGGCATGCCGGGGTGGTTGAATTATAAACTGACAGATAATGGTGAGTCCAAACATGAACACCTGTGCCTTGTCTCATGGGACGAATTATTGTTTCCGGTAACAATGTATTCATGTTTTGGTGGGAAGAGCGAAAGTTGGCATGTAACTGTCGAGATTTTATGAGGTCGTCCACTTGTCAGAGTTAATAGGGTCTTCACGCTCAAGATGGAAACAAATTTGGCAAAAAGACAGTTGGTTGTTGACGTTAAAACAAAATGACGCCTTCCTGCATCTCCTTTTTAATAGTTCCGTGTCTGCACATTGTAATATATTCATAATTGTAGGGCCTACTTTTTATAATGACTAAAATCATGTGAGGATTATCTACTGCAGGCATACGGGAAATGGTCAATCGTGTGACTTGCTCAGATTTTGATGGGATTGGGGGTTAGGAAACGCAGACAATAGCTGACTTGGTTATGATTTCTCTTAATCCAA
Source organism: Acanthaster planci (assembly GCF_001949145.1). Next base: position 380,614 of record NW_019091476.1, on the reverse strand, counting down.
CTGTACTTCTGATGCCGGAGTGACTCAGAGAATTACTAAAGCAGAAATCAGACATATTATTACACTGCGCAGCACCCTGGGGCGCAAGGTTGAGAAGTGTAACCGTATAGCGGGCAGCTGCGTTTATTTTATAATTACAATAATACCGTGAGCGATTTGCATTTTGCGAATGTGGCGGTAATATCGCCAGCAAATTCAGCTCGCGGTGAGTTAGTATTCCCGACGCCAGAAATCGATCGCACACTATCATTTTTTTAAGTGACTGAGTCACAACTTCAATTTTTCTGGTCCGAACTTGAGGTGTATGAGGATACCAATGCCGGTGCGGATGCAAAGAGACTTGGTTGGTTTTTGTTGAAGTTTTGAAGTTAATTTTATGACGTCACACACAATGGGATTGACTGACTTAAAAGAGCAAATCATCATTTGTGCCTATATGTCCTCATTATCCATGCATGAGAAAACTCGTCCTAGGTCTTGTGACTAATTCAATATAAAGGTGAACAATGCGGCATTCTTCACTGATGTTTGATTTTTAAGCTACTGCTTGATTAGAGCAAAACCTAAAGCCTTTTTAATTTCTCCTCATTCATCTCTCTTTTCTCGCCCATTAGACACAAAGCAAATAGTAAGGATTTAAATCCATTTTCTACCGCATCTGTAACCGGTGAAGTGACTTAGGAACGCGAACAAAGGTCTCCTTCCTTCCCACCGTTTTGAGCTGATTGAGTAAACGGGCCTAGGGGGAAGTCCGTACACATGAGGTTGAAGTGAGCGTATAATGAGCCGACTATCTGCGGGGGAGCAGGTGATGCATTGTCGGCCGAGCTGCCTGCGCGAATCACGGTAATATCCATGCTAAAAGGCCAACAGGCAACCACATCAACTATCGTTATTCATAAACTCTGGATTTTTTTCCACCAAGCAGGAATCTCGGATATAGATCAGCCCGAATTCGGTTATAGATTTGCGCGTGAGGCTGGCGCGGGAAATGTCTGGTGATGTTGATAAACGGCTGCACTTCTCCAAACTTTTCCCCTTGTCGAATTAGATAAAGAAATGCTTGTTTCTTAACTATACTGACTCGTGAAGGTTATAACTCCTATTAATAATTACCCTGCAAAGCTAGTAATGTTGAATTTTCTGTTTAGGCTTTCATCTTGTTTTATATCCTACTGATATTTACAGTGTTTAAGAATCAATAATGCTAAAACTGACCTCTTACAAGGTAAATTTTCTTGAGAATCAATTCAACTCAAAAAAACTATTGAAGATCGGCTTTGTTTTCGTGACTAATATCGACCACTATCATTTTGCCCACAATTGGTATAGGGGGCCAAAGTTTGGACAAAAATCACTCTTTTTTTAAAATTATTTTACCTCAAGTTCGTTCAAAATGTATATTTGTCTTATTAATTTATAGATGGTTCTATTTTCATCTATTACTGAATAATACATGTCTGAATATTACTGATTATTGTCTGGTGTTTTGATGGCAGTGTGGGATTTCTTACACTTTATGAATATTCTTTTCTTTTTGTATGACGGCCAGCCATAGTTTTAGCAACCGCTTGTAAGAAAATACAACAGTGACGTAAAAGAGAAAACACTATTGACGCAATTTGCACAATGTGTTTTCTGTACTACTTTGCAAGAGATTTTGTTTGATACACATACAAGGTGTGCAGTGTGAGCTGCTTTTGCTCTGCTGGTTTTTTATCTGCTTCGTCACACTTGGAGTTTGTTTCACCAATATATTTCAACAACGGATCAGAGTAGAAGATTACCGAGGGGGTGTTAAACCGTTTCCTGGCATTGCTCAAGATAGCTTCGGAGGCAAAGGTGAGGGAGGTTGCGTCTTGGCAGTCGGCCCAGTGTACACACCCTGACCTCCGGTCAGTTGGAATCGTTTTATTGTCTCCACGCCGCTGAACCAATTTTTTTTGCACCTGGTGGTGTTAATTAAGAGTGGACAAAACTTGCGCTGTTTTGAGAACAGAAGGGAGCTGAGTATTTGAACAAAACAGTACAAAACTGTTTTCCGTCAACGTGCTAATGGCATATCCAAATTTTGAGCCCGGGCAAATGCTTTTTTTTTCTGAAACAATTGTCAACTTATTCTTTTACCCCCCCCCCCAAGAAGGGTTGCACTGTAGTTTCAAAAGTGCCACGGGCTTCAGTAATTTTTTTCAATGGCAATACGTCTCTTGAGGCCATGCCTTACTGGAATAGTAATTAACCTCAAAAACATATCAAAGACACATATTGGGTATATGAATTCACCAGACTTGTATTTTGTTTGTTCAAAAGGCAAAAGTGGCATGAACAAAATGGTCAAACGAGAGATATTAGGACAAGATTTACACACACCAGCGCTGGAGCAACAAATTAGTCAAACCAGACGCTGAATGGAGCAAATTTATAGATGGCTCTATCATTAGGCCTATAACTAACATTAGGCCTAATTGGCATTTAAACGGGTGGGTGGTGGATTTGCTTGACACGGAATTTTTCTAAGTGAGCATGAAAAGAATATGGCTTATAGAAGTATGTATGTCAATAGGAATAGGAAAACTGGTGATGTTCATAATGTGCGCTTTATCAACTGCCTCCTCTCAACAGTGGATTACCGATGTCGGTAAACATTCAATAAACGTCCACCGACCGGTTAGGAGATTACACGTTTCCACTATTCCCATCGCATTTTCACTTTAAAAATTCTCTCAAGAAAAAATACAACAGCTTGAAAAAATACTCCATAGTACTGTACCAGAGTTCAAAAGTGCGCCCTCTAACCATTGGGGTATTGGGGTGCAATTTTAAAGAGGAAACCGTGGGGTGCATGCACAGCTTCGACGGGGAGAGTTAGGGCACTTGCTCCCGTAAGCCAATAGGGCGATTGGACAAGTGAATTATACATGTTTATCAGAATCGTCATAGAGGATTTAGAGGAGCACAAAATGACAAAAGAATGAACAAAAGATATTTGAAACAAAAAATGTTTTTTACAGGTATAAATACTTGAAGGCCATAGTTATTTCAATAGCTATCAACGGAACAAACAAAGCTCAAGAACTTTGTTTGGGCAGCTGAATCGGTTTATACCCATACAGTGGTAATTTGTAATGATAAATACATGCAAACTGGATATCACGTATTGCAGTATAATCAATTCGTCGACGAGCTTGTTCAGAAGTATCATAAAAGACCAAAATTGACACAAGCTCGGGGGAAAAAACGGCACTGAACTTTTCAAGTAAGAGAAATATAGTTGTCCACAATAGATTATATCTGATTCAGTTTGTTTAGTGTAGAAAAAAGACCTTGTGTTGGTTAATATTGTTTGCTTGGGTTTAATAACCACACAGTTGACAAGAAAAGAAAAATAATAGACCTCTCGGAATAAGCTGAGATTACGAGTTCTGTCAACCCATTTAGTCCTTATTTGACAATGCTCGTGTACAGGACGAATAAGTCATTTATTTCACCCGAGCCAGCGCGGGAAACGCAAGTAGATAAACAAAGGCAACACGACCGTCACGAATAGGCACAATTTTAATTGCCATTAATTCTTGTACAAAGACCAAAGTACAGTTGGCGAAAAACCCTGTATATTGCTGGGGCCGGTATGTACACAGTTGTATTTATCAGACCCCCAGCGCAGACGAAGAGTGCAAATTGTGTTCATATCAGTTGGCGCCAAATATATTTGTAGCAACGGGTGACGTGATGATGATGGTGAACAGAAATAATAACATACCGTAATTCATCGATCTATCACTCGGGAGGTGTCCTCGTGCAGCTCAGCAAAGTCATTGGAGTGGGTTTTTTTACTTCAGGTCACGTGACATGAAGATCACTTAATTCCTGAAAAACTGTAACATGACATGCACAGCAAAGTAAATGTGACACTAGCATACCCAAAAGAAACAGGTGTGCCGCATCGGGCTGTTTTGACAATGAGGAACACGCACAGTGCAGAGATCATCATCCCAGATGCTCCATGACGAGTCTCAACTTTGGAGATCTTGACAAGGATTTCATTTCTCTCTTATAGGTTTTCAAGCATTTTTGGCTTGCTGTCAATTACGAAAAAAAAGTTATTTAAACATACTTTTACATGCGCCCAAGTAACTGCAACGGCCGGGTGCTTTCTGGTTTGAACTTCGCGTAATATCTCATTCTGTAAAAAGCATCCATGCGGGTAACGTATTCAACTAATCTATATCGTGTGGCTTTATTCTCAGTAAATTGGCGACCGTAGCGCGGGCATAGGTGTTAAGGAGTTCAAATCCGAAGAATTTTTCTTCAGTTCTGGTCACGGTAAAGTGGCATCATTTTTTAGGGACTTTGATGTCTTTTGCCTTCCCTAATTTTAAGTCATGCAAACAAAAACTCAAATATATAAACAGCTAGGTATCAGATAATTTAGATTTGAAATAAGATCCTCGTTTTCATACATGTCAGAGGTTTATCAGTGAAATTACACAACATGACATTATTTAATTTAAACAGCATTACTCACAGCAGGGCAGAGTCATATATCATATTTAGAAATAATTGTCCGCCTGTACTTTCGAGTGAAGGACCTATACACAATAAAATACAGCTCAGATTCGGATTCTCTAAGAACTACTGCGGAGGCAGCAATCCCACATGGCATTGCTGTGTCATTTATTAACCTCTAATGAAGAAAAGTACATTTCTGGTTTAATCTCGATGTATTTTACGGGAATAATCGAGCACCACGCAATATGCTGCCTCGCCGTCCGTCCCCAGCCGCTGCATGTTCCCCTCGTCTCATCAGCACGCCGGGGAAAGACGGATGACGGCGAGTCCACTCATGCGATGGCCACTGATTACTCCCCGTGATTTCTCGGCTTGCCTCCAAGGATCCGCAGACAAACGAGACAATCTTAATGGCTCTCGCTTATCGAGGCCATCGTACTTCTACAATATTTTCCAATTATTGAAATCAATATGGCCATTAATTTGCATAACCTCTCAATCTCAGTGGCGGGCTTGCGTGCGCTCACTGTCCCGTCAGGAATCAATCATTCCATAGCAGCCTTTAACGTAATACACTCTAATGATCGTTGGAGCTCGGTCTGTTGTTGTCTCGTTATTATTCTGCCTGAAAGTTACACTGTGGAGTTTCAACACTGAGCTTATCGAATTCCAGAAGTATAAACACCATCATTGTGACATGAAATAGAGCCGAAGAAGTGAACCCTCGCATTTTTAATAATAACTTGAACACTTTATAAGATTTGTCTGTAAATGACAAACAGGCCCGTGTGTAAATTTAAATCATTGGAAAGAAAAACCAGACAAGTCTTTGGAATCACCTGACAAAAATCAAATTAAGTTAACAAAATCGATTTGTTAGGAGGTTATGCTGACAAGGTTACAAGCAAGACGAAAACGCTGGTTGAAGTACGTGACTATAGTCAGACATGAAGTCACAGGTATACAGTACATCTATACAAGTTCAGCAAGGGATGGGCAGCAACAAAAACGTAAACGGAGAAACAAACAAAAGGAAGATATTGTCAAGTAACTCTTCTGACATTAATCAACCTACCATGCGTTGAGACTAACAAAAAAGACCGACGGAAAAACCGATCAACAGACAAGTGCAAAACGTTCGTTAGCCATTAAAAACGAGGGAGGAAATTATGACAGACGCACGTACTTAATAGCTGCATTACACCAACTTTTACCAAGAATTGGTCTGAAATGTTCCATGGTTTCCTACACAATTCTTCCGAGAATATTTTGAAAACTGCTGTGTATGCAAATGTTGCCTAGTCACTAGCTGAACTTGGCGGGGCGTCATTTTGCCAGTTTGAGCGGCAATGTCTCCTGACAATGTGGAACAGACTGTTAACAAGCCTGACCTTTCAGAGAGTTTTCAGTCCGACTACGCCCAACTATCAGTAAAGTTCGGATTTTGTTACTCCAGTCATCTAGTATCACGTTATGTACACAAAACCTGTATCTCATTTTTGAAGATCTAGGCTGACAGAAAGGAGGCGAGAGTGACTAAACTGCAGAGGAGGCGAGACCATAAAAGGTACCAAGTGGATAGTGTTAATTTTAGAGGGGATTTTTGTGCGAAATTGATACCGGAGGTTAATTTGTAAAGGTCTGGTTATTTCCTTGAGAGGTAAAGTGGGTTAAAAACAACCAACCAAATGATTTACCACGCCCGGGTCTTATTACAGGAAAAGCAAGATTCAAGTTGAATGGAACCTATTGAGAAGTTACAAGTTACAATGAGGTAGTTCTTCCAATGGATTTATATAATGAAGTGCACATATTTCCATAAGGAAAAGCTCTTTTTTCGAATTTGCAATATAATCTATCCCATGAGATTTCACAATTAGAAATTTCGGGTTTGGGTCTGATTCTTTTATCGACAAAGCAATAAACCATAATGACAGAACAGATCACGACAGCGGATAAAACAGCAGAGCACCATTGCATCGGGGCTGACACTGCACGGACACAAATGATTGACCATCTTTTGCCAATGTTTTCTCATTGACAAAATATAGTTCCTTTACTGCAAGGGTGGATTAAGAGCCATAGGGGGGCTTTGGGGGGAAAGGGCAAAAGATTTGTGATATTTTATAGTTTACGGCCTTCCTAGGGGGGTCAGGCTCCACTTGGGGGCTTTTCACTGGCTTTTGTGAAGGCAGGGAAATGAAATGACCAAAAATCTACCTTTCGCTATCGCTCAAAAAAGAGGGGAGAGGATCCGGCTTCCTTTTGGAGTAGAGGTATGAACTTTGTTGCCCAGAGATCCGCCCTCGTTTGACTGCCATTTGAATTAAGAATGTAAAAATGGGGGTATGACAACGAAATTATTGGCAAATGCATCATCGAGTTTGGAGTTTGCAAGTTCAGGGATGGCGACCTGACCAGCAAAGAAGCTTCGAGCTCGCTGGGGAAACAGAGGTCCTTGCCCGTTGAACGGCTATAGATGCCATTCGCGCTACGGAACCTTGACGTAATTGTCTTGCGAATCAGCCTCGACGCGCTCTGTGTGCCTTCGTCACAATCGTGTCCGGCTATTTATTCAAAACATATTCCCTGATTGATGAGTGTAATATATCGCCCTCGAATTGCAATCACTGGTCAGGGGCCTCGAAATTCTCATTTGACGAGAAAAAGGGGGAATGGGTTTCCAGATGCTATCGGGCAATGTCAGCTTTGTGTTGTTTTGGCGGCAGTGACGATGATGAAAACGCACTGATTTATTACCCAGAATCGAGTGTCCTGCCTGGGCAAAATTCGCACTGTCAAAATAATAACTTCAGGCGGGTGCGAAGTCGATATTACTTTCCACCTTGTCCTAGTCGAATCAGTCGTATATGGCTAAGTGTCATTTTCAGCTTTTGGTCACTGAGTGCACACTGCTCAAAAACTAGACTAAGTTCCGTCTACTAAACCAAACCCATGTAGTTTCCAGGATGAAGACATTGGTGAGTAGTTGGCAACTTGTCAACATCGTGGGTCGTTTTCTGCTGGTGTTGTGTTTATTTTTCGTTGCACTTTGGATGAGCCAGTTACCACGCCGTCCGTTGGTCACACTGGCCCCTCGCACCGTGCCAAGAGCTGCGCGCCACGCGTTCGCGGGGTTGCTGGGACCTGTTACCCATCAATCAACCTTATTGGCTACGCTGAATCACCGGTGACAATACCTATAAAGCAATAAAATGCAATCACAGAGAAGAAATAGGTCGACTCATAGCATCAAATCTGGCCAGTTTCTTTTCTTTTTTTCATCATGATCATGTACCTGTGGAGTTGATTGCTAGAGGCAGTAGCCTAGGCCTTCGGGACTTTGGATTGGCCCTGGGTACTTTCTGTTGAAGTAATCACCGTAAATAACTTTCATTCAAATAATTATACATTAACTTGAACCTTTCACGATAAACACTGGTGTATTGATTGACAGTCTGTGACTGCAGACACAACGATTTGTCACGGTACGGTCTCTGCATCTGGCAAATAACTGGCAACAGAGGGCGGGCTATTTCGCAAGATATTCCGTGAAGGAAATGACCACGGGGGGTCATCAAGGGGTTTTCAAACTTAGTTCAAAAACGCCTAAAACTGAAAATCTGCATCAAAAGAACAATGTGCAACGGAGACGTTATATTTCTACGAAGTGTGTGATGTGCCCGTGACTTCTACATGCACCTGAGCTTTGGCTGCCCGAACCGAAGTCAAACTTTCAAAGTAAAAAACAGGGGTACAGTTGTTTTCAGTCATTCAAAATGGAGGTTGAAAGCAGCATTTGTTTATTTTTCCCCGTTCATTCGTCTTACCTTCATGTGAGCAGCTTATCATAATTTAGTTCTATTTTAATGACAGTTCACGGAAGCAGTATATACTGCTATTTATGTGGGACACGCGAAATGGCACACGATAGGATTATCTCATGCATTTCAAAGTTGAAATCCCCATTATATTTTAATGTGTTCACTGAATTTCCACCATTACGGCGTTATGAACACCTTAATTTTACGGCGTTACTGGGGTAGATCCAGGGGACATGGGGGGCACGCCCCCCCTCCCCACCAAAAAATTAGCTAATTAATAAAAAGATAAGAAAAAGAGAGAGGGGGGAACCCAGCCCTTAAATGTGACAAAGGCATAAAAAATATCGGTTCTGCTTCCAGTCACCCAACCTCCCTAATTTTACGGCCGCAAACCTAATATTTTTAGTTCACGCGTATAAGCATAACTTCATCGGTTGAAAAGAGCCATATTTGGTCGGGAGTGTTCATTTTGCTGGTAGCTGCACGACCTTAACGCATGCATTTCGTTTGTGTGAACCAGTGAAGTGCAGTTCCGACCAAAGGAGCCTCCGTTGCGAAGAAAATTGCGCCCTCTCTTGGTCCAGCTTATGGTTCATTACGGCGTAGGCCTACTCTTGTCTACACCATAGAGATTATCAGTCACAGACATACAAAGACATAGACAGGCAGCTCCTTTTCGAAACAACGGTGGGGTACCGTAGCTTAGATAAGGCACTCGACTAAATCCAAAAAGTGGGCAAATTCACCCCTCAGTATTGCTTTATACAGCATGGTTTGAGGGGAAGTAGTGGGAATTACTGGTTCCGAAGTGTAGGTCAGCTGGAGGTAGTCAAACTGACCTACACAAATCGACCAGTAATTCCCACTATTTCCCCGAAATAAACCATGCTGTATTTGTTTTACTACACTTCATCAATATTCAAACAGAAATCTCACGTTACTTGTACTCACAGACGCCACTGCTGTTTCTCAGCTGCTAAATTTCCATGTAATGATAGTGGAGTGCAGATGTGCGTAGAAACAGGGCTTTAATAGTCTGGTGCTATTATACGTTTGGGGTCTTTACTGGAATAGTTATTAGGATACAACTCCAGACTGGTTCCGTAAAGATTACATGACACAAACTACATATTTACGCGGCAGGTTCCAGAGGGATTTTTTTTTATGCTACCAGAAAAAAACTCTCGCACGGCAGCGAGTACTCCCCGCTATGACGTCACTTGGTCGCGTATCAAATTTTCTACTTCCCTGACGCGAGGTGGACGCGCTCCAATTTGCTCATGAATATTTATGAGGTGTAGTACAGGGAATTTACACACAGATGAAGAATTCCAGCCCAAAAATCCATGAAGCCCTTTTTTGATTGTGAGAAAAAATCCTCCGACCAAGTGCAGATTCGAAACAGTGTGGTTGCAACATTTGAAAAGAAGAGATACCAGTACAAAAGAGTAAAAAAGGGAGCGTCTTAAGTTAGAGAACTCGTAAACAAATACTGTTTTGTCTGCTTGCCCACGCTTTTAAAAGTCACGGTTTAACGCGCAAGACTGTTGGTCCATGTGTTTATATGTCTCTGCTATCCGCCCTGAGCTGAAGTGCAGCCCCAATCATCAAAAGAAAGATAAATGGTTGCAACCATTTTGTTGCACGCGTTCTGCGTATACGGAAAGACCATCCATTCTGGAATAATTTCGTTGCATGTTCTGAGATCCACGTCGAACGCACATTACACTTGTGTGCCTATGTGGTGAGTTGGTACCATTGATCTCCATTATAAAATAGACTGGATAGGACATCGCGTCCAAAACGCGTCCTGCGTATGCATATTTTCAGGAGGGTAAATAACGAGCGTTGCGATTTTCGTTGCGTGTAGGCCTACTTTCAAATGGGGTTTTTCAGAAACTGGTTGAGGTTTTTGTGCTTCAGTCGTCAGATTTCGAAGAAAAACTTAATACTGTACTTGGAATAGATAAATTTGGAAAGAATAATGGTTGAGGTGTAGTTTCAGAAAGCCTCTCAAGTTGTACTATAATGCTTAGCTTTTAGCCTATACAGGCCTGGTAAGATATTTACTACAGTCTATACATCTAGCCTATCAGGCTTTCTATATGAAACTTCACTTCACTTCACTTCGAAGTTTGGACCGTCTGAGATGTTACATATTGGAAAAAGTGGTTTAAAAAACTGAATGACTACCCCGTTTATTTTCCCAAGATTTTACCGGAAAAATCTCCAAGACAGCCATGGTTTGTGTTTGTCGGATCTAAAGACGTACTGAACCCAAATAGTGTGACAGACGATGTGATATGAGTGACAGAATTCTTCTTCGGGGCAGAGATGAAACTGAAGTGAGAAGCAGAGTGCTGACGTTTCTGTTGAATGAAGTTACAAGGGAATTCAAAGTCAACGCAATGAAAGAAACTTTGTCTACATAACAAAATTATTCGTTCTCGGTTAAAACTGACTTTTTTTATGCCAGAAAGTAGTTGTTAAATGTAAATCTTTAAGTCAGGTTGTCAACTCAACTTTTTAAGCTGATTAAGCTAATAATTGTCTGTTTTAAATGGCACTAAGTTAGTTTGGTTGCTCATTTAAAGCTGCGCTTACTTTGTGCTCACAGAAAAGATTCTCGCATTTCTGTATGCCGCGTGTCAAGTCGATTTTCAATAAAATTTACTCAATATAAATGAACTTTATTTAGTACAATTTTCCTGAGAGTGTGTAATATTAAAATCATTTTATTGATGATATTTTCAGTGTTGGTTCATCGAAACCAGACGGAAAAACACATGGACAGTTATGGACATCATATTTACTGACCAAACCTATTGCATGTCCTGGTGGAAATAACGATCGAACCGACCCAAAGTGAAACTATTGCTAAAGCAAGGCCGTACACGATAGGTTTTTTAAAAAGTATTAAAAGCGAACACACACGAACACAGGAACATTATCGCCTTTGAGTGGGTTAGTTAATAAGAAAATGGTCAGTTATTTCCGGAAATGATATGCTTGCATTTTCTGTTTATTTTTGGCTTGTTTTCGGGAGGGAGCCCGAGGGGTTTGCCATCATTCCCTGAGAAAAAGGTTATGTTGACCAGGAATGCACAGCATACTGCATCACATAACTCTCCTGAAGCGCCGCCATTGTTTGGCCGCGCATTTTGTGCAAAAACAATGCGCGGTGTCCTATCCAGTCTACATAATGGAGATCAATTCACTGACCAAAAGGTCCGTCAATTTCATTTACAAACACGCCCTCTTTTGTTCTGCTCGGATAGGATAAGTAGACCTAGAGGGGACACGGGGCAGGTAAAATTGTCCCATAACGTTAGAGCAACTCGGAACCTCGCCGACTAATTTCACTTCGCATATCACTTCCTGTAACAGGCGCCAAATTTATTACATAGTGTTTGCAGATATTGTGGGAGTCTTCATTAATGAACGGGTAAACCTAAAAGTAGCTGAAAATATACCGACATTCTTTCGCCACAAACACTGTGAACAAGAATTATAGAAACCTGACGGTTAGGTGTAAAGTAGAAATAAATTGGATCCGTGTGAAGTTGAATTTTGTTTAAGGAAAGTTTTCTTTAACGGAAAACTTTGCGAATTCAAGATCACCCCTCCCTTGTTTTAAGACATAGTTCTTGTTTACTTATTATTATTAATGACTCAACTATGAGTGGTGTTTTAGACTTTCATAGACGTGTGAACCGCCATGAAAGTGCCGTTATAAACACGATCGTGCGCGCACGTGCATCATACAGGCCTACTCGTTTCGATGTCACGGACACGTACATGTACATGTACACGAGTCGACTGCTGTGTTCCTGGATGAACTTTTTCTTATACACTGATTACTCCTAGCCGTTGAAAACTGCTCCTTTTTTGAGGGAATGAGAACCTGTCATGCTCGTTTCCCACCCTGACTCCGCGAACGATGTTCGCTTGTACTACGAACGCCCTATAATCCATAGATTTTACGTAAGATAAACTACAAGACCTTCAATTTATTAAGCGTTGAAAATGCCGCACTATTTTTCTCGATTTTTCATAAAGCAATTGACTCAATAATAAAACAAGTGTGTGGAATGTAAGTTGCAGGGAATATGACACACCGTAATCAGCCAATCTTGTGAAATTACGACCAAAAAAACAACAACAGTGTACACCACCTTTAATGCTGTAATATAAAAATGTTCTTGACAGTGATCAGCTACCGTAATTTACATTCACACCTGCTCATGGCTGCCTATTGAGGGCGTTCTGCGAAAAATGCGGGCGTTCTCGATCTCCGAGCTCCAACATGGTCCTAGTTCTGCGTTTATTGTTGCCCTCATGCCCTGTACAATATTGTGATCGTCAGATGCCACCTGGCTGTGAAAAACCTCATTAATCGATAGGTGCTTTGTGTCGCGATATTGCCTATCGAAAAGAATATTTCTGTTCGTCCTTTTTTTGCAGGTAAGGGACTGGTCTGCTCTAAAGTAACTTAATGTTAATGGGTGCATTATTTAGCCCATGAATCATGATCTACCCTAGCGTAGGTTGTTTGTATTTAATTAATAGTTTACAGTCATTTCCACATCGCCCCATTTCCAGTTTACCCCATTTCCACTTTGTCGTCCGTGCTCGAGTGTGTTACAAGCCTCTTCAAAAAATGGTCGAGAGGGCAGTTCCACAAAGACATGTAGTTATTATTGAAAACTCTACGGCATTAAATTAATGTTGACTGCGTTGTCCATTTTGGTGACTAAACCTTTTTGACGTTTGCAATGCACTATACGTGTGGATGACAAACAAGCAATGCATTTTATGCGCAACCCTATGGGGGAAGTGAACCAGTCAAAAATTAAGTTACAGTTTTCCACCAAGTATTTTTTATGTAAATGTAATGACAACTGATGTATCCACTCATCAACTCACAGATGCATGCATATTATCAGATTATACAAAATACATTTTCAAATATTTGTAAGAACAAATCACCCATAATTGCCTTTTTTTAAGGGCACCAGTCACTCTACAGGCTGAGAATGAATGTGACTGGTCAAAGCTGGATGAATGAGTTGCAAGTCGTAATTTTGATTGGACAATACTAGAACATTAATATTCACAAATTAGTCAAAGCATGGTTCATGACAAAAAGTGGTGTTGTTGGAAGGAATTCTCTGAATTTCCCTTCTCTGCCAAGCTTTAAACTTCGAAGTTTGTAAATATCTTTGTCCCAAATCAATAATGCAACACTTTGTTGGAAGACGGTGGCTTGAATTGGAGTATGAAATAAAATGGAAACAGATTAAGATTTTGCAGGTACACTTCTTCTCCCATAGGGTTGTTCATAAAATGCGTTGCATGTAACTTGCCAATAAAAATTTTAGGGTCCCGCCGAAAAATTCGGGTCCGGCGTTCAGGAAATCAGAAGCATTGTTTTGGCCTCTGAAAGTTGGGCTCTCCGATCGTTATTTGGGTACTCAAACGTCGATGTTTTTACTAGTTGCATCTAGGCCTGCAGCTCTGTTACTGAAAAACAGAATGAAGGATAATCAATGGGTGAAGTGGAGATGGGGCGAAGTGGTTAGGAGCGAAGTGGCATTGGGCGAGGTGGAAATGGGGCAAAGTGACCGACACCCTATTTAATTTATGCACTCCGATCCTTTACTTTACCTGCACTTCTTACTTGCTATCGAGTCAACTCATACCTTGGGCAACTCATATCTCAGGCAACTCGTTCCTTGAATAACTCGTACCTCGGGTTAAGACCACTCTTACCTTCATGTTATCAATTCGGTTGTAACTTTCTTGCTCCTCCTTTTCAGAATATTTAAGATCAGATTTGAAAAACATATCAAGGAAAAATCTTCATAAATCTCCCGGAGAGATCTCGAACACCAGCATGATTTTCTGCATAGTGCATGCTGCGGGCGTTTTCGCCGTCAGTTTACGTGACAAATGGCGAACAACCCCACCGTGCCCACCGTTCACCAACTTGACTTCCTTGTTAACGTTCTTTTTTGGGGGGGGGGACTTGACCAAACTCTAAATTCCATTTTTCGGGTGGACTTCAATTTATTCTTATGGCTCATTACTTTATAACACATGTCCAAACTAATCCCAAAGTGGCCGCTTTTGGGGTCTATTTTCAAACTCTTGACAATTGTTAGGTTGTTTAGACACAGAGTGCCGTGGTTGCCAAGGTTATGTTTTGACCATCGGTAGATGCTTTCTTAGTAGTTAAAAACACGATTGTGATCAGGAGAATGAGAGAGAGAAAGATGCAGCTATGCAATCTTGCATGCTTTGCAAAAAGTATGAAGTTAATTTTTCACTGTCTCAGATTTGGTGAGAGAGGTGCTTGGCCACTGCTACGTGTAAGTACTACTGCCAGGCCATGACCAAATGGGAAAAGGTGGTTTTTATTCAGAATAAGGATTGTTTGATTTGTGGAGACTAATCTGCTTGTGTTTAATATGTAAAAAAATTCCCACTGGGTTCTACTGATTACAAGGGACATTCAAACACAGATAAGACCACTGTTAATACAAGGTCACATTTATAACAAGGACAGTTTGAGGTCCCAAGTCTTTGATTTTCTTTGTTTTGCATGGTAACTACTTTAAATTTGTGAAGTCCCAAGGACCTTGTTATAACAGTGTTCCACTGGTACATGTATGTAAGAAGAATGTTGGTGAGTAACCAGAATCCACATCCTACCCTCCTACAGTATGAACAATGTGACCAAGTTTAGACAATAAATCCAGACGGAAGATTGACAGTTGGGGAAGGGAAAAAAACATCCATGGGTGCACTATGAGAACAGCTTTTTGGGCCTGTTGGTAATCTTGTTACGTCCTGACTCTAGCATTGTCCCAACTGTAGTTGACCCAGATGCTATAGTCGGGGCATAAGGCATAACGATGTCAGAGTCGAACATTAACCTTGGGAGATGTACACGAGATGCACTTGAGGTCTTAAATCCATTTTGGGGTTTTGGACGCACCCTTGTTACTGCCAACATTGTCATTTATATTGATAGATGGACTGTCCAAATAATTACAGTAGCAAATGCATGCAGAAATATTGAAGGTGATGACAGTGCCCAAATGTTGTACTATAAGGTAGGATGCCGCAGGTGGGAATACTTGAAGTAAAACCAGTTCACGTGGTATGGGCTGGAAAGTCAAGTGATTGTTCGATGTAGAAGCTATTTCGGAGCAGACCAAAAAATGCAGGAATCCAAACCTGTACAACCATTTGATATCTAGACACGACAGTACATGTAGCCTAGCTTCCTAATGACTGCACTACCGATATCTGTGCTTGAGAAAACAAGGTTGCCATGTAATCTATTCCAGACCTCATTAAACGGGTGGAGATTTGTGTGTCAGGGGTCTGTGAATTAAATGCAGTGACCCATACCGTTCGCCAACAAAACTCCTACTTTTAAAATCAGCTGGTACTAAAAAGTTAAACCCCAACTGACTTACTGCAGACAATTGGGTGTCATTGCCACTGATGTTTAATTAAGTTTCCAATCCAGATAAATTTCCATATTGCTCTTTGACTCACCAGACCAGAGATGCTGTTAATGGTGGGGATGATTGAAATGAAATGTACATACTTTGGATGCTTTATACATGTAAGTACCGGTAGGCCCTTTATGTACATGTATGCATTGCCTAGGACCCCCCCTCCATACACAAGGTAATCATAATGTTAAGAACTCCTCCTTTGTGAATACGTACCAGCACATGTACATACTTTGTGGACAGCCTGTGATGGTATCTCCTGTATTTGTCTGTTGGGGACAGAAATGAATATTTGATCAAGTTGTGTGATTTTTTTTTCTGCAGATGGCCAATTAGACCTCACAACGCAGACATGCCCAAAGTGTTGATAACTGGTGCATCGGGATTGCTAGGGCGAGCGCTGGTGAAGGAATTCACCAAGGCATCGTGGGATGTGGTAGGTCTGGCCTTCAGCCGAGCCGGGGGTGTTCTGAAAAAGGTGGATTTGAGAGATGGCGTTGCCGTCAAAAGTATCATCTCAGATTTCAAGGTAAAAAAGATCCAGTTGTATGGTTACCCGTACTTACACAAAAACACCAGTTGAGATGTTCACTTCTGTTTTCATTGCCCACATCATAGCTCGTCATGTAGAGCATTTTTGTATTTATTCGTTTATAATGAATACACATGCAGTTTGTAAGGATTCATTTGTACTGGTAGTTAAAACCGTCCAACTTGTGAATGAATGAAACAGCAACTTTGACTGAATAGGTTAGGACAGTGGAAGACCGCGATTTGTGCTGGCAAACAGTAAGTCATGTGATGTCAAAAAAACGTTTGGATATCAACTTAAGGTTAGAAAATTATGCAGTCAATTGCACTGCATCTGGTTAATCATTATCCTTTTTTTGTCTTTTTTTTTGGTGAAAGCCCAGATTTTTTTTTACTTTAAAGGACTCAGGATTCTTGGGAAATCAACATCGTTGGTTTTTATTTTACCATTAATTAAATGTTGACGCAGATTACAGACAGTGGTAATTTCAACTCCATTTTGGTTTTGTGACTGTTTTTAACCGCATGGTCATATAATCTTTTTTGGGGAGGAGGGTACGACAATATGAGCTACGTAGATACTATAATGATTTCACATCAACTTTTAAAGCACAAGTATCGTTATTACAGTGGATTTAGACAACTTACTCATTTTCCCATAGTAAGGCTAAAGAAATACACTTTTAACCATAACAGTGTTCAGTTTTTGCATGGTGTAGAGGGTTAGGGTTAATGCAAAGCTGCGGGTAGTTTCCTTAAGGGATACGTCTCTATATATTCTCGATAGAATCCTAGCTACGCACTTTTCTTTACAATGTTTACCTGTATAGGATCTGTCCTTTTTATGTCCCTGTTGTGTTTCTCCTACAAGTGGCTACTAAAACTACATGTATGGCTCTTAGAAATTAATGACACAATTGTACATGTACATTTTGAAGGAAATGGAGGTAACATAAAAACAACCAAAGGATGATATTTCTGCCAAAACTGCCCATATAAATTGTAGGCAAAACGAATGTAGTCCAGTACAGACTTTATATTGGCATCCTAGAAATTGCATTTATGTACTGGTAATTCGGTGGCTTTTAAAACTTGCAGTTTGAATTCATAACCAAAAATAGTGCTGTGGGTGTAGGTAGAAACAGATTCAAATTTTGGAGCTGTGGTAATGACACTTCTCCCCACTCGCGTTTGCTATGCAGCCAGATGTAGTCATCCATTCGGCAGCTGAACGGAGGCCGGATGTTGTTGAAAAACAGGCAGATGAGACCAAGAACTTGAATGTTGGGGCAACGTCGACAATAGCTTCCATTTGTGGTGAGAATGAAAGTCAAATCTATAATCGTCCAACTTCCCCAAGCACTTTAGGATCCATGTTTTTCAGAAGATTGTGTAGGATTGAGGCCCAACCTCTGTCATTTTACATGGAGGTTCCTTACAAATGAAAGTGTGGCAAATGTGTGGCTCAGTGTTATCGCTACGCTGGTACGGTGCAGGTTGGGGATCTCCACCATAGCGTTCTACCGTCTGGCACTAAGCTTGATGAAACAGCTCACCAACTGGCACGAAAATCCTTAAAATCACTAGTCACTATTATATATAAAAAAAAATACAAAAATAGGTATTATGGGACATTTTTTTCAAAATGAATCACATACACATCTGAATTGGTTACATTATAAACTTTATTTTGTAGGGCTTAGTCAATTCGAATAATTCGCCATTCGAATATTCGACTTCCAATTCGATCGAATATTGGAATTTTCGTTTGTACCGACCAGCAGATTGTTGATGAACAATTCATATACAAAATCAGTTGCAGTAATGCACAAAATGTTACATTTTAATCACTGTAATAGCTTCTCCTGTCTGGAAGTATCTCTAACCATGATTTAGCAAGATTAAGAGACGAACAATACTTCTTGTCCTTTAAAATTTTGTAATGCATAAATGGATTTTTTAATCGTAAGATTTCTGCCGCTTTTCATTTGAGTCTGCCTGAAACAAGCCTCCACAGTGCAATTTTTCGCATTCAAAACAAAAAAAATTTCCCTTCGTTTTTATGAATTTTGCATTTGAATATTCGAATTTGGAAAATAATATTTGATACTCGATCGAATATCCAAATATTCAGATATTCGGCACAGCCTTATTAATTTGGTGTAGGTTTGAACCCTGTGGCATTTTGCAATCTGGAGAAAAGTGGAGATATACTGTTTTTTGTTTAATCATATCATAACCATTAACAGAAGTGCTTTCAGAGATAAAACCCTTTAAACACAGGAAGTGGAAAAAAGAAATTAGCCAAGAAGAAAGTCTCTTGAATATTCATAGCAACAGTTAGGTTGAGTGTATTGATATACATGTAATAGAAGCCAGTAAACCAAGAAGTAAAAAGTCACCCTTTCCACATAGAAATCAGTTGGTGTGATATAGCACAGCGTCCCTTGATACATTTTTTTGCAGAGTTGGTCACATTTAAAGCAGAGAAATTAGCCATTATGATCTCATAATTCTAAACAGAGAAATTGACCTGAATGGGATTTTAATCTTCTACTTCCCTAACAGTGTACCAGTGCTCAACCAACTGAGCTGTCTCCATCCCTATGTTCGTTGTTCTTCCCATCTGACTTAGGGATTTATGCTTGCTTTGAACAGGTGAGATTGGAGCCTACATGATCTACCTGAGCACAGATTACATTTTTGACGGCAAGGACCCGCCATACAAAGTCCAGGACAAGCCGAACCCACTCAATAAGTACGGCCAATCTAAGTTGGATGGAGAGATTGCTGTGCAGGCTAACAGTAAGATGTAGACATACAAAGTAGCTTGAGTCCTTTCCTACGTCCCCATGTGCGCTGATTCAAAAGGTCGCATAATGAGAACCAGATAGTTAGCACCAAGATTGTGTTAACAGAGCACTTTGAAGGAGAAAGAATGGACAGGTTCCATGCACAGTTTAACAAAGGTGTGAGGAATCTACAAATTTCTGCCTCAATAATTCAGACTTGGATTTTTAAATCCAGTTCTTCTGCAGATGCCCATTGTCACTATACCTTGTCTTCCAAGCACTTGGAATTCATTTCATAATCTGAGGCACCCAGACTGCACTATCTTGTTTCTAGGGGTGTACATTTACTGGTATTTTTGGAACAAGGTACCTATTTTTTGTCAGTACCGGGTACCCGGGTACCCTTAAAACTATGAAGAACCCTTAAAGAGCACCTCTAAGGAAAACATGTTTTCTCTGATTTTATCTGTTTAAATAAATATGGAAGCATCCAAATCGAACACAATGTCATGTGTCTTCAGAACTCAACTATAACAAGCTAAAAAGGTTTTTTCTGTTCTTGCCATGATGCGAATTCTGAATGTAGATTGCATCACCAAACAAGGGAACATTGTTTGGCGTGCACAAAGGTTTATTCACTATGAACACAGGGCAATCCCAGCGGACCATGTGCCTGAAACAGGACTCTGTTTTTCTACATAGGAAGCAGCACATTGTTCTCAGTGTTTGATGGGAATCTCCCCCACCTTTTTATTAAACAAAGTGCTCCCTTTAATTTGTAGCAAAAGTAGGTCCATCAATCTCTGAATCAGAGTTACGGCAGTGGGACCAAGCTTTTCAGCGGTACGGTGATTTTTCAGCAATGTCACCCTTCACCATTAAGGTTCACATACATGTACATGTACATTTTATACGTGGATTTTTTCTTTTTACGAGTACCTAGCCCACAAAAAAGAAACCTAGTTTTGATATCATCGGGCGGGTACTTGTTTCCAAGGCGTTAACTCCCTACATGTACTCTGTGATACTTAAGTCTACTTATTGGACTTCAAACAAGACCAAACTGAAATACAGCTTGGAAGAGTTGCAGTAGTTCTTTTGGGGGGGGGGAGGAGCAGTAGACATGGCGTCAGATTTCCTCAAGGTTTTTTCTGTGATTTTTGGCAAGAGATCGTGCTTACATGCACATTTGTATCTTACTCAAACGGAAACATTTATCTTGGCATGCAAAAGACTCTGAGATCCTATTTTGGAAAATCACTCACTGTATACTTTATACATATCAGTGAAGGGACAGTGTACAAATCCAGCTTGGTACATGTAAATGTATGCAAGAAAACAATTTGAGAAGGACTTCCGCCAAAGGTGTTGGCCAAGGGTATTAGATCTCTCTGTCTAACCATCAACCCCTGTGTTAAAAAATAGTCATTTCAGCCAATGTGGAGGTACCAGCAACTTTACTCTTTTTCCTCCATTCGTTGTAAACTCAAATACTTGTTTTGCCCTGAAGTATTTCTTGTGTCTGCTCACGTTATGCCTGCAGTTGTGACCGTTTTATTGTTTTATGAATGTCTTCATAAATTATGATGTACTAGAAACCTTTTGTGGTTTTCATGACCAGCCATGCTTGCATGTTTTTTTTTAACCAACACAGGTCAGATTAAGTCAGGATCACTGATTTACTTGACTGGAAATCAAGTTAGCTGATTTTTTTTTCTTTTTTTTTTTTTTCACAAAATTAAATCAGTACGTGGACCAGAATTTGAGAGGGAGCAATCTTGAATTCCTTGACACATTAATGGACCAATGGAGGAGGCAAAGTTGCCTATAAATTTGTATGAGGTGCAGAAACACCGCCAACCTCAACAGATGACAGTCTCAACAATGAATGAACTTTTCAAATCAAATGGCACACACCCCTTAAAGGGTTTAAAATGTGAGGCACACATTGTGATTTTCTGGTAGGTTAAGCAGTTTGCGAAACAGGTCATTCTATAAACTTGAGGTCCAATTTTGCCTGTTGTTGTCACATCTGGCATGTGACTTAGTAAGTTTTGAAGACATTCTTCAATTTAAAAGAGCGATTAAGTAATGCAAATTACCTGGCAAATAAATAAAAATAGTTTGAAGTCAATTCCAATGATATATCCTTTGTCAAATGACATGGACAGAAAATTTCTCAAATCAGACCCCAAATTTCTAGAATGATCCAAATCTAAGTTGGATATTCATTCTTTCATAGCTGCCTGTCCATCAGCTATCTTGCGAGTTCCAGTGCTGTACGGTGAGGTGGAGTATCTTGAGGAGAGTGCGGTAACCGTCCTTTTCAAAGCTTTGCTGGATAGCAGCAAGGAGGCAACCATGTGTGCCTATCAGCTTCGCTACCCAACCCACGTGCAGGATGTTGCGCTGGTCTGCAGACAGCTAGGAGACCTCTACCTTAAGGTGCATACTTAACTTTTTATTGTTTGTGTTGAAAAGAAAAAAAATTTGAATGTGGTGTAAAAGATGTCCTGTATAAAATATGGACTCTGTCACTGACTGTATTGTACATGCTTCAGTGGATAAAATTAGATCAAAGATTTTTAAACTGAGTGGTAGGGTCTATTTATATGTATAAATACACCAGATTTTAGGGGAGTGGACAATTCATATGATGCCAGAAACCATTTTTGTGAAGCCATTTTTTACTTAACAGAAAAGAAATAGTACTTAGCAATTCTTCTCTTAGAGCAAAAATTAGCCAGGTATCGGTCACAGGCAATATACCTTACATGGCAATGCCACTGGGAACCTGTTGCTACTGAGCAAGACTTTTTTATATAAAGCAAATTAGGCACTCAGCCACTTTATAGAGTAGACATCCCCCACTTGAGGCAGTGCTAAGCCAATATTTTTTCCTGGCAAGTTTCTGTGCTTAGCAGCCCTTCAAATCGGCCCCATAAGGCATGAAGCTCATTCTGATCCAGCTTGTACATATTCTTGTAATTACAATCTGCATGTTATTGTTAGATCCAGGAAGGGAGATGGTTAATGAAGCAAATTGTGATTGCTTCAATTTTCTTTTTTTCTTTTTCCCAGAATCCAGTCGCCGCTAAGGGAATCTTCCATTGGTGCCACAACGAGCAGATGACCAAGCATGACATGGCCAAAGTCATGGTGGATATCTTTGGTCTGAAAGCCGACCACATGGTAGCCAATCCCAACCCTCCATCTGGAACCCCCAGGCCGTATGACTGCCGTCTGGACTGCTCTATTCTAACCAGCCTTGGGATTGGTCAGTTTACAAAGTTCAGGGAAGGAATTGAGCCATGCTTGAGACCATTCTATGAAAAGAAGTAATGTTTTCCTACTGAAAGGCTCTTTCTACATTAACCTTCCCTTCTTAACCTGCTGAAATCCAACACTTGAGATATTAATTGATTTGATGGTTTCAGAACTGTATAACCCTTGCG
This sequence comes from Acanthaster planci, assembly GCF_001949145.1. Next base: position 357,974 of record NW_019091476.1, on the reverse strand, counting down.
TCTTTCATTTACATCAGTGTGGAATCCTGATTCACTTTAAGTACAAAGATTAAGATCAACTGCTCAGTGTTCAATTTTTGTGGATTCACGAAACTTCCCAGAGCAAAAAATGCCGAGGGACTCTGGGTTATTTGAAAAGACCTTTTACAACCTTGTCAAATACATGCATCTCAAAAACTAAATGAACATATTGTTTGCACAGAGGTTAGTTGTTGGTGTAAGGATAATGGGAATGCCTTTATATGATACAATAAGTGACAATTTCTTGTACAATAACTGTACTGAGTCCTTAATTAAGTCAACAAACTAGGATCAAAGAGATAACTGCATGTAGAGTAGACGTGTGCTTTTAATGGATCTGCAGTAACAGCGAACAGTTTTACACAGTGACAGAGATAATTAAATGTAAATATTTCAAACTACTGAAAGATTTTATTTTGTGCAACTAAATTCATACCTCATGTTGTCATATTTCAGTCTTCTCCAAACTTTCAACATTTGTTTCACTCCATCTTCTACTGTTTGTGGTTTACATATCCTTGGAGCTCAAGACGTTTTGCATTGATTGAGACCTTCATTTCAAAAATGTGCATTGTATATGACGGTAACTAGCCGTGTGGACAAAATATTCCCTGGAACAACACCAGGAAAACCTGCCATATACTTGCATATTACATTTAATGTAAGTAGTTCTGTTGTAGCTGTGAAGATAGTACAAGGGGACTGCTGGTGTCATTCTCAAAGACTCTATAAAGCCATAGGCGGAGATTTTTTGTCACGTAATGGAGGGGGGATTTCTGAAAGCTCGGCACGGCCTCCATCCCAAGTGAGACTGTGACGCCGGCAAGTACATAGTCAATGGTGCAGGCTAAGGGTGCGCATAGTCAGTGACTTGAAAGGGGGGGGGGGTTAATTATATTGGTACACCCCCCCCCAAAAAAAAACAAAGTGGGGAGGGGGGTATATCCACTCCATCCCCGTAGGATCTTTACCCATGGTATATGCCAGACACCTTTTTGATCATGACTTCAAATTAAGATCAAGCAGTTTTTTGGGGGAATTTCTTTTTTGTGTGCATGCCAGCTAGAGTGCCTGGATCTCAGCATTGTTACATTAATGTTTTTCTGCTTTACCTCATTGTGAAAAGAATTACACAAAAACATTTCAACATGCTGCATTTATGGATAGATTGAATAACTATGATGTGGTATAAGGCCATTCAAGTTCCACTTTGCAGTGGTTCGCGGAAATATTCCCTTTGATAATTTTACAGTGGGGTCCTGTATGCATAAACTGGCATGCATGATTTGACCTTTGGTCACCCGTGTGATTGACTGAAATTATTGAAACTTGATATATGAATATATATAGCCATGTCTTCTGCATTCACAAAAGTGCAAACCGTTTGGGAAAAATGTTTGGAAAATTATTGTGCAAGTAAAGTAATTGGTATTTTACTTTACCATCTGTAGTTAAATCTGCACCATGTACGGTCAGTGAAAAACTTGAAAACCTCTCCTCATCCCTGGATCATAAACTGGACATTTGATGAGAGTAGTTTGTCCCACTGTTAATTGTCAAATCATCCCCAGGATGTCACTCAGCAAGCTAATAAACGGAAACAACGGTAGTGAAGTACAGTTCCCCACCAGGCATTGTAAAGTGACTTGAAAATGAAAGAAGTCATATTTATGGAGAGTGATTGGATATCTAAAGTTTATTGCAAGTGCAAAATGAGTTTAGTCATATGTTTAATTTGCTATGTAACCTTTTGGGAAAAAATCATATATTTCGATTCTGAACATGTATAGGGTTGGAAATGCGGATGATTACTAAAAAATCCTGTATGGATTTTGAGAGTAAATCTACATGTTTATTTCTAAGTGGGAGCACAGATGGGAACAGTTGCAGTATTGGCTTTTATTGTTGAAAATTCTGTTGATTGTGGGCTTATATCTGGTACATTTCTATTGATTATTAATATTTTACTCCTAGAAATACACAAATATAGAAATAGATATTAGGTTTGTGTTACTTGAAACTAATGCTATGGTGAACATTCTTGTTGGAATATTTTTCTACGGTTTAATTTTCATCAGGAGTAGACTCATAATGAATTCATTCTCAAACATTTTTTTCTCTTTGACAGTTCAAGGGTTTTGAGCATTAAATGAATAGAAACAATAATTCAAGAAGTATTGAAACCTTTCCTTTGAGTTCTAGCAGTTCTAGATCGGCTTTCGCCAGGGCAAAATATGTTGCTTTTGGGCAATTGTAGAGGGTTATGATCTTTTTCTACATCCGTTCTCTAAATTCCTATAATTATAGAAGAGAGAGTTCCAACCCATTATCAGCCCTGTCACCAGCTTTTGACTTGGGGGGCGACACATCACAAGAACAATAGATAATTTTGATGCGTATGGTTTGCCAGGTGGGGGCCCCTCCTTCACCCCCTTGGCAAGAGGCCTGCTCTTGATCTTTACACTGTCACACAGCTGCTGTCCATTTATAACCCAAATACGAATTTTGAACGGCAGTCTTTAATTGTCTGCAAAGCAGCATAGTATCAAGGCAATTCAGGGCCAATGGGCTTCCCCCCCCACCAAGAAAAGAGCCAGAATATCTTATTAAGAAATACTGAATGGCATTTAATTGTCTATGTCACTTCTCTCCCTTCCAAAAGTACATTAAAAGGTCCAAAATGCAGCCTAACCCTTCACAAAAAGGCCATAATAGTGTTATATGAAAATACGTCCAAAAAGTTTTCAAGAAATGTTGAACAAGTCCCCCCCCCCGAAAAATTTGGTTCTGGCTCTGCCCTGTGTCAAGGCATGCAAAAGAGCTGAAATAAATTGAATGTGATATTTTAATATAAAACTGACCATTGGAACACTTGAGAGAAGACTTGTAAAGTGTGGGCTTGTAAATGTGGAGGGGTTGTTTAGTTAGTTATTTCCTTGTAAGGGACTACACGGATCGAAGATGCTACCATCACTTTTTTCAAATCTAGAGGCCGTTGGAACTTTGTAAAAAGTTATGCAACAAAGTGAAATTTCGAAGGTTCGTTGTGCCCCACAGTTTATACTGGATGGGTATCAAACTCATGCGACAGCAGAAACCATGGTAAAACGCATGGACTAACCGTCAGATGGAGATGATGCGTTCTTTGCCGGCCGCCGTAACCCTGACAGTTTTACGTCCTGATAGACTGGAACAAGTTTAACAGGTTTACATCCAGGCGACAAACATATCAAATTGTGTGGTAAAACAGCAGGGGCATCTGACTACCGAGGAACATGGCTGCGACAAGCATGACGAAATTGCTGCGAATTTTACCGCAGAATTCTCGCAGGATTCAACCATTCTTCCCATGCTTGAGATGCACCGTTGTTACCAAGAGGGCCTTTAGATCATTTGGGCATGATGGCTGTAAAGCGTCATATCTGCTGCGAAAGCACATCGGCAACACAATTGATGGTATTTTCGGAGTCTGAAAAATATAAAAATAAAAAGGCATGCCGTCGTCGTGTCGGTGTCATCGGTCATGCCGCACCGGTCACTCGTATCAGGACCCAGGCCCCCCATGCGGGTCATGCTATTTAGCGTCAACAAAGTGTCAACAAAATGTTGAACATTTTTATGCAAAATTTTTATATTTACAACATTAGTAAGGCTCCCACATATCATATTCAACATGTTCAACTATCATATTGTCAAACATGATATTTCAGTGTGGAAATTTGAGCGACAAATTTGGGCCTGCTCGTGCTGCCCGACCGGCCGGCTGCCATCTTGTTTTCGCGTAGACGGTATAGAGTAAAGAAAGATGGCAGCATCCATGCATCGCGAAAAAGTTTTATTTTTCTGCATGAATCTGGAAGTAAATTCAATGTTTCTCTTACACAGTGGCAGGACTTACGGTCTCTAAAATATGAAAAAAACACTTTAAAATCTTTAGAGGGTATTTTCAAGTTGTTGATGCTTGTTGTATGTGTTGACGCTTGTGCAGCTAGCATGCCATGTCCGATAGTAGGCCTGTACTCGCAACTTCGTTCAAAAAAGGAGAACATTTTGCTAAAGAAAATTGTGGGTCACCCATCCCCTTTTGTAGAGTGACATGGTTTTTGTCAACAAAATCATGTTGCTATGGTGTTGCTCAACATGCCATACCCCTGCTGGTGCCTATGGGTGGCTATGCTATTCTGAAACTCGGCTAAAATAATTAGCAGTTTGACAGTGCCTTCAGCATGCTCAGCATCAAAGAGTGAAATTGCCTCCCCTCCTTCAAATTACATGAATTTTTTAATGGAAAAATATTTTAGGGATATTTGTTTTGACTTTGTTTTATTGTGGTCTGTTGGCGTATCTTGGATGATAAATGTGACAATTGATAATGTTGCCAGACGCAATCCACAAGGTAAATGTTTGTACAAATTTGAACATTTACCTTCTTACTCAGTTCTTTGATGTTTGTTTTTCCAGTAGGCCTAGCCTATATGCCGTGAGAAAATTTGGAGAAGCAATGTTGATATGGGTTTTAACTTGTTACGGCAGTATATTACCGTGAGGGTTAACACAAAGGGATTTTCGGCTGAGCTCAATTATGTACATATCTATGTGTATGTTTCCTCTTTCTCATACAGTAATATCCAGCAAAAGCAACCCTGGCTGATTCAAATACTCTTTAAAAGTTACAAGATTGGCAAGTTTCGAAAGTCAAACTTTTATTCACCAACCTTGCATTTTGGACACTGCAATGTCATAAAACAACACAGGAACATGGCAACTAAAACACACAGGAAACTTCAGCTAAGTCGGCACTCTTGGGACTCAAGAAATTATGACGACTTGCGCAAATGCCGTCTTGTGCTCCAAGTTGTCATTTTGCTGACTTACATGTACACATGTATTGCCTACATGTATATACATTATGATTTCTTGCACTAATTCAATAGCTTCGATTTACCCTGGTTTCTTTCTACTTCCATGGTCGATCCCAGCAAATTTGTTCTCGATTATTATCCTCATAGGCTGCAAATTTGATAATTGATCATGTGCCCCTGCGGACGAAGCAAAGAAGGAATTTTTGTGGTTTTGTGGAGAAGGGACCAAGAAAAATGTGCCGACTTATGTGAAATGACGACCTATAAATGCCGACTTAGAAATGAAATTTTCAATGGAACTGCATTGCAGACGATCAGGACTTTTGTCAAAAGGCCGACTTAAATGATATGACGACTTTTAGTTTACTGTAGATTTGTAAAGCTACATGTATGTACCTCACAGTCAGTGCATATCTCACCATGTTTTGTTGTTATTGTTTGGCAGGAGTTCATTCGGGGACATCCTTTGGCAGACTAATCCACACTAGCCCAGCAGCCACGGCCATTTCAGATCCTTACAAAGTACTGGGCGTCCCGAAGAATGCTTCGCAGAAAGACATCAAGAAGGCTTACTATGAGGTGGGCCACTGATGAGTCCTCGATGTCAGTTTTTCTCTTAATGCTACAGTTGTGAGCATTTGACAGTGACATTGCATTGTCATTGTTTATCCCTTTCCACTTGTGGTTGAGTGTGGCATAGTGGTTAGGGAAGAATGCTAACTTAACCCTCCTGTGGTTTTACGGCACATATGTGCACAAAT
>NW_019091476.1:301051-346009 GCF_001949145.1 Acanthaster planci | reverse complement strand
CGAACTACACACTTTCACTTCGCGGCTGCATCTGCACGATTTGAGGATACATGTTTTTCCTTGAAGTCAGTAGTACATGCGTGCACATTGCAATATGTTTTATACGTGGGATTCTTTTGTACTCTTTGTATACTTTGTGGCTGCACAAAATTCATGTTGGAAAACAAACATGTCGGGTTTTATACTAATCTCTGGTGTTTGACTTTACCTATGAAACTTTAATGCACAGTAAATTAAAACAATAAACACAATTTAATCTAGTGCTGCAGGCGAACCGCTGAACTGAGGCAAAAATCATCAAACAAGGCACTTTTGAACTGAACCAAACTGTTCGGTTTGGATGTATGGCTTTAATAAGGCATTTCATCGATGGCACGCGGGAACACATAAAAGAAAACTTAATAAAAAACAAACACAACGAAAAATGGATAACGAGTTGTACAGCGTGCTCCACACCTGCGTGAACATACTAAAACTTACAATGGCCCGCATCATGAGATGGTTGTGAAAAGCATGTGGTGAGAATCACTCAGAAATCAGCCAAGAACATGCAACGTACGGCATTGTCGCTGCATAACATTTCAAAATTCTAACTACATCCAATCGTGCTCNATGTATATTCAGATTTATTATGATATTTGCCAATCTCCTATAGCCGCGCCCATACGTTCCAAACCTTGACACATACTTGCAGCACTATTTGATGCGGAGTTTGACTTTTTTTTATTACCTTCAAAGAATATGGTACACCTGACTGAAGTTCCAAATAAATTCATATTGTCTATGTGGATATTTCCTTTCAGAGACGATAGGTCAGGCGGTAAAAGGAGGCAACCATGTTTGGCATTTCCCGTCACGCCCGTATAAACGTATCTATTTTCCAGTCTAAAAAGCGCTTAAAGATGAACAATGATCTTGTGGCGATGTCTTTTTGTCATGAAATATGTTCAACTCAAAAAACTCAAAACGTTTCCAAAGCAGTTGATTTTCCCTCTCTATCACAAGGTGTTAACCACTAATCCTTATGGCCAGCCAAGGAAGGCTGACCAGGCCCACTGAAGTTCTCCTTTAATAGGATCTAGTCTTCACAACTACGGCTGTGTAAGCCACAAACTCCATTGTTGTCAGGGTTGCTCGTGAAGCTAGACAGTCCAGGGCAGATGGTTCTTTTCAAACCGTTGAACTGTTTCTTAACCTTTGTATTTTGACCTCACGCCTTATGCATGATTCCGGGACTCGGATATTACAAATAGTGAGATACTGCTTTTTGGGTCTGTGACTGTTGTACATTAGAGAACTTCCGGTTTTTATGTCTCCCATTTCAGTTTTATAAGCAATCAACCAGCGAAGGACAGGGGACTATGTTACAGTAAAATTTGAAGAATTTATTTCTGCTGGGTTGATTGTTTAGGAGACTATCAACACCGGTCCCTTTGTCATGCGGACGACCTGCCGGCAGTGCAGGGGCATGCGTGTCATCGTCACCGTCCCTTGTATGACCTGTCGGGGCGCAGGGACAACCATGCAACGCAAGAAGGTCACCGTGCCCGTCCCAGCAGGTAAGAAGTCATTGCATGAGAACGTACGCTGTGAAATTCTCCAAAGTAATCATTGGTGTCATTGTCTTGACTACTGCGTATCTGCAGTCTGCTTGGTGATGTCTCATAGTCTCATAATATGACGCATGTCGGCCGTTGCAGCAAAAATGAAAGAATTATGATACATGCAATAGCTTAAACACTCAACATGTAGCCAGTAATGCTGTAGCCCACTGAATATACACGGCATAAACTCAACCAATTCAGCGCAGATTGTTGCCATTGTAAACAGCCCTTACTTGGCATATTTGTGGCGGAATAGCTGAATAAACGTGTAGATTTATACTTTTTGTGGATTTTTTCTAGAATCTCTGTGGAGCTTTTACCTGCTTCCAGTTCATGCTTGCTGATTGGTTTTGGTTCTGAGCCTACACCAGGCTCAGAACAAAAAAAAAAATTTTTTAATTAAAAGTACAAAAAATTCCATGTTATGACAACAAAGGTTCAGTTCCCTCTGTAAAAACAGCTTTTTTTCTTTGAAGGCATTCCAGTGAAAGACATATTTCTGTTGTGGTTATTTAGTTTTCTTCTTTTGATTGTGTAAGGTGTTGAGGATGGCCAGACAGTCCGGATGCCGGTTGGTAACAGGGAGCTCTTCATTACGTTCCGCGTAGCCCGCAGCCAGACCTTCAGGCGTGATGGTGCTGACGTTCATTCCGATGTAACAGTTAGCTTCACCCAAGCCGCGCTCGGTGGCAGTCTCAAGATCAAAGGCATCTATGACAGTATCCACCTTAGTGTAAGTATAACTTCTGCAACACTGTATGCAACGTTCTTATTGCCCAAGTGGCTACATATTCTTTGCCCTCAAACTCCAACAATGATTTGTTATACATTATGAACTTGTTCAGCTTTGTTGGATTGAGGAACAAAGGCCAAGGGTGATGGTGTTGGATCTTGTTTAAATGGGAGCACACAGTGATAGTTCTGTGGAGTGACTGGCTGGTGGTACCTTGTGTTGGACTGTGCTTGATTTTGTTACTTTTGGTACAACCACTGTCAAGTCACCCCTGTACCACAGAGGTCCATGCATGCCAGATGACTGAAACTTTAACAGTGGCAACTTGATGGAGTTGAAGAGGTTCTGTCCAGTCATGTGCCAGTAATCCACCTTGAGCAGAAGCATCCCCTCATCAGTTGAAAAGGGCCATGTTGGTCGGGAGTGTTCATTTTGTTGGTGGCGATGCGACTGCACGCTCGCGTTTCATAGCCACTCGTAAACTATCAGAGTACAGTTCCTACCAGAGTAGCCTATGTTGCTAGGAAAATTGCACCCTCTCTTGGTCCAGCTGGGGGCTCATTACAGTGACTTGCTTGTATCTGTTAAAATCTGCGAATTTCAGTACGTTTCTAATTCAACAACCTAGGGGGATAGGGTTAATATATGTTACTGTCTAGCTGGCAGGCCTGGCTAGGTCTGTTGGTAGGGCACCAGTGATGATGTCACAGACACCAGCTCTTACACAGTTGTCTTTCAAGAGGGAATTGTGACTGGATACCACAAAATGAGTCTTAAGGCTCAGTTTCAGTTTGCAAGAGAAAGAGTAAACGGAGTTCTTTATTTTGATATATCACTCACTTTGGCATTCTGATGAAAACGAACAAGAGTACAAGTAGAGTACCGAAGTGAACACGTCACGCTCACAGTCATGTGTGTAAAAGGCAGGAACATGAGAACTAGGGCGTGAACAACGCGCGCGTACTCCATTCATTTGCACTACACTCCTTGGTTAACACTGACATCATGTTTCAGTACTCTATATGGGTGAAAAATGTGTGAGGGTTCCCATTGACCTACACTGTGGAAGATTCTTCTAAAGGCCTGTCATGCCGAGGTTGCCCCACTGACTTGTGACTCATTTTGTTGGGTTGAGTCGCAATTACAGGTCGAGTGACAAGTCTTGTCACCATTAACAGGGGATGAATGAAACCAAGGCAAACGTATTAGTTGAATAGCCTGAGACTTGACTTGAAATTGAGTGTCTTATAAGGACTTGTGGGGGACTCAGCTACACAACCCTGTTTCGCATCGGTCTCTCTCTCTGTCTTGTGACCATTGTCCATTCTGGTTTATTTGCTGGAAACTGTTGTGCGACCTTTCTAGGGCTTAGTCAATTTGAATAATTCACTATTCGAACATTGGACCTTCAATTCAATTGAATATCCAAATATTCGGTCTTACTTACAGGCAGATTGTTGATGGTTAAACCATTACAAAATCAGTTGCAATAACTCACACAATTGTACATTGTAATCACTGTAATAGCTTCTAATGTCTAGGAGTATCTCCAGCCACGATTTAAGAAAATTTAAAAGATGAGCAATACTTCTTGCCCTGTTAAATTTCTATTCCTTTTAAATTTTTTACTCATAATCTCCCAGGGTATATGTAAAATTATATTGAAATCACAGGATTTGCTACTGGTAGGGCTGCTGAATAATTTAGTTTTGAGTCGTAAGCTTTCTGTCGCTTTTCATTTGCATGAAACAAGCCTCTGTAGTGCAATTTCTCTCATTTAAAACAAAGGAAAATTCTCCCTTTTCATGAATTTTGCTTTCAAGTATTCAAATTCTGAAAATAATATTCAAATATTTGATAATTAGTCAAATATTTGGACATTCCGCACAGCCCTTGACCTTCCAGGTCCCATTATAGATAGTGCCAGAAATGGTTTGAGTCATTTTGGGCTACACCCTGTAAGACCCTCCAATGTTGAATGTTTGAAGGAACGAACATGTACATCTGCCCGGTTAAAGCGTAAAGAACTCCCTGAAAAGGACAGATGCAGAGAATTCTAACAAAAGGCATGTGAAACAAACAGCAGTTGGAGTTCTTTATTATTTTGTCCTTGTTAAATGCGGGCACAATTGATTTGTGACTATCCTGTATTTCTACAGATACCAGCAGGAACTCAGTCACATACACGGATACGTCTACCAGGTAAAGGCATCAGTCGCGTGAATGGTTATGGCTACGGAGACCACTATGTCCATATCAAGATCCAAGTACCTACGTGAGTACAAGGCTGTCACAACAAACCAAGTTTTTATTGGGGAAAGAATTTTTTCCATTCAGTGGCCAGTTGGCTTTGTTTTAAAGGGATGACGCTGCTGAGTATAGGGATTGAACGGAACCACAGATATGTGATGTGCTGAGAGTTGCTGTGGCCTTGTGGCCCGGACAGTAAAACCCAGGATCTGTGCGTGGTGATATTACAATTACAATTAGTGGCTTCACATCCAGCTTGTGGGACTGTGATGCATATGACTTAAGGCAAGTAACGTTGTCATCATGAACTACCTCTCTTTACCAAGGAGTAAATGGGTACCCGTGAGGGTAGAGACGGCCTCGCAAGCAAGTCATTTGTTCTCAAATGACAGCATCAAGCTGGGTGTTCCCTAGGGAGCTTAGATGGTCTTGTTAATGTCCTACGTGTAAAGTGGAGCTGGGATGATATTACTATGTTCATATTTGCACTTTTTAAAATGACTGCCACCGTTATTGTGTAAATTCGCTTACAATATTCCCATTACTTTGCTTTGGCTCAGATAGAGTGATTGTTCTTGTTCCTGGTTGCAGGAAACTAACCAGTAAGCAGCGGGCGTTATTATTGGCATTCGCTGAGGAGGAGACAGGTGTGTCAGGAACGATTGATGGAACTACCAAGACTGGCGATGGTAGGTGCCACTGTCCCATGAACTGTCTTGGTAGCACAGTCACTAGAAGCTGTGCTACTCTGTCACTGTTGAGCATGTTACTCGTGAAGCGTGGAATGGAAAGAGGATTTGAAGTCACATGGTCCGCATTCAATTTGCACAGATGTGCACGGAGACGCGCGCGCCTTTGAAGTCTCTTGAAGATTAAAAAGGTTTGCCCCTCCACGGACAGGGTTCGCTTCCTGAAATGCCCTCGCCTGTCATGTTAAGTCACATGTAAAACCTCTATAGGTACAAATTTTGAGCCCTATTTTTGAGGCTGTTGTAATGTATAGATGAATTCGGTAACCATTGAGTAGCACTAATAGTGGTCGTTTCAAGTGGCCCACGCCAGTGGCGTTAAGCATTGTACAACTGTTACGCTGGACCACTGTTCTGTGACAAGTTTGCTTCGATGTCACCTTGGGAAGGCGTGGTTCAGTGCATTGGTTGTTCTGTTCAGTTATAAACCCTGAATTTACTCCCTGAAAACATTTCTGAGAGAAAGCTGCTTGCTTACTACCGTGTACTCACACAATAATAAATCACCAAAGAAAAGAAAATTTAGGCCAGCAAAATCTGAAAAAGTTCAGTAGTTTTGAGTGAAAAGACCAATGTAACATTGAGTTTTCTTCCAAGGATGCCATAACAGTTTTTCTCATGAATATGGACATCTCATTAACATAAAAATAAAAAAGGCAGCAAAACACCCTTTAAAATAGTGAAACAAATATTGTAAATTAGATTACCCGAGAAACAACGGTTCATTTTGGAGGTTTGTATTAAAGAGATTGTATAGCAGTGCCCCTAGGAAGGTAGGATGGGTCCTTTTTACCCCATATCTTTGGTGCAAACCAAAGAGAGCTTGTCAGAAACCTGTTTATAGATTTACCTATTCACGTACACAACTGTTCCCATAAGCAACAGTTCAGTTTCAACCGTTCCTTGGTTTCATTGTCGTGGGGGAAAACACAATCAGAACCCCTCTCTTCTGTTTGTCTCTCCGTCCTTAGAATCACAAACAGAGGAGACTCTGTCCGATGAAGAGAAGGAAAAAGAGCCAGGATTCTTCCGCAGGCTTATTGAACGTGTCCGGGGTTTTTAGGCCTAGAATAGCAGTCCCATCAGGTAGGCAAATGACTTGCTTTCAAGTGTGCCTGCAATTTTCTCATTGCAGAAGTCTTAATTCAAGGTCATTGATGGTACCTAAGTTTTCATTGACTGAACTGAAGCGTTTTGGTTTGGTTTTGAAAAGTTCTCTATTCATCTGTCATCAGTGATTAACTGTGTTTTAGTGAAGTTTGAAGTTTTTTTTCTGTTTGGTGTTTCAAATCCCACAAGTCATTTGCCTATCAATCTGGAATATAGTCGAACCTCATTAATAAGACGCCCTTTGGACTTGGCAAATTACCTTGTTATTACTTTGTCATAAAAGGAACCTTGCATTATCAGGAATGAAAATAACGAAAAACAAATGATTAGGACCTTCAAAATTCCTTGTTTTAAGCAGCATCTTGTGTTAACAGTGCTCTTATTAACGAGGTCCAACTGTACATAGTACATTTTTGTGTGAGACCAAGTAAAGTTTCCTTGCAAATCAGATGTACATGTAGTCTGAATCTTTGACAGGAGATTCCTATTGTAGCTTTCCCTGATATAATGCTCTTTCAGTAAACCACTTAAACTTCCCCAGCTGTTTACCCACTGATCTTGCACATAGTTTGATCGGAGGTTTTACTGAGCTCATGTTTGAAGCTCATTTTTAAACATCATGCTCAGGATTTTTCAGACCCACATGCACTGAAAAAACATTTTCCAATGGTTTCGGCTATAACTTCAAAAAGTTTCAGTGTGAGATTTGTTGTAAAGGTGAAGTGGTTTATGTATTGACGTGGTTCCAAAAAAGGATTAAAAAGTTGATCCATTGTTGCTTAATTTACACAGTGACATAGGGCCGTATTAGAAAATACATATACAGTATACTCCAAGTCGACATCGCGTAACCCGTCATATCGTCCAAGTCGGCCGTTTCACAAAAGTCACGATCATTTATAATGCATTTCCATTGAAAATTTCATTTCTAAGTTGGCATTTATTAGTCGTCATTTCGTATATGTCGGCATGTTTTTCTCAGTCCCTTTTCCACAAAACCACAAAAATTCCTTTGTGTAAGTCGGCATTTTAAAAAAGTTGTGCTTCGGTATCGGTTTCCTGATCCTTCACCGCGGTTGCCAAAAAGTGTCAAGTGACAAGTCCCATGCGTGCATGGCCAGCATGAGTACATCGATACCAGTAACCCATCTAGTGCTACAGGCATCCGCTCTGTCCATTACAGGGGTCGCCTTATTGAACGTAGTCTGGTTCCCTGCCCAAAGATTCCCGGACGACCCTTGATAATGATTCGTCAGGTAGTCAGAATCGTCGGGTCTGGTATCCAGACTATATGGAACCAACTTAACCAATGCGCGTGTGGATGAGAGTGTTTTCTGTACCGTAACTGTATCACGTACTTGTACATATGAACTGCACTGTCAAGTCCTGATGTGATGTGCAAGTTGCTTGCTGTCCTTGCTTCATCCTTAGGGGCAAATGATCAATTATTGAATTTGCAGGATAATATTCGAGAACAAATTTGCTGGGATCGACCATGGAGGTACAAATAAACCAGGGTACATCAAAGCCATTGAATTAGTGCAAAGAATTCTAATGTACATAGGCAATACATGTGTACATGTAAGTTGGCAAAATGACGACTTACAACACAAGTCGGGGTTCATGTGAGTCACCATAATTTCTTGAGTCCCGAGAGTGCCAACTAAGCCGGAGTTTACTGTACATGTACAGTGTAATAGGAAACACTGGAATCATTCTGTCAGACTTAAAAATGGCTTCTTAGCCCCATTTTTGTTTGGAATTTTTAATAAAACCAGCTTTTAAAAAATTTTGTCGGTTTATGGAATTCAGGAGCCAAAATTGCTACATCGGATCCCGATGGTCTCATCAGCCAGATCCGAAGCTGCCTGCACATGACCTCCGACCTGTCCGACATCCCAGCCCGCAAAGTAGCCAACAATATCGACGATACAGAGGACGACACAAAGCGCACCTCGTCCAAATCCTAGCAGTGCGTCTCTTCCTCAGTAAATGGGGGGGTAATAGATCGGGTTTGAGAACATTGGGCCCCAGTTGGTGTACCATTGGTGAGTAGAAATGTAACACACATGCACATTTGGTATGTAGCTAATTTCCTGGTCATCTGACTATAGTTGAAAAGCACACCTGTCTGTGGGAAAAGTAAAGCCCTTGGTTTGCGGATCCCATAGGTGCAAGTGATATCGTGAGCACACCAAGAAATGCAGCCATGGCTATACACTCATTTGTGTGGCATCTGTCATCTTTGAGGTTGGTTGACCTATCCCACACTTTACTTCTCCAGCTTGGGTTCCTTTATTCCTTAATCTGCAGAAATCCAAGACTATGCGGTGGTGTATTTGATTTTACATAAGTAGACATTAAGACATCAGGCCCCATTTGAATTGGTGGCATGGTCATTCTGATGAAAGCCAGATCTGATTTGGAAAGCTGACTTGTTCTAAAGTACCGAAGTTCACTTTACATTTTAAAAGTTTTTCCTCGGTTTCTCTTTTAAATGACCTCAAATTGTCCTGGGTCTTGGTGAATTTTGACAGATGGCAAACATACAACAACCTGAGGTTTTTGATTAACAATGTTTTTATTTATTCTTGAAATATGTATTGATATTAAGGAAAACATTAAGTAGAACACGCTTGTGTAATCAAACCCAATACAAGAGCACTTTGAATACGTCCTAATTAGAACAAGGAAAATTTTTGGTCCATATCTTGGATCCTTTGTTTTCCAATCTAGGTAATACAAGGCCCCAGTTTTTACAAGACAATTTATTAAATCCCAAGGATGTTGTTATAAAGGGGTTTGACTGTATTTTGTTTTCCTTTTTGCATTTTCTGTGACTATGATGATACTGATGGGAACTGTGACATTGTGGAAGTCTAAGTACATGTATATGCAAATAATAAATGTTTGAAAACAATGGTAAGAATATTTCGAAGCCAAGTAGAATCGAACATTTCATCTGTCACCTCGTGCAATTAAATGTATTCTTTACTGTTGCACGAATCCCCTTTTGTTAGTGGAACTAATAGGTCCCGCTTGCCTATAAAGGTCCATCTTTTACAAAATAGATTCATGCCTGAAGCGCTACCCACTGGTAGTACCCCCATGCAATGTAGACTGGTTTCCGTTCCAACGTTACTTCCTCATTTTATTTGGAATAACATACAGTGGAATGTCGCTATAACAAACACGACAGGGTCCACAGAAAATGTTCGGTATAACAGTCGTTTGGCATGGCAATTTTCAGTCACCAATGTACGAACCATATCCAAACTCCGGCCCATTCATGTGTGTGTCAGCCCATTCCACAAAAAGTTTCAAATGAGGATTTTAGGCCAAAATTTACCAGCAATAAGCTAAAAAAAAATTAAATTCCTGCATTTAAACAAATTATGTTAATCTCCTTTCATGTTTCAACTTTTGGTTGTCCTTACTGGCAGTAGAATTGCAAAATGAAATCAATTTTTCTTGTATCATCACTTAAAATCCCCATGTGACATGTACATGTAGAAACAATTCCACTGGTTCCTGTTCTTAAAATGGCACTTACATAAATGGGCAGCGCCCGGAACCATTCCAATATAGTAGCACTGTAAGTGTACATGTCCGAAATTGGCAACAAAAGATCAGCCAAGCATTTTTGGAAACAATAAAAAGTAGTGAGATATTTATCGAAGCTTCCTGCAAGTGAAGTATGCTAGTATCTGTCTTTGCATTAGTTTCCCGTTTGGTGGTTTTTGAGCTCAAATCTCCAGGCTTTGTAGAGATCATCATGCAAGGTTTTATATACTAGAGTCGGCAGACATTGTATTGCATACACGGACATACGTGTACTCAGCAGCCAGTCTATGTGGCCACCTGTGGATATACATGTAGGCACATTACATGCTGTGTACAGTACGCTATCCACTGACGATACAGACTGCGTCACGTGCTGCCCGTTGTTCCATCATGAGTGCCATTTGCTTCAACTTTGAGTAATAATCATCGGTTCCAAATGTGTTTTTTTTTATTTAAAAACAAATCTGAAACGTTCAGCAAG
Organism: Acanthaster planci; assembly: GCF_001949145.1. The sequence continues at coordinate 335,518 of NW_019091476.1, read as the reverse complement.
AGTGCACCAAAAATTCAAGAGCCAAGGGGGATGTTCGGTATTCCCGAATGTTCGATATACCAGGTAGTGGTGCTCGTTATAGGGACGTTCCACTGTATATGAAATGGGGGTGGGATCCAGTCAAGTAAAATGTGATCAACAATCCACCAATCAGATGATAGGGATTTATGCAGGTATTGTAGATGTATCTCTCATTAAAATTCCAAATTAACCCTAACAGTCCCAAATTCTCCAATTTCAATACGATTTTACATACACCCCAGGGGGTTAGGGTTAAACGTACAGCAGTAACCCGAGATTGCATACAGATACCAAGAATAAAAATACGGACCTAGTTGAGGTCTGAAGTCCTGAAGTATCAAAATTCACCTTGTAAAGCCTGTGAAGGATTCTGATGAATTTGGGGTAACAAGAGATGATAAACATTTCAGAAATACTTTGAAAATTGTGGATTTTTGAAAAGGAAGTGCATAGAAAATGTGGAAAAAATACATGTACAGTACGTGTATTAATTTCAGAGCTGAGAGAAACCATTTTGGAGGTTACAGAAATGGATCATTTTTCAAATGTCTGCTTTTTATGCTCAAATATGTGCAGAAATAAATAAGACCATAAAATTATGTGGAGAAGGACCATTGCAAACAGGGTTGTTCAATTGGCAATGATTTGTATGTATATATAGCATAAAGTTGCAATGAATGTTGACGTCTTGAATACAGATCTTCCAATGCCCTAACAAAGTAGAGAAGCATGAACAAGTATACAGGAGGTGGATTGGGCAGCCAGGTATTGCATGTATTGTATTATCCAATACAGAACCTGAGTTAAGTGGGAATCGATAGGGGACTCGAACAATCCGTGCTGTCGTTGCCACTCTCTGAATGTTTGCTTCAGAAATGCAGCAAATTTGCCTACAATTCTTGTTTTGCCCAGCGCAACAGACAAGAGAGAGGTCTCAATGCAAGGATGTCAACGAACATTATGTGTTACTTTGTACATTGCAAGATTACTATGAAATGATAAAATTCCCAGTTGGTCCCTGGAAGATTTTAAATTAGTCCTGATACTTACAGCACCCATCACATAATCTCTTATGAAGTCTTAACATTTCTGTCCGTTTGTTTTTCAGTGGACTAGATGTTTCGCTACTATATTCAACACCACTCAGAAAAACCATTTTCCCAAGTTTAAAATCACCAATATTGTATAACATCTAAAATACATGGTCTTCAGTTGATGATAAAAAAAAAAGCACATGAACATGCCCCTTACGTTTAGTTTTTCATAAATTCTTGGCCTATTTTATATTTGTCTGACAAAACATCTAGCAAAATGCAGACAGTTATGTCACACAACTTCGAACAAAACATCCCTCAAAGAGATCACAAGTAAGGTTGTATTCACATTAGCTAAGCATTTAAGGGCTTTTGCATTACCACTGAGACTCCAAAATTCTGCAACATGAAAACTTTACGATGAATAATGCATAAAAAGTTGCAAATCAACAAAAAATACGTGTACAAAGAACGGCTGGATAAATATATATAAAATACACACTTGCATATTTACACTACCTGGCAAGTCGCTACTTTTTTCCGATACAGATATCTTTGGCTATGGCAGGCACTTTGTTCATTTCAGAGTATGATTAGTATCCCCACTGCTTTGGAACATTACCAGATGGGATCCTTGGTTGGTTTGTTTTTTAAAAGCACCACCTTCACCGTGCACCATCGCTTCAGATGTCAGGACACACAACCAGATTCCATGGTTAGGTCTATGGATGTGGTAAACTTGGCTGTATGTCCATGCCGCAGCCCGTTTATGTATCCATGGAGACCAAGGGCCCATGATGGCATCCATTTGCCATTAATCTGTGTGTAACTGGCAGCTGCAGCCAATGCATACTTACAGATGCAGCCTTATTTACACCATGGCAGCAGACTGTGTGGGAAGGAACATTTTCAAAGGCATGTCTGTACGCTGTTTTGAGGATAGTAACCCGAAGCTGCATCAGTCTGGTACCCAACATCAGCGTCTACTGCATCTTGTGTCAGTGATTGCAATTCACCGTGTCCATAGTTAGTGTAGACCTCACCATTCTTATGCCGCACCAATGTACTGATTGGATAAACTTGGTCACCGCTGCCGCGGCAAGTGCTGTAATCACTATAGGCATCGCGGTTACGTGCTGCCATTCTTGTGTCCGTGATTTCCATTGGGTCTTCAGTGATAGGCGAGAGAATCAGTGGCGTGCCACTGTTCCGGTAATGTTTATTGTTCACATGGTCCTGGGGAGGCGTGTTATGCGAGTTGTTCAGGGGATGTCGCTGCTTACCCGAATTGCCCCTTGCTACAGTTCCATAATTTCCATTGTAATGGCTGTCTGTTCCTACTGAACCGTTGCTTCTGGAGTAGTTCTGAGCAGATGCATAGCCATAGTTATCACGGTAACCCCTTCCTACATTAGTGACAGGTGTCTCATCAGACCATGACACACTTCCTTTATTACTGCTGGGCATCTGGGTGTTCATGTCATAACCCACAGATTTGTCAGCATACAAGCTGATTGGCCTGTGGATAGGCTGCTGTGGGATGATGCTTGCTGAAGCAGAGCGAGGTCGACGCGGCAGCTCTTGGTGGTTCCAGCACTGGTCTGAGTGGCCGAGTGTGGCACATTCTGGGGTGCAGTGGGGGCTGGCCATGTAATGGTCCCTGGATGGAATTTGGCCTAGGTGGATTGAAACAGGATCATTAAACTATTGTCACTGATAATCGGCATTACATTAGACAGATGACTGCCCTGTAAATTGATAGAGATACTGGCTCAGGTTCATGTCTCCTTTAAAAACCTTTTGATTAGTTGCTATACAGATGGGCATGACCACCACAAGTCTGGTTCTCATACGTTCGTCTTCAGTCTTCAGTAAAATTCTAATCAAGGTTCTACCCAATGCTAGGCCACATATTAGGGCATACAGCATGTACTCTGCTGAGTACATGTACTCTGTTTATACAGGGTAAAAGTGATGACTGAATTTGGTGGACAGAAACTGAAACAGTGGAGCTGGGCCTGTATTTCATGTAATGTTAGCTTCATGGTGGACAGTTTGGCTTAGAGAAACCAGTTTATCAGCTGAAACTGTTCATGTCTTGTGTTTCATCCTGTTTTTGCTTGGTTTCTGAGCTATCATCAACGCCTGTGTATTTGTCATGTGGTATTTTCCCTTAGCTGCTAAAATGTTGACGTTTTCTCGAGTTTCATGCCAAAAGAATGAATGTTACCTTGACCACTGAGGCCAGAGAGCTTTGGGCAGGAGGAAGAACGAGGTGCTCCACGTACAGAATGCTGGATTGGGAAGATGTCTTGAGTGGAGTCATGCTCGTCATGATCTCCTTGCCCACTGTCATAGCTACTCCTGTTGGAGTTATCACTGACTGCATCAGTCTCTGTACGCAGAATGGTAAGGAGCTTCTGGACCTGTCAATTAAAAAGTACACGTAGGGTCTTAAGTCTAGTTCAATGTGCATATCGTCAAACATTTAAACAATGGTTCAACTCAGTTAAGGTGATTGATTCTTCAAACCTCCAGCTATGAAATGATTGGGGTTATTAGTTGTACCTGGCTTAAAGTCAGGTACAACTTGGTAGTTGAATCTGAGCAAGGGTAGTCCACTTCACTGTATCCTGGTTTTGCATTTGAATTCCATTTCATCACACTACAAGTTTATATGGTCATTTGGGCAAGCCTCACATCAGAAACCTCCAGCTATGAAATGATTGGCGTCTGTGTGCCATGTGAACCCAAGGTGGAAATTATCTTTATGGTGCTTATTGGAGCATCTTTTTGCAGAATAATGTAAAAAATGAATAAATGTTGAAACTGTCTAGCTCAAAGAATTTAGATTTAAAGACATATGAACATGAAGTTCACATTTTTCCCATTTAACTGGCACAAAAAAAGGTTGCTCACAAAATGCCTTATTTCAAGAAACAGTTTACCTCGGCATCAGTATCTGGTGTCCGTCTTGCGACTGTATCAGACATGACATCGGAGTTACTTCCAAATGTTGTCATCTGATGGTTACCAAGCCTGGAATCCAGTGTTCCATTAGCCTGTGCTGCCTGGGCCCGCCACTTCATGATATTCTTGGATTGGACCGAGCCAAGGGATGCTGTGACGGACAGACGAGAAGAATCAGTTGACAGCTTCCGCTGGGGAGTCATGTTGTGCACTTCGGAGAAGTAGTCGGTGCTGGTGCGGCTATCACTGCTTGGCAAGTCAGATGGAACAGTGTAGACCTGCTTTGGTTTGGTCTTGGAGCGGCGCTTGAAGTGGACAAGGAGGAAGATGAGTACTAGGAGGATGAACAGAGAGCCAAGGACAATGGCAGTGATGACAGGCCAGGAGGAGAGAGGACTTGCATGCTGAGTGCCATCATCGTCCCTGTCGCCACTATTAAATTTGTCCTCAAGACCGAAATCAGCAGCAGTGAGATTGAAGCGTTCAAAGAACACTGCAGCAGGGAGAGAAGTGTTGAAATCCAAATCAGTGATGACTACAATCAACTCCAGAGGAGTGATCTGGGTGGGTGTCCCGCCATCTGAGATCTGAATAGTCACCTCGTGAGCACCTTCCCACGAGCTGGCAATTTTCTGAGTCGTGAGCAGCTGGCCAGCAGTATTGATGCCAAAAATGCCAAGTATGTCACCGCCGCTGATACTGTAGGAGAGCTGGCCGTTCATCCCCTGGTCACGATCAGAAGCTTGGATAGGGACCACTAGGAAACCGGCCTCTGCCGATTGAGGTATGAAAAAAGTGTCATTGCCCATGTTTGGGGAGATAACCTCAGGAGCATTGTCATTCTCATCCCTCACGGTGATGCTAACCAGCACCTCCGATGTCTGTGGTGCTATGCCATGATCTGCCGCAGTCACGGTAAATTGAAATTCCTTGTGCTCTTCAAAATCAATCACTCTGGTGGTTACAATCTTCCCAGTTTGTGGAACAATGTGAAAGAAATCACTCGCACCATTGGAGTCGGCTTCTCTGATGGCGTAAGTCAGCTGAGCATTCGGCCCGGTATCTTCATCTGTTGCTTTTGTGAAGCCAACAACTGAATTGACAAACTGATTCTCTGGGATGCTGAACTGGTAACCTGGTTCTTCAAAAACAGGCTGGTGATCATTCTGATCTTGTACGTCAATGATGACAGTAGCATTGCTACAGCGAGTAGGAACTCCATGATCACAGGCACTGAGGAAAAGACTAACCGAGGACTGAGCCTCACGATCGAGAACAACTTCTGCGGTTATCACTCCCGAAGAAGCATCAACGGCAAACATGTCTCTTTGTGTCCACAGCTGATAGGTAATATCTGCATTTATTCCTTCATCAGGATCACTAGCTGATAGAGTAGCAACGGGTAAGGACAGATGATTGTTCTCATCAACATTGGCATAGTAAATAGGTGTAGCGAAATAAGGGGGATTGTCATTGATGTCCTCGACAATAATCACAAGATGGCTAATGGTTGTCTTGGGTGGAGATCCCTGATCCATCGCCTGAATTGATATGTTGTAGACGTCCACAGCTTCCCTGTCTAAGGTCCGAAGAGTGCTGAGGAAGTACTGTCCATCACTGACCTCTTGGAGGCCAAAATCAGAGAGGGTGTTGGATAAAGAGATGCGAACCCTTCCACTGCTACCACCATCAGGATCTGATGCTTTGACAAATGCTACAGGTGTGCCCGTTGGGGTGTCTTCAGAGATATACACCCAGCCGTTGGCTCCAGCTTCCAAAGCATTTACTGTTAGTGATGGATAGTTGTCATTGATGTCGATGATGTTGATGGTGACAGTGGTGAAGTCGGGTACTGGATTGGTCACTCTGTTTGCAGCTCTGATGACAAGTTGGAAGCTCTGTTGCTGCTCGAAATCCAGGAGTCCTTTGACAGTGATCATCCCAGTCACTTCATCAATCTGGAGCACTTGACGAGTGGCTTGGGTCACACTGCTGCTGAACGAGTACTCAATTTGTCCATTGGTGCCCCAGTCTGGATCCATGGCTTCCACTTGCAGGATTTCAGTGCCGACTGCCGCATTCTCCTCGATGCTGACCACGTAGTTAGGACGCAGGAACTGTGGGGCATTGTCGTTGGAGTCAAGGACTGTGACATTCAGGATGACAGAGCCTGTCTTGGGAGGGTCCCCTCCGTCATGAGCCAAGAGGGTCAGCAAATAGCTACTGCGCGTCTCGCGATCCAACTCACCTGTTACCTCAAGCTGTAACGACACAGAGTTGTCGGCGTAGCGTTGGACAAAGAGCCCAAACTTACCACCAAAGTCATTCAACAGGGAATACTCTTGCACGGAGTTGACACCCACGTCCGGGTCCTCTGCCGTCTCCAGAGGGATTTTAGTCCCAAGAGCGATGGTTTCGGGTATCTCCAGCGGCAAGATGGCTTTGCTGAATTTTGGAGGGTGATCGTTCACGTCCTCAATAATCACGGTGACCCGTATGAAGTGATACTGGGAAAGCGGCGAGACCAAGACTTCCAGCTCATACTGACATGCCGTGCCGCTGTTGAGAGCACAGATGGTCTCCCTGTCGATCGGCTGCGTGGTTGAAATATCTCCCGTTTCACCATTGAGAAGAAAGTAAGTTTGGTTCTCCCAAGTGGCCGTGAGGAGCTGAAAACGTGTGTCCTGAGATGTCTCGATGTCGAGATCCGTTGCCAAGTTCCCCACAGTGTAAGCCTCATGTTCCTCCATGACAGTATAGGTTATCTCTTGTGTCCAGGCTACAGTCAAGAGATTGCACGTGAAGATGATGCACAGTATGGATGCTGAATGGGCCATTGTTCAAGGATGCTCACTTCAGTTCAGCAGGCAATCGATGACTGTCGTTTTATTTAGAAGGTATCTTGCTCTTTGATTCCAGCCAGCCTGCTGAAGAAAAAATGCAAATGTTATATTACTGCGAAGAATACTCAATTTTAGAGGGTTGAAAGGGAAACAATGCCAATATAACCAACACTGACTCGTAAAAATGCACAGACATGCATTGAGTATTGTGAAATCAGTGGCGTATCCAGCTGGGGGTGGATACAAGTGTCCCCCGGGAGACGCAGTGTTGCCCTTTTAAAAAATGAATAGATTTAAAGCGTCCACATTTTCAAAACGTCACTACCACTTTTCCTAGGGTAGTGAGGATTCTTTTACAGATAATAAAACAAAATGGACCGTTGTTTTCAGGGGAAAATCACATTCTGTACTCTTCGTCCATTCAAACTGGATCCACCCACTGTGACTATCAACCATCCGTAGAATACACTGTGCTTCTGTTGTACAGAACATTAATCTCAGACCTCCAAAAGCGCTAATTACGCACGCAGCTGATTAATGTTACCGATACCGATCGATAAACTCTTACTGCTATAATCGATGAAGCACACACGCTTGTACATTCTAAATACAGCTCCTGGCCCAGAACAGGATATAGTATTTGTTTTAATCAGAATATGATTTTTATATCGAGAATTTCGGTCTCCTCTTTAATTTAATTCTCGAACTTAGAAAAAAAACGCCTTAATCTACCTTGCAGCAATACTCATTTTTTGTCATTATACATGTACGTGTACAAAGTTGCAAAATGACGTAACCTAAAAAAAATCCCACCACTGTATCAAAACTACCATAACCAGTTTCTAAACTCCAGTTGAAGAATTCCTCGCAACAAGCACCGTCTGGGTACTTCAACATAACATAGTGTCACAACCCTCCGAAGTTATGAGAACTAATAGAGACGCAGCGCTTAACAAGGCTTCCATTATTATTACAACCGCGGTGTTTCATCTGTAGCCAATACCGATATCCAGGTTGTCAAAGCCATTGACATTTGAACATGCATTATTTGTCTTTCTGGGTTCTTTAATTAAGGAGAGGCATGCCAGAGCAGCCTGGACCCCACGCTGGGACCACTATCCCTTACAGTATCGGTTACCCGCCTGGGCAACGGGAACACTTTCGAGGGGGTTCTGGTTAATGCGGCTTGTACCAGTGCACATTCTGCGTCGATCATGAGTAATGCATCTGAAGTTTACTTAACCTTCCGTGAAAGAGTTCAGAGCGATGAGGGAAGTGGTCCATTTTCGGAATCTGAAAAATGAACTCTTTCTTGTTGTCATAATCATAATCTGTTCATACCGGTATATAATGGCATGTGAGAAATTACTCCAGTTCAGGAGCTGTGTGGTGTGAACAGTGTGAACTTTTTAAGTAGATTTTCTCCTTTTTCTTTTATTAACTTTCACAAAATGTAATCATCTGAATGGTATTAACTTTTGGGGATAAATATCGCCGGAAATGATTACCAACAAAGTTCTTATTCTGTCCTTCTTAACGACGTGATTATTCGTGAAAATGGATCATGCTAAGAGATTTGTTTCTTGTTTAAATTTTACCCTGCCCAAAAGCAGCACGCTTAACCTCCTGTGTTCGCGGTGCGCATGCGACGTGCGTGTTGTGGACGCTACAGCCAGTGATCAAGTTGTGACCGACCTCTGACTACGGGTCTCATGGCCCCTTAACCCCGTCCAGATTAAGCTAAATCCCGGCCTTATTATTCCAAATCCATCCCCCAACCAAGGACAGGTAATTCTTTTTGCATCAATCACACCCACAAAAGACTTATTCAAAATAAATCATCAAACAGCAGATACATCCCGGTGCGTTTCACTATGGTTTCACATGGTACTGTTTTCGTGACTATGGAGCTACATACAATCGACGGCCGATCTTCGATGCTGTGGAAACGGCAGACTTGAATGTTGGTTATTAAATAGGTTCAAAAACATTCAGAGAAAAGTCTCTAGAGGCCATTCATGAATCTTCTGCATAACAAATAAGATTTTTACATAATTGGCGGAAAATCTCACCGATCCCAAAGTTTTGTCAAGCTGTTAAACTTTCCAGTGTAGATCTGTTCGTTCCTCTGAAATTCATGAACTGTTTCGAACATGACATTGATGAATGCGTTTCATTAAAATCGTTTATTAGATACAAAACAACAAGCCTGAATTGCCCCTGAGTCAATGTACTGAGCAGGCTGACATCTGTTCGTATTTTTTCGAAGGAGATTACGAGGATGTTTTTTCCCGACTCCGGACTTTCTGACTTTATGCTTTCAATAAAATTGCTGGGTGTTGAAAAGCAACTATTCCAAAAACTTTTTGCCTGAAGCCACGTCTCGAAATCGAGACCCGAAAATCCAAGGACTGTAACCACAAGGAAACCGAAGCAACTGGCAAACAAGCTCACCTTTAAAAAATATTCCATCAACGTGTGCCTAATGCATTAACGATCGATTAAGGCACGTACCCAACTGAGACCGTACCCAAGTAATCAGTGCACCCCTTGTGGGAACCAACCACCCCAAGGGCAAACCAATTTCCAAGGGGACATTTCTCCACGATTTTTGTACCGATAACGAGTCATTTCGAGTGCACCTTGCGAGTGTAGATGACTGCGTGCCTCGCCGCCGGGCGTGGGTCGACGCGGCTCAATGTCAGGGGAGACCGTTCAAACATTCCACGCCGAAGTCTCACTGACACGTATTAATGACTGCGGGCCTAATGATAATGCCACCTCTCTCCTGTCATATTTTTAGTGCAACAGAGTCTCCATTGTTTCAGAATGAAGCGAACTCGAGCTTTAAAGCATTTTCGAACCCATTTGCTTTTCTCTAATTAATCATAAACAGCAAAAATGCACTGCAAACTGCTGGAGTTCCGACAAGGGTTAACTGAGATGGATGCACCTATATATCGGTCTGACAACATTGAGTTTGAAAGGATATAACCCAACCCTCAAAGGAGAGAAGAACTTTGTTCTATTGCCCGAGAGAGCTTAGACCAGGCCTACATTCCACCAACAGAGAGCTCGGTTGACGCCAAGACGGTATAATCGTAGAGCAAAATGCTAAGGTTTAAATTACAACACTGAGTGAACAAAAATTAAGGCGTGGGACCCTCCAAGTCTGTAAACGAATAATGCAATTGATTTTCTCAGAACCACTTTTTGTGCATGTTTAAACTTATCTTCGATGTATGAACACTGTTTAAAATTTGTTTGCAGCTCAGTGGACTGTTAAGTGAGGGCGCTGCTATTGTGATCTAAATCCAGGATGACACTGCTGTCATGTTCAAATTTTGGACCAGAATTCACCCTTTGAAAACATGTCTGAGAAAAGGCTATTCGCTGGTTTATAGTCAAAACATACTTGTACAACAAAAACCTTAAGGAGATGGAAATGGGTGATGGCGACGTATAAGAATCTAGCAATTTTGTGTACCTAGATCAATGCGACAAACGGTTCAGTGCCTCGGATTACATCACAGCTTTGCTCATGAATATCAATCTCTTAGCATAAAACAAGAACCCTCTAAAATACAGGTACAGATAAAAACAGCGAAACAAAAATTGAAAATAAAGTCAATTGTAACCCAAAGGTGCAATTTCTAGCATTTTTGTAAAACCTTTCTGATGTGGTCCCTTTAACGTTGGTATGCTTATGCTGTCATACATGCAACAGCCAGCCCCTCCCTCCAGGCACCATGAACACCGCAGAGCCTCGCCTCAACACCGCACCTTCCTCCCTCTCAACAGATGTATCGGATGCAAATCCCTGCCTAGCAGGGGTCTGGCTCCGAGTAATGACAGGACCTGAACTGCCGGTGGCAAAACGGTTTACAAGCCTTGAAGCATTGAAAGCATTGTCCTACACGAAACCAACAAGTTTGAATTCATTGTGGAATTATACTTTTTAAATCTGTCATTGATTGAAATTTGATGTTCGGTTTGTGTATACTCAGTTGACTTTCAGAAAACAAGCAACTCCACTATCACGCATAGCGGCATATTACGACTAAGAACGATGGCAAGCTTCCTAGCAAAACGATCTAATTTCTGTCTCAATAGTAAATAGACGGTTCACTACAATGTATATGCCTGATGAAAAATTATTAATAAATAAATGACAAAATACTTTCTGTCGCCCTGCCATCAATGCATGCCTTTAGATCGGCAAATCTGAGTACGTGTAGGCCTACATGTAACTTCTTCTCCTGTTGAGCAAGAGCCGCATATACTCAAGACATTTGACGACATAAAGATAATCACGCGTCAAGATTCGCTAAATCCGAAGGCACAGCCTCTAATATTGTCCTTGACAAAACAACTTCCGTACGACCTCCTCTGGACGCCTTGTTAAGTAGCAGAGAACGTACAAGGCTAGCAGCAGAAGATGCAGTCCCTGGGTGTGATGCAGCCATCTGGTGCTTGCGATGAGCTCGTAACAATTAGCTCTACATCTAAGTCAGCTAATAGTGCGGCCTGTCGCTGCATTATTACAAGACATAGCAACACACAATCAATGCATCGATCGAACAACTCAGAAGGGCAGGCTGCCACGAGCGGACGATCGATGCATGACCAGCCCTGATAAACTGAAGAGATCCATGTACGTGTACACGTAGTACATACATGTTCTCATAAGTTGAAAAAAAACACCAGAGCATCAAGCCCGGATGTAGGGCCTATCGTTCGTAGATATACTGTTTATTGGGGCAGACCATTGCTTACCAAAAACTAAAATTCCTACATTGTCTTCTCCCCCGGGCCCCAAGAGAGGACAGTTTATAATAGGGCTCAGTGAATAAATTAATAATACTCTAAAAGATCCACCAAAACAAACATTGCCATTTCGAAGTTTCTCCATCTTTGTTATGATTAGTTGAAAAAGGCAGACGCTACGCTTCACAGGAAGTTAACAGTAACTCATCTTTGATAAACAACTGTAAGCACACGTTTGTTATTTTAAAATTGGGCAGTCTAAGGTTGTCACAAACTCATTTTACGGTTTCCAACGTTGAATGAACTGTCCTTTCGAAACCCACCACAAATTAATGTTAAGCATATCACACAGCAGTAAATGTATGGTGGGGAAAACATGGTGAGAAATATGGAATTTTGTGTTCACGCTGAATCTTTAAATAATAAATGGCACACGGTTTTCCGTAGAGTTTTTCGCTTTTCAACCACAGAAAAGGGGACTTGTTCAGCATTGGCATGAATGTGTCAAGAAAAATTCCACTTATCGGTTTCAAGTTATTTTCCCCTCGAATTGCCCCACATTAGACATTTCTTATCTTAAGCTGGGATAACAGTGAGGATTAACCGCTTTGTAATTTCCTTGAAAACAACGCTGGGCACCCGTTGCACACACACACACCGTCCTCAAAATAACGAGCTCGCAGGGAGTCCTCTCCGGCCAGATGAAAACCAGACCCTTATCTGACTAATCCTGAGGGGTGGTGTTGATACATATTGCCCAGTCCCCAACTTGGTTTTCGCCAAGAAGGAATTTCAGTCTCACTTGGCTTCATAAACGATCTCCTTTTGCTATCGGAAGTAGCAAGTTTTGCTTTCTTTCGGGTGCAAAATCCCTGGGCGAGTCTTAAACTTTCTGCACTAAATATGTTCCCAACGCCTGATTCTGCCGCAATTTATTTTAAATGAAAATAAATGAGGTAAATAAAATACCGATCAGCAGAGGGCACGTCCTGTCTAATACACTTTGTAATAACATGAATAAACCTAATTGTACGATGCTTATTCGAATTTCAGAACAGTTTGATACAGCCGTCTGTTTCTTCCCTGTCAAACTCCTGAATGCCCTCCTCAGAAACTTGACAAGTACAGGTAACTAATTGCAGGTGTTAGCAGAGTTAACGTTCATGATAATGTGGACATTGTTTCAGCACAACGTCAAAGATGACGGAACCATAGTGCCTGAAACGATGTAAACATGGTATAGATGGTTCTTTTATATGCAAGCGATTTAAATTTCAGTGCAATCTTAAATCCATACACACGCTGAAATTATAAATCATTTTGAGTATGATGTAGCCAAGAAGCAAAACATCGCCATACTTGTAATGGATCAGTAAGCAATGAAAACAATCACTTATTTGGGAAATACAGTAAACTGTTGAAATTATTCATATTCACTCCACTTTTTCATGATACAGAATAAATATCAAAATGGTTTTAGATGCAGCCACGTACCTCTTCTAAACTCTTGCTTCAAACGGGAGTATCCTCCAGCGCTTTCGAAACTTAGGTTGCACTTGTTACAGAAGTTTACGTTTATTCAGCCGGCGAAATTTGGTATCGAGAAGACTTCTGATCGAGCAGGTAGCGGGCAGTGCGCTTGTGCAGCGAACCCGTGCAGCCTGAGATCCACGGCAGGCCTACTGTTACCGATGAACACCTAACTGATCAAACATGCCGAACGCAACTGGGCTGGACTCGTTGATTACTGCCGTAGGGGTGGACTAAAGGCTGTCGCAGGTATGTGGCTATTCTTAAGCATATTTCCCAGTCTATTTTCCCCTTCTCAATCCTTTTTAATAATTCATAATTATTTTTTTGGTTGACTATTAATAACTGAAAAGATTTAAGTGGCCTCTCCACATTCTGAAAGGTTCAGCCTCCCCCGAATAAAAACAGCTTTTCGGCGTCGGCGAGAGTGGGTATCGTCCACTGAACTATCATAGTTACATGATTCAGGGCAGGAATTCAGGCCAGTGACATTTCGCGCTAAATCCGTGCTGAGGCCCACTTGTTTGTGTGATTTATTACACCATGGAGATAGGTTCCTACCTCCATGATTATACTTTGGGTTAATTAAAGCCGCCGACAGTTCAGCTGACTTGCCTTTTTAATTCTTTGCACAAAGCTTTCGTGTTGATCTAACTTACAGTCTTTGTTATTGGACTCACTTCGCACCTCCTACTCAAAGCAACTTCAAGTTGTGCTGTGGTTAGGGCAGCAGTGTGGTTTTATACGGTGTTGTGTGCAAGTGTGAAAAGCATTGTAAAGGCTGAAACCTTTTGTCATTTTTCGTTGACTCGTGAGTCACAGAACTTTTAATGACCAAACAAAAATTCCTTTTTTTTCTTCAACGACAATCGTAATCTTCAGGGCAAACTGCACGTGCATGGTAAGAAGAGGAAGCGATGCAGGTGAAAAATTCTTTTACTGCGATTCAGAACTGAGATCTTTGTTTTTCATTAAGAAAGCGATGTTGACAGCTTCCTGGGATAGCACCACCTCTTAACCTATACACAAGGTAATATGTTTATGGTATTAATGGCATGGAATTATATTTACCATAAATTTGGACCACAACGTATGGATTTGAAGTCAAAGTCGCACACGATGGAAATTCTTGCCCCAAAAATTCTCGTGGCACGATTGTTTTTCAGTAAAGATTTTGTGATAATTTGGGAGCATTTTGAAGTCCACCGTAGAAAGATTAATTTCGTATCCACAAGAAAACGAATGTCCACCTTGTTTCTTTTACTTCTATGGTCAAAATGGATCTGGCATGATGAATCGCCTGTTCACATAAACCCTATTGACGCGCTGTCATAAATACCTAAGGCAATCTTTGAAATTAGTCATAGAATGGCATTTCCTCGTTGGGCTGATTATGTAGCCACTAAGTATCAGATAAGCCTGAATTAAAATAAATATTCTTATGCCGTCCTCATGTTTGGTGGAGAAAACAAACTCGTATATTATGGTTGTAACAATGTTGAGATTTTGTGAACAGGTGGGATACACAGGATGCACCTTTAAGTTTCCAAAAAAATGTAGTGGTCAATGAATCAAACGCCAGATGTTCATCAAGGCCAGTTGACCCATTGATTATAAAACTTCGTTAGTTACTTAGAATTTGGGGGCTGAGGCCAGTGCACCCACAACTTGTCTTTTTTTATGGAACAATATTTCTTTGAAATAAAGGGGTGGAACTTTTATTTGATTGGTCAATGGAATTATTCATTAACTTAGAGCAAGGTGATGTAACTTTACTGAATAATTTACCTATGACTGAAATTCAGCAACTATGTTAATATACTAGATTTCTAGAGTATAAAAACCCCGAAGTCGGTTTAAAACTTTGCGAGCAGAGAGCTGAAGTCCAGTTTGGGAAGTGTTTTCATGTTGAGAAAATACATGTTTTGTGAATTATTTTGCTGCAGGGAACTACTTGTTAGCAAACCGGAGGATTTTCCTCACCAGCTCCCTGTTTGACTGTGAGAAGCTTTGAATGAGGCGAAGTTTTGAAAATAAAAGAGACTCGTATTCCTGACCAACTTCTATTTGTCAACAAACACTTCTTCCAAGTCTGAATTGTTCGTGCACTTGGGCCAGGACGAATGCTTCAAGTTTGGTTACTGAGACTCATAATTCAGCGTTACTAAAATACGGAGCTCTGGAAGTGCCATCCGACTTGTTCAGATACCGAGATAATTTTTCTTATTAAGTCGACTTATAAAGTGTATTTAGTCAATTTAACGAGATAAATGATGTTGTCAAGTCGACTTCCAAATTATGGTAAGTCGACTTGGGAGATACTTCATTACATCAAGTCTACTTTCAGAGTTCCCTATGTCGACTTGGCGAGATTATTTATGTAGTTAAGTCGACTCCCTTATTTGGTGAGACGACTTGACGAGATAACTTATGTCATCAAGACTGCTTTTGGAATTCACGATGTCAACTCGGCGAGTTAATGTATGTTGTCAAGTCGACTTTACAGTTGTGGGAAGACGACTTGGCAAGAACATTTATGTAGTCAATCCAACTTCCTAATTCTGGTAAGTCAACTTGGCGAGATAATTTATGTCATCAAGTCTGCTTCTAAAATTCACTGTGTGGACTTGGCGATGTAAATTATGTTGCAAGTTGACTTCATAGTTCTAGTAAGTCAACTTGGCGAGATAATCCATGTCATCAAGTGTACAACATGCAGGCATGAACTGACTACTCACAAGTGAACGTGACCTGCAGCGTATTTTCTCGCCAAGTCGACTTGCTAGAATTTGGAAATCGACTTGACAGCAAAATTTATTTCGACGAGTCGACTTAGTGAATTCTGAAAGTAGACTTGATGACATGAATTGTATCGCCAAATCGACTTACTAGAATTACGAATTCGACTTGAGTATTTAACTTATCTCGCCAACTTAATACAAGCAAAATCTGGAAGTAAACTTGACCACAAAAATTACCTCTCCGAGACGACATACCGAGTTCTGGAAGTAGACTTGATGACATAAATTATCTCGCCAAGTCGACTTACTTGAATTAGGAAGTCGACTTAATAACATAAATTATCTCGCCAAGTCGATACGGGGAACTCTGGAAGCAGGCTTGGTGTCATAAAATATCTCGCGATGTCGAATTACTATACTTAGGAAGTCAACTTAAGTACATCATTTATCTCGTTAAATCGACTTAAATACGCCTGATAAGTCGACTTACAAAGATAAATCATCTCAGTATCTGAACAAGTCGGATGGCACTCACAGAGTGCCGTATTAAAACATCTCGTGACAAGTTAAAAAGTTGAGATTGTTACATGGCGGCAACGTCGGGATCTTCTGAAGAGAGAAAGCTATGAGCACCCTCGGCATAGCGCAAATCAAAAGACGGCAGAGTAAGAGGAACTGAACTTCTGAGCCTTTCGGCGAACACGTGATTTGGACCAGGGGCAGGAAGACAAGACCAAAAGAAGATCCGCTGAAGTTGGTGTGACTACCGAAGGGGCCAAGCATACTAAAGAAGAGGATTAGAATCCGATCTCAACGCAGGCTGTGACAGTGACCTGCGGACAAGGGGACCTGAGGACAAGGCAGGTGCAGCAAAGTGAGCGGTGTAGAAGAGATTGCATGGAAAGGGTCTTCAGACATTGGTACAGTGGTAAGTCATTCTCCTTGCAGGTATGTGCAAATTGGCAGAATTCATTTACAAGTAATTGTATATGCTGAGTTATGTGTATACTTTGAGCACTATCAATGTTTTAAGTGTATATGAATAGTTCTAGGGATAGAATCCAGACTAGATTATTCACAAAGTCCCTGATGGATCAAACTAATGATGATGAGCTGGCATATACTCAAAGAAATGAAAATGATGGAGTGTCAAATGACCAGTTTAATTTGCAACTGCAACTGGAATTAGAAAGGATTAAATTGCTACAGAAAGAGCGTGAGTTAGAGATTCAAAGGTTAATGGCTTCAAATAAAGATATGAGAAGAGAAGAAGATGAGAGAAGTCAGGGAAATAGAAGTGCCAAATGTTCAAGTTCCAAAACTAAAGGACTCTGATGATATTGACATTTACATACAGACTTTTGAAAATCTTATGGTCATGCACACATGTTCCAGAGAAATATGGGCAAAATTCCTTGCACCACAATTGACGGAAAAAAGCTAGAGAAGCTTATACAGGTATTGCTTTGGCATATTTAGGTAGCTATGATAGCTTGAAAAGAGTTATCGTACAGAGGTACCTGCTGAATGCTGATGCTTACAGACAAAAGTTCCGGCATAGTAGGAAAGGAAACTATGAGTCCTACAGAGAATGGATAGTAAAGATAGATCAGATGTTTACAAGATGGATGGATGTAGATAGAGTGGAGGATTTGTCGGATATGAAAAAGGTTATGGTATAAGAACAGGCCTACAACCAAATGCCGAGGGATTTAGTTGTTTGGCTAAGAGAAAAGAAACCGGATAGTGTCGATCGAATGGCTGAACTAGCTGATGACTATGTCACAGTTAGGAAAGGTGTAATGAGCCAGCAGGGGGGTGGCAAAGGCCAAAACCTGGAGATTGGGGTGGTAAGCCAACAGGCCTCATCCTAATGGGCACAAGGGGTCCAAATATGACAAAGACAAAGCAAAGTCATCAACTGGAAATTATTCCAATTCAAATTCAGGTTCTCAAAAAACGATAAATAAACAGGATCAAGTGAAGGCCTATAAATGTTAGCCCAGACTTCTCAAAAGATTTTGTGTTACAGACAGATGCATCGAATCGAGGACTAGGCAATGTCCTTAGCCAGAAAGGAAAAGATGGGGAAGAACACCTTGTGATGTATTTACATGTAAGTCGAAAATTGTTGCCAAGAGAGGAAAACTACCCTATCAGTGAGAAAGAATGCTTGGCAATAGTGTGGGCAGTACAGAAGCTTCACAAGTACTTGTATGGCAGACCTTTCACTATTTCAGACAAACCACAAACCCCTCACTTGGCTAGAACAAATGAAGGCCAATAATCGAAGACTAGTGGGATGGTAATTGTTGTTACAACTATACAAGATTAAGATTGAACATAAACCAGGAACAAATAACAGCAATGCAGATGCACTATCTCAAATGTACTAGAAATACTTTAGAATGATCCTTAAGTATGTTAAATGTGATAAACAAATACTTTATTATTATGGGTACCAATAGTTAGAGTGTAGTTAGAGTTTATAATTGATAATTTCGTATATTATTAACTGTACCAACAGAAGGTTAAACTGAAAGTACTGGTCGGATCTAAATGGTTCATAAAGTATTTGATTTTTATGAACTAATGTGCTTAATTGTTTTTCTAATTGCATGTAATACAATTTGCTCAGTGATCTGCCAAATTGCGCATACATATTTGTAAGGTGGATGATCGAACCATTTCCATGTCTAACCCTCTACTTCAAGTTACAGGAGCATGGAGCCATCATGACAAGAACTGCAACTAACATTATTAATCTTAAAGGAGGAACGTGAACAACTAGATGGACAATGAAAAATTAAATATCAAGTCACTTGATCGGATGTTTATTATTATTTGTACATTATTTTTTTCGGGAAAACACAGCTTTTCTCTTGAGAAATTGGGGGATGCAACAATGTTAAGATTTTGTGAACAGGTGGGGTACAGGATGCACCTTTAAGTTTCCAGAAAAGTGTAGTGGTCAATGAATCAAACACCAGACGTTCATTAAGGCCAGTTGACCCATTGATATATAAAACTTGGATGGTTACTTGGAATTTGGGGGCTGAGGCCAGTGCACCCACAACTAATTGTCCTTTTTATGGAATAATATATCTTTGAAATGAAGGGGTGGAACTTTTATAAGAAATTGATAATAGTCATGGATTTACATCATTTGGTTTTAGACTGATTGGTCAATGGAATTAGTCATTAACTTAGAACAGGGTGATGTAACTTTAATGCATAATTTACTTATGACTTATATTCAGTTAACTATGTTAATTATGGTAGATTTGTAGAGTATAAAACCCCGAAAGTGTGTTGAGAAATCGAGTTGAAACTTTGCGAGCAGAGAGCTAAAGTCTGATGAGACCACTTCCGATGCTTTCAGCCTATGAAGTGTTTTCGTGTTGAGAAAATGCTTGTTTTGTGAATTATTTTGCTGCAGTGAAATACTTTTAGCAAACAGGAGGATTTTCTTCAACAGCTCCCTGTTTGACTGTGAGAAGCTTTGAATGAGGCGAAGTTTTGAAAATAAAAGAGACTCGTATTCCTGACCAACTTCTGTTTGTCAACAAACATTTCTTCCAAGTCTGAATTGTCCGTGCACTTGGGCCAGTTAAGAAGTCGAGATTGTTACAATAGTATTTACTGTGTCTGCAGTGCCCATAGTTCAGGCGCGTTGGCAGAGAACGGGGCAAGATGTGTTCTTCCCGATACCATTCCGTTCCATTTACATTTCAAGTGGACCTTAAAGTTACTATGAGAAGATAAATGCTGATTTGGGAATACATGTACATGTACTTTCGCAACGGATTATAACATGGTCTTGTCTATGTTTTTGACATTAGTATAACAAGTTTGCCGTCCCTGTTTGCTTCCATTGGCAACCCTGTATTTGACTTTAACATTAATTTCCAACTGGGTTGCATTCCGCCCCACTGCACTCCACTCAGATGTGCCTACTGCCATAGTTTAGAGTGCGTTGGACCATAGGTTTGTAGCTCTATGGTTGGACTGAGTGATGGTCAAAATGGCGAGGTTACTGAGGTTCAAATCGAGTTTAAATTGGACCTGCAACCTAATGGATGCAGCGCACTGGCTAGACGCTCATACAGAATTCATGAGATTTGGGCTGGCGAGTCTGTCCACCAGCGCAGCACACAAACACTGCTATAGTACTACTGACATATGATGACGCACCCTGGGGACATTTTCACTGTCAATGTAACACCATTTAATCCTCAAACAGATTATAGATTATTCTAATTACTCATCATGCCGACACTAGAGTAGCACATGTCATGTCACCTAATCTCATCAATATATTGATTATTCTACTCGTTTAGGTTGATGCTAAAATTTCAACACTACCTGCTTAAAGTAGCCATCGTCCCCAAAAGGACGAAGACATATTATATGATTAGCTTGGATGATTTTCATGATGGACAATCTAAGAAATTTTAGCGTAAAATTAACGTAAAAGTTCAGAACCTTCGGCTCTCAGGTTGCAAAGAGGTGGAAATCATAGTGGAAATCTTCCTTCGAAAACTTAATACGTGCACAGCTCACCAACGTATTCCTTCCTGTAAAACTGGAAATTCAAATGCCAGGAAAATAAAAGAACTATGAAGGGTCAATAATTCCGGAAAGGTCTTGTAATCTGCATTGTTACGATCTAGCTTACAACTTGTTGTATCGATCTCTACACTAAAAGCCGATCGTCTTGTTGGATCACCAGGTAGCAAAAGCACAATGGTTTGTCCAGCAACACCTGTCCGACCGCCTGGGGTCAAGATTAGGGCCACACGAGTGAATAGCCTTTAGCTATTAACTCGCCGAAAGTAATAGTGCCTAGTTCTGAAAACTTGCGACAACCATTTCCACATGCTGACAAAAAACAAGTGGACGACTTGGTCCACGAAGTTAAAACATCGTTCAAACTTGTAAAGGAATCGTGAGTTTGTCACAGTGACACGCATGTACATCATTTTGGGTCCTGTTACACATGAAAAAGTTTTATATCTTAAAGTTTCCATCAGTTCCTCATGATCTTTCCTGCATGTCATTTAACTCGTAGAGGTAGCAATCTTGGCAGTTGGATTCAGGCGTAGTCAAAGGGCATTAAGTTGTCGTTTATTCAATCTGTCCGAGTTCGATGAGTTCGACGGAATTTCACAAATACGTTTGTTAATTGCTTTGATATTTTTCGGTTTTGTTAACCGTTGCTTTTGTAACATGTAGTTTCGCTGTTTATTTTTCATTTTTTGCCTCTCTTTTCTTGGTATTTGTGTGGTTTTGACCTGTACTTGCATTTGAACAGCCCGGCTCAGCAATCACTCAATCATCGATGCATTGCCGATATATGAGTCACTTTTATAACTTTACTTTATACGACCCTCGTGGCAAGTGCAAACCACCATGGATTTTCCTTCCGACTCGGGCCGGCACCAAGCAAGGGGGCCCCGCCGGGAAATCGGAGTCGTTCGCGGTTCATCAAAAATTACGGAGTGAGGTGTGAAGTTGATGTGTTTGTGCGATAATGTGAACGACTCCAGACTTGGAATGGAGAAGGGGAGAAGGCTGGTGGTACCCGGGTGGCATTTGACGGGTGTTGGGTGCAATATTTACAAGATCAGTCCACGCAGGATTGGGATTTCACAAATATGACGCCGAAATCGAGATGTGTTAGCTGAAAAATGTCTATACGGATTTAAATTTCGAATGCAGATAAAAACTGGGTCTATATGAGAAATCGAGAGGATCGACATAACAGATGACCACCATGTCATCAAAGTTTGCATTTCTCATAAGTTTATTTTAACTTGCGAAATGGGGTCAACCGAGCAAAGAGCCCAATGGGAGCTATTCGCAGCCCGATGAAATCTACTTCAACTATCAGAAGATGTGGATTTTTTTTCGTGCAGAAAAGAAACTGCAATGACCTCGGTGATAGCAGTTTACAGCTAACTGAAGCCAACCTTGATTCCATTGTCAGGGTTGGGAAACCGGTGACGGACTAATTTCTGTTCAAGTTGAAAAGAAGAATTCTCTTCTTTATATTTAACCATGGAGGAAGGAACACCTCCATGATTTAACCACTATACGCAGACCGTCCTCCCCTAAATCAGAATTAATCCATAATACGTATCACCACCACGCTGTGCGCCAGTTTTTCCAAGCTTAAGATTTATATTCCCTTTTTTGTGTCCGATGCACATGCATTACACCAGTTACAATTGTGACTAAAATCATCTGACTGCCCATTTCAGCTTATCAAAATGTAGGTTCACTTTGGTTTATTTTCCTCTCCAGATTTATGGATAGAGAAAATAGCATGCAGACTTCGAAGGTACACAATGAATGTTTATGAGCAAACGTACGTGCTGACGAGAAGGGACAATCGAAATAAAACCTGAATAACATCCACAAACGATTTCTTTTAGCTTCCCCTGTATTCTATTGTTACAATCCTTTGTACATTCATAGATTGTCACGGTAGAAGGGCACATTTTATATTGTTTTCTGCTTCACCGATTCCGAGCTTTATTCCGACGAACGGCTAAGAAAATATCGCGAATAGTCACCCAGCCAGCAATTCAAGGATGAGGCCTAACTTAATGGGCAACTGCGTCATGCATAAATCCGTCGTAAAAAAGAATGCACAAGAATGCCTTGGTGTTGCTTGAAACATGGAGGAACTGATTGAAGTTGCCTTGCTTCACCGTAGCCACGTTATTAAAGTTCACATTTCCCCATCAAGCAACAAGTCGTTTGCCTCCAACAACGCCCGTGTACTATGCCTACCGAAAAATAGGGAGAAGACTGACGGCCACATCGTCTACATATGTTTTCCCGTAATCCATTAGCCGTACACTTCAAAAGCTTGAATACCAATCAGCAGTGGCCTAACTACGGGGGGGGGACAGGTGGCTCAAACAGAAGTCGATGGTCCTTCCTGGATCCCCCCCCCTGCAAGTTTTAAACGTACACAGGCAGCCCATATGCTTTCCAGTGTCCCTTCCAAAATGTGGGCACCCCCGGCTGCCTACTCATAATTTCAGCACCCTACTAACCCCGGTCCCCTTCATCGATGAACAGTGAGTACTCAAATTGTCTTTGACCGACACAGGATGCTGGGATGCTTCCGATGCCGAAAAGAATGATATAAAAACAACCGACTAAGTGACGTTTTTGGGTGTGCTACCTGCCATCAATACAAGCTAGTAAAATGAACAATGAAAGTTCATATACTGGGCCTGTATGTCCCACTAACAGGGAAACATGGGTTGATAGAATAATTTAAACTATGAATGGGAATAAAAGCAAGTTTCGATGAAAATTGTTGGAATTCCCTGCTCTAAATAAAATGATAAGATAAATTCTTAAAATATATTCAACAAAAAAAAATCGGCCACCTTTGCAGGCGCGCCGTTTCTGTTAACTAGTTTAACCTTCCATAAAAACTGGCCGAGCACTTACTCTCAGGTGGTGAAAGGTGAATGTAAACTCGCACACAGCGTGCGTGACGCTCCGTAAAGACCCAGCATAGACGAGAACTCGGTGCTGAGTGAAGCGAACCAGACCACAAATTGTCTCGGGGGTGTGAAGGGTTCTCAGATCAGTTTTCCACTTCCAACAGCCGTCAATTCGACTTCGAAAAATTCATCGTAATCACTGGTTGCTCATTAACTACATTAACTAATTTTGAAACCTAATGAATTTTATCCTGGTTTGATGGAAGCAAATTTATGTAAATCAGACTGCATGACCTACATGTACGACGACTGTTGACTGAAAAATTGTACAGGCCACCATTTTATTCTGGTAACTTGTCGCAATTAAGCAAAGACACTTGAAAGTGCCACTTTCTACTGAAACTTAGTGGTCATATCTCAAAATTAGTTCGGATATTTTTCTTTGATTAAGTAATTATTAGTAGGCCTACATCACCAATCGTAGTCCTCGCCAAATTATTTGTCAAAGAAATCCAGGCACCAACAGGAGAAAACCAACCCATGCATTTTGGTTATTTTTGCCAAAATACACCCGTTTTTTTTAAACTGATGTTAAAAGCATTAATAAAAACAAATCTCATCAGAATAATGATAAACTTAGAGTCGCTGTGTGACAGGTCTGAAAGTTTCAGACAGGAAACAGTTTCAGATCATCGCCCAAATCAATATTTTATTATCTGATTCCAACCGCCATTGTTCTCATTGTTGGGCGTACATACTCCACGCTTCTGACTGTGTTACTCCAACGGAGCGTGTGGTGTATTGTGGATGGGCCAATTATTTTGACATCTGTAGGACAATGCTAGACCACTCATCACCTGTTGTGGGGCAGGCATGCGACCTTGAACCACCTACAATGCTTAGTACTCCCTCACACTCCCTCGATGTCAACATCTGTTTGTAATTGTTACAAAAAAATGCAATAAATACGTGTCATATTCAACCTATAATGCTATTCCTATCATACAATATTGCACTGTTCCGATATTCTGCTTAAACATGTTTTAATAACTTAAACACCCATTTTCCCGTTCTGAAAACTCCACTTGATTTAAACAGCTTTCAGTCGGCCGAGATTCACCAGTCGTACTTACTAATGTTGGAATTCGGTATTGTTTGTCAATTTTTAATTTGATCTTTACTTAAGTTAAGAATTCGGGCTGAACTGTCTTGAGGGAGGGGCAGCCAGTTTTAAATGGGGGTATCCCGTATGGTGGTTTTTGGATTGTCACTTTAATTTACTGATTTTTACAGTCTTTTTGGCCCTTTCTGCTTTGTTTTCCGGTCGTGGAATCTACCGCGCGTGGGCGGCTGGTTGTTTCAGATCCTCATCTGTATCTGCACTATCATAATAGAGAGATCAGTCGTTTTATTTTATTCATTTATTTGTTTTTTTATCCTGTTAACACAGCACAAGTCTATTTTTCCTCTCCATATTCCTTTTGTAAGCCTACAGACCCTTCAACTTGGTCATCTTCTTCGCATTCACTTTTGGGTCTTTTTTGTTGAGCGTGACGTCGAGGCGACGATTATGAAGAGTACAGAGGGCGCCATCAGTCATCCAGCAGGTATCTTCCATGTCAGTGTCCCGTTATCTTGGCTGCGGCTCGAAATAGCACGTGCTGTTTAGGAAGCAGCAAGCTTGAGGCTCCTAGCTTTTTGTGTGAATATATGTGTTACATCTAGCCACAGCCAGATAATTCGGACAGGCCAAAATTTACGTGTACTTCCATTTCGCTTGCAGTTTGCAGTGCAGCAGAGTTGTAGACCATACCCGCGTGGCAAGTATTGCACCTGTTTCCGCCACGCCGATGAACCCTGTCAACACCAGGGGGCGTGTATTGTCATGTGAATGTAGCGCGGTGCGCGCTGATCAGAGCACTTCCGCAGTTGTGACTAGGTACTTCGGCACGTAGTGGCTGGTCATTTTACAAGTTTTTGGAGTACACCAAGGACCATCATCAGTGAAAGGTAAAAACACTGATATTTTTTAGCACCAGAACTGAATGCAGTTTCCAGCTGTCGCTCTGGGCCAGGAAATAAACTTGTTAACGAGGAGAAATACTTTCACCAGTGTAGGCCTACGTATACGCAGCATCTGCAGGGATTGACATGATTGATTTGGGTGTACAACAAATGCACGACGCATTTGAATATTCTGTCCGATTATTTTCAAGTTCACGACTTTTCAACTTCAGCCTCCAAACTTGTCCTAATATTGTTTTCTGGTTCACATTTTGCTTTCTTTTTATATTTTGGTAAATGACAGAACAGGTATTGAGGTAGGCCTATGAGTATGACATAGTTTATGTCTGTTGGGTGCAAGCAGTCAGTGGACCGTTTTGTACAATTTGACGATATTTTTCTGTTATCAGCTGGTGATATTCTTTCTGTCATAGTTGTGCAAGATTGTTTAATGAGGTGAACAATCAACTGCACCACAATCAACCAGTCTTGCAGATCTACTAACTATGTCTGATAAAGTTAATTCAGTCTTGTTTATCATGTTATGTCATGATTAAATATGTTTGCCTCTAGAGTCAAGACTGGCACTAGTGGTAGAATGAGTCGTTTCCAAACATCTAAATTCAAGAATGCCTCAGCAAACGTCGCCAAGAAAGAGGTATGTGGAGGGAATACCTTTGGGGCATCTCTTTGTAAAATCACTATATTCACTAATGAGTGAAACTAATTTATGGCATTTTAAATTTGAAGTAGAAGACTATGTGCTTGAGTGTGATTTCACTATAGCAATGGATCTATTCAGATTGGGTTGTGAACCAGAGACTCAGTACCAGCTGTTTCTTTTAACAGACTTCCATGTTTAAGCTGTTTCGTGTATTCGTCCACAGTACAGATCTACGACTTTCACAATTGTGATCAGTTGCCCAAACCAACATCAACTACCTTCACCCAACCCAAGAATAAAGCTTCACTTTGATTTATGTCCTGTGTTCTTGTAGCATTGGTTCAGCGATCTGCGTACAGGGTCGCCATCATCATGCGGCAACCACATCAAGGCCAGCTGCACTCTCATGGCCTTCAACACCAGCAACACGGGTCAGTGCGTTTGTTCCTGGATCAACCTATCGGCTGAATGCACTCAGGAGCCCTCTTGTGGCAGACTCACCAGACTAGAGTTAAAGAGCGGACAGCCAGTGCCATGTGCCGCCTGCTGCACCCTCACAAAATTTTCTTACCTCAAGGAAATCGAACAGAAAGCTCAGTGTACTACAGTTGATGCATATCAGTAGCTTGCTGTGTACACTTTACACGGCATACACAAGTAATATGCCTCATGCTTCCAGTGATGCACAATTGCTTTCACGCAGAAATGGTTTGAAAGCAGTCAGTTAATTTAAAAGCAGCCTCAACAGTTGTTGCAATTTTGATTGTGCATTTGATAAAGGTGGAGGAATTTGACTTAAAGTATGTCTCTGGTTTTCAGAATTGAAGCTGTACTGTAAGGCTGCATCCGAATCTCTTGTGTAGAGCTAGGTCTAGGTCTTCCCTGCCTTAGAAATGCGTGGAGACGCGCAGACAATAGACCTAGCCGTAGCTCTGGAAGCCCGTTTCGGACACAGCCTAAGTGTCTTTAGCCAGCCTATTTACCAGCTCTGGGCTCAATTTCATGGCTTTGCCTGCCACATAATATATACAGAGCTGACGATCGCCATTGTGTCCTTGCAGTGCTAACATAGAAATTGGATGCCAGGCAAGTAAGCAAAGAAACCTACGGAAGCAAAATTTCTTAGCTGACGTGTAAAATATGCTAACCCTTAGAGAAGAATTTTCTGTTGTGATTAGCCAAACCTTTTGTTCACGGTAAGCAGTGCCATGAAATTGGGCCCAGGTACTGGATATTGACATCAGTTTGGAATGATTTTGTCTTTAATGTACATTTGTAAAAATCATTGTACACATGTATTTACTGAAAAAAAAATTGCTTACCATTGTTTACTTCAATAGGTGGAGGCACTTTGGGCATAATACCACTAGATAAATGTGGACGGGGTTTGTCATCACTACCCATGTTGCATGCCCATGGATCTCTAGTGACAGATATGGATTTCTCACCCTTCGATGACTACATGCTTGCCACATGTTCAAATGATAACACGGTATATAATTAAACATCGATTACTAACCTGGACCCCCCAAAATGCTGTTACTTATCAGTGAAAAGTTTTGATCCTTGCCACGTGGCAGTTATTCTCTTTTCTGCATTGATTAGTGAAAACTGGGCCTTTATGAAAGATAGAGATGTCCAGCTCAAAGTGTTGACCCAAACAATGAAACATCACTGATTGCTGTCTGTGGCCGGAAATCTATCTGCAAGCAGCCTCACTTTGGAAACATTGCTTGCAAATTTTAATTTCTCCGCAGTGTATATGTCATGACTTAGTAGAAGGAGCCATGCTAATTTCTTTTGATCTTGTGTGCGCAGAACGAAAGCGATTTTTCAGCTCTTTATTTTGTACATTATATTAAAACCTGTTTAGACCAGAAGGTGATATAGCTCTTGAGGATTTCTGAAAAAAAAAGTTAGTAAAACTCAGGGAATCTGAGAGAAACTGACCATTAGCTACCCCTGTACTTTTCAGTGGTCCACACTGGGGGTTTTTTGGCTGCTGTGCTGTGGATGATTACGAACTTGTTAGTAAAAAGGGTCATGCAACTTTGTGAAATATTGTTTCTGTTGCATGAAAAACAGTGGTAGTCACTTTTACGAACTTAGCATGTGATGGTTATGGACCACCAGTCAATTCCTGTCTTTCAGACATGATATAACAATATTTGTGGATTTGTATGGGCTTTCCTGACAATTGTATTTTTCTCTCTGTCTCTCTGCAGATCAAGCTGTGGGACATACCAGAAGGTGGTCTGACAGAGAGCCTATCCACACCTGTTGTTACCATCCCCAAGCTAGCTAAGGTGGTCCAGAATGTTTTGTTCCATCCGACCGCAGAGGGTCTTTTAGCCTCCTCTTGTGACAAGACTGTTCAGATATGGGACATTGGCAAGGCACAGGAATGCGTAGGTGGGTTGGAATGCTGACTTTATCGGCCTGCTGAAGTCTTTTGTTGATAAAACAAGAATGCCTCATCTTAATCTAAAAATGGGATCTTGTCTCGTTAGTCCCGTGGTCAGGCAATGAAATTGCCAACTGTACAGAGAATTCCCGTTTCTTAAAGAGTAGAGCAAAACGTATGAGATAAAATTAAGCCAACTTTACTAACCTTTGAAATTCTTTAAAATGTCCATGTGGCAACAACAAGGCCCTTTTAAGTTCACAAGCCAACTTTCAGGTTTATGTTGCGACTTTACGGCCTGCTGAGTTTGCAAGTTTTCTTTCCAATTCCCCAAATCCTTCCACTTCTCAAGAATGCACAGTGTGCTGAAATCAACTTTTGCACAAAATGTATCTGTGAAAAAATGTTCATTTCTGTAGCCATGGAGGTGCATCAGGAACAGATCCAGGGTATCAGCTGGAAGCAGGATGGTGTTGTCATGGCGACCACAGCCAAAGACAAGAAACTGAGAATCCTTGACCCCAGACAGAACACTGTTTGCTCAGTAAGTCAAACTAGAGTGATTGCTTCAGTGTGTGTGCTAATTTGAACCTCTGAACAAAAGAAGTCTGCATACTGGCAGTGGTAAGAAGATATTTTTTGTATTTTTCAAATGGGACTTTTCGATGTCACCAGAACATCAGTACCAGCACCACTAGGGCCAAAACTGTTTACCTGGAAGGGGGCGAGAAGGGACAAGTGTTCCATATGACGGAAACAAACCGTGACAGGGATCAGTGTTGTCCTACCTGCAGGTGGTCCTTGTTGCAGTCCTTTTGGTTTGGACAAGTGTAATGTCCAGTAATAGTTGGATGGCTGGTGTGTTGGTCAGTAAGCATTTGGCAACAGTGCACAAAGTTTGACCTCAAGTGTCATTGAAAACTGAGGCAGCTAAGTGATTAAATCTTTTGGTATGTTCTGTTGGACTTTGTTTTTTGAAATGTAGGTGCTAGTATATCTTTCTAGCCTGACGGGTTGTTTTGTTTTCACGATGTTTGCAGGAAACAGATGGTCATTCTAACAACAAGGATTCACGAGTTTGCTGGTTGGGGAGTACAGATCTCATTCTCTCCACTGGATTTGACAGGGTGATGAAACTGAACAGTCGGTGACCCAGTCCCCTATTGTCATTCTCATATCACTGTGACTGTTTTTTTCAATTAAGGCCCTTCAAAAGGAATTCCTGTCAAAATTCGTAGGAATCGCCAATGCTTAAAAGAATCTCATATTTGTCGAGATTGGCTGTAAGAAACACAAAATCAGAAACTGACGGTGCTTTTTTGCTTTTTTCTGATGCCTTGAAAGAAATTGACAAATTAAACTGTGTATCGTTAATACTCACTTTTTTGTTCAATTGCAATATGAACCCATTGCTAATTACTTTGAATCATTGATTCATCCCCATAGTAAATCCAAATGTGATATCCATCTCGGTGGTTTACCACTGTTGGTTTTTGAAATAAAATCTTCATTCTGATTTAGTGGATGTCTTTATATTTTGTAGAAACATAATGGTTTCCCTTAATTAAAGATTTTTCACCAAATTTTGGGTTTTCTCTGCGATAGGGAAGATGCCGTGAGATGTGTGTATGGGACCAGCGTCAGTTTACTAGTTCTGTTTGCAGTCACTCCGTTGATCAATCTACTGGGTAAATGTACTGTACTCTAAGTGTTGCTGTGTAATTCTGTGCTCAGATTTTTTGACTTTTTCTTTTGCTGCTGTAGTCTATTATCACTTGGAAATTTTGGCAATATCAAAGTATTTCTGTCTTTCTGAAACTTGTGGTGTTTCTGCCCTTGTTTTGCAGTACTTAGGAAACTGCCTCTACCTGTAATATCAATAAACTGAATAACTAAATATTGTACAATGTAATCTTGTCTGAAGTACTCGTTAACGTACAATGAATTTCCAAAGTGGTTCCCAGTATTGTTTGCTATGAGACATGTCTTCCACTGGCTGTACTGTTTGGTCTGCAAAACAGGCTTTACAATCTTGTCCTGCAGTTCCTAAATACTGTGTATGTTTATTTATCAAGCCATTGATTTAGTGTACTCTTTATTTTCTTGTAGGACCCTAATGCCTTTGTACGACCCTGATACAAACATGTTGTTTGCCGTGGGCTCTGGAGATACGACTCTCAGATACTACGAGGTCACATTGTCATCGCCGTACATCACTGACAGTAAGAAACTCTCAACCATCGTCTCTGTTGCCATGGCTACCTCTAGTATTTCAGTTCTTTGTTGTAGTTACTGCTTACATTGTTTGAAAAAGTTACATGGATTCCAATAAAAATTTGAGAAGTGTGAGATTTAAAAACTATAATACTGTACATATTTTTTAATAGATAAAAAATGTTTGGTCTTCATGCGGACTGTTGTGCGCAGTGACGTGCTGTGGTAACAGATCATTTTTCAACATTGTGTTTCCCTCTGTAGGGAGCACGCAGTCACTTCCCGAGCAGACAAAAGGCATTGCCATGGTTCCCAAGCGAGCCTTAGATGTCATGTCATGCGAGGTTGCCAGGTTACTGCTGCTAACGGCGACTGCTGTGGTCCCAATTCCATATGTGGTCCCTCGAAAGGTATGTCTGTCTCTTAGAAAGCACCCAAGATTCTAGATTGAAACCAACTTGCGTGCCTTGAACCTCAACCCACCTGATTCCAGTAGCATTCAAGTCTGAGGATTTCGATATACTGCAGTAACCAAGAGCTCAATCAAAAGATTTCTTGTTCTTTGCAAAAATCAATAAGATCCTCTGGGTGAAGTGCTTTTCTTGTAAGTCTTGTAATTGGACAAGTTCTTAACTCAACAGCCATTAATCTATGTGGGACCAGATGTTCACACTTTTGTTGAAGAATGAACTGCCGTGTGCTGTGTAATGTTGGTTTTTTCACCAGATTGAAGGGAATTCAAAGCAGGAACTCAATTTTGGGGGTTAGGTTTAGACGTGGTACAAGAACCTTTGACTTTCATTTGCCTCAGTTTTTCTTAATGTGACTCAACCTTTCCTTCAGTCACACCGTGATTTTTATGGTGAGTTGTTCCCGGACACCAATGGAGACGAGGCTGCTTTGTCGGCAGCTGATTGGCTTGCAGGATCTGATAAGCAGGTGAATTCAGTGTGGTCATTGTGGGCTTTTGCTGACTAGCTTGCAGATTTTTCTTATGATCTTAGATAATTGTAAATAGTGCTGTATAAAGGTAGGACACATTGCTGATGTACACCAAGGCCAGTTTCATGGAGTATTTTAAGCACAGAAATTTGCTAAGTGCAGAAAATACATGCTTAGCAAGGACAGGATTCCAGCCCAAACACTCCTGCCCAAACACTTCTTACTGGAGAAAAATTCTCTGCTCATTTCTTTGTAGGTCAGAAATCTGCCGAGCAGTGATTAGTTTCCTGAAAGTGGAGCCAGGGGAATGGATTGGAGTACACATGAATATTTTTAAACTGAATATGCACAAAGACTGTATTTTTCAAGAAAAACATAATGAGTGTTTGCACTCAACAGAAATAGCTATGGCGTTCCTTTTAGCTAGAGTAAATAATGCCAATTTTATCATCGTGGCTATGGTAATGTATAGCGTCCATATTTGTGTTTGATTGACTTTCCCTTTACTTGATTCCCAAATTCAATTTCCAGGTTGTTAAGGTTTCCTTGGATCCTGCCAAATGCAAGCCAGTCAAAAAGAAGGATAAGGAAGGGTTGCCATCGGCTACCGCTTCAAAACCAAAGCTGGAACCCAAGCCAGCTGTTAACAATCCACCATCTGTAGAAACGACACAGCAGCCGAAACAGCCAAGCACAAAGGTACACATTCCTGTCCTGATTGGGGAGCAATTCAAAATTGGGAATGTTGGCTTGTAATCTCGTCAATTCATCGAATGCAATCAGTGGCAGGCCAAGTTAGAAGTCAGTTCAAAAGTAGTGAGGGACATGTTCATGACAACAGAACAATGGAATGCCTCTGTTACATTTCAACTGAACAGCGTGTTACTTGATGCAAGAGTGAATGACTTGTGATTGACCCCTGGTTGACTTGAGATGTCATGTGATGACTTCAGGTAACTGCTGAGGACGTGAAAAGATTTGTGAGGATGTGAAATAACTTGTGAGGAGTTGAATGCAATCTGTCAGAAGGCTCCTGTTCTTTTGAGAATGTACTGTTTGGTTCACAGCCTGCACAGGTAGATCTTCCCATTGGAGAACTCTTCACATGTGGAAGCTATGCGTTAATCTGAAAAGAAATTATATTCTCATTTGAAACTTGACAGGTAGTCTGAGATTTGAGACTTCTCTTCAGCCTTGTTCTTGCTTGAAGTAGCCATCCGGGTTAATTTCTTTGCAAGCATTGACTTGGGCCAAACTGTGATGTTAAATTCTAAGCTGAACTTTTTGGAATGATCCCAATACTAAATATAAAAAAAATAGCTCCATTCTCGGAAAAAATGGCAGGAGTTAGAGTCGATCAAAGTAATGTGATAACAATGATGAGTCATGTGTTTTTAATCCTCAGCCTTCCCCAGCGTCTTCTGAGGGAGCTAGTGAGGTCACAGGCAAGCTGGCAGCATCGTCCTTGCAGACCCAGAGGCCGTCACAACCACAGGCCAGCACTCGGGGAGAAGGAGATAATACTGCCAATGTAAGTGCTGGCTACTGTGACTGTTGATTCTTATCCAACCTCACACAAATTCCCTCCATCATACAAGAAGAAATATATCACGTGCTATGGGACAAGCTCTAACAACTAACATTACACTCTAG
This sequence comes from Acanthaster planci, assembly GCF_001949145.1. The sequence goes on along the minus strand of NW_019091476.1, from coordinate 302,262 downwards.
CAATGTTTTAGTGTGAGAATGGCAAGAAAAGATGAGACATCACCTCATTTCTGGCTTATAGTTTGCCCTGAATTGTGGTCCGTTGTAATAATGGCCTTCTCTAGAGTGCCTTGTCTTCTGGATAAAAGTCAATTTTGACTAGTCTCATAAGCAGCCATCCAGAAATAATAGGAGGAATCACTGCTGTTTAGTTTTAAGCTCTCTGTCTTGATGTGTCATGTTGGTATGCTGATGAAATCAGGCATTATATGAGGGAAAAATTGTGAGGGTTCATTTTTATTTACATTAGGATTCTTTTAAAAGCCTTTTAAGTTGAAAGTGTTATACTTTACGATATAGTGGTGATATAGTTTATTTTCATGTCTTTCTGAAGATTCATGTGATATTCACATATGAATGTAAATCAAAATAACGGAAATGATATGAGTTTTTAAGGTAAAAAAAGCAAATACTTGCACAAGCTATCTGGAACCTGATACTTACAAATTAAATAAATGTGTTCACAGGTGAATATTTCAGTTAAATTGTATAATTCATTGAGGTAGATAAGCTATTTCAATTGAAAAGAAAATCCGGAACAAAATGCAATATTCATATTCATGTAAATATGCATATTTTGCATTAAACATTACAAGGAAGGAAATAGACTAATCCAATAAAGGAACAGGAAGAAACGAATAAGAACAAAAAGAAGTGGCCAGGGAGTTATTAATGAGGACACATTTCCAGCAGTCTGTGGAATGACAAAAAATGGAGAATCAGATATTTAATTATCAGATTAATATGACAGGAGCAGTGCTTTAAGTTACTTCTTGAAATGTTTCATTGATCTAAAGGTTGAATTTGGCAAAAGTAGTTCTTGGCGACGTGTGACTCATTTTTAAAGGTTGTCTCATGTATTAATCAGCTCTTAAATTGTTTAATGGATTGAACTCACAAAAAAAAGGACCCTATGTCATTTCATGCACTCATTTTTCAGGACGTCCTTCAAGCAGCCAAGCCCAAGTTCACTGCGCCTACCGTCTCCAAGTTCCGTCACATGAACTCTGCCCTCATGCCCAGGAGCACACACATGTTTAACCTTCACAACCTGAGCAACAGCGTCTGTGGGGAGTGTGACGTCTTCCACGTCAATCTCAAGTGGGGGGCGGTGCCTCTCGGTGGGCCAGGCGGTTTAATAGGATTTGTGGATGTAAGTGTCTCAGTACCTT
>NW_019091476.1:246535-300238 GCF_001949145.1 Acanthaster planci | reverse complement strand
CCCACAATTAAAGGTTGTTGCTGCTGTACCATGCTCGCACACAAGTAGTACGCAAATTTTTCAGGCTTCTTCAACTAGTAGGGTGTTGTGACTTTCCAAAAAGAACACAACTGGCCTTATTCACACGTCGGCCATATTGAATTGAAAGCGAGGTAAAACTTTTTTTGGGGCACCTGAGAGTAAAAATGAGAACACTGAATGTCATTTATGCTGATAAAGAATATGAAATTTGTGTTTAATGATATTTAAATCCCTTAAGCCACAATTAAAAGAAAAGAAAGTGAAACATGGAACCCAAAAGAGTCTGGCACCATCCCATTTGAAAGAGTACATTGAGAGAGATGTATTCCTAGAACACAGTCAAAATGGCTTCCCTGTGGATAAGGTCTACTGCAGTAGTGTCATCTCCTTGGATTACATACATCTGCATACTTCTGCCTCTACTTTTGTCAAGAAGCTGCCATTAACATTGACGTTTATCGTGCAAGTTGACATTTTGCATTACCCTTGGCCTCTTTATTCATTCTGTTAGCTGAATAAACCTGGCAAACTTGACAGGGACTTACCGTCCATTCAGAACGGCAACAACATCATGGACTTTGCTTGGGATCCATTTGACGACAGCCGCCTTGTGGTCGGCTGTGAAAATGCCAAGATCTTGGTGTGGGACGTACCTAGCGAGGGTTGGACCGAGACGCTAACCGAACCCTCTCTCATACTCAGAGGTATCCTGTAATTCCTTGGGAAGATTTTGGGATTATTCCAGCTTTTAAAATTTTAACTGTACACTAGGCTTTGTAGACTATGCAAAAGTTTAGACTAGAACCTGAATTTAGTGTGTTTTAATCTCAACACATAATGAAATCCTTCAAAACTTACGAGGGGGTTTTGAGAATTGTAAAAGGTTCATGACAATTAAGCCCAGATTCTAGTCTTACTTCTTGCAAGAAGTAAGACATTTTTACATTTTCATTGAACTCTTCAGTAATCCAGTACAAAGTGGAATAATATGAAATACAATATGGTGATATATGAGTAAAGAAATAAGATAGAAGATAGGTAGCAAAATGAAGATAGGTACCATCAGTAATTAAGGTCAGTAGACTGGGAAATAAAAAACGAACAAGGGATCACAAGGCTGTTGGCATAAACCAAGGCTTGTAGGTGGAATAACGTGGACGAACTATGCAACGTAATCATACACACGCAAAGCAATATAACAAACATAACAAAACAAATATAAAAAAACAGTCATAATCAGACAAAAAGAAGACAAAATGAAATCAACTTAGCATAATCATGTAATAAACCTAGATGATGCGAGAGAAGAAATACAACAGCAATGACAATGGACAGAGATAACAATGAAACTTAAATCTGCATTATGTATAGACCAGTGTGGTATTCGAGTCCATCACAAGTCCTTTCGTAGGTCCCTTCACAAGTCCATTAATATATAACAGGTTTGCCCTTACCCAACGTATATGCACAAGTCCAGTCACAAGTCCCTTCACAAAGCCAGTCATAAGTAACGAGGTGAACAATGACAATAGAATGCTTGTGTCAAGGCGCATTTGAATGGCTTGTGAATTGGCTTAAGACTGGATGACTTGTGATGGACTTGCAGGGACTTGGGATGGACTCGAATACACCACTGGTATAGACTAATTTGACAACCAGGAAACCACCACGGTCATGGTACCAGGTTCACGTGTAAATGGAACGCGTGCTGTAAAGGCTTATGTGACCACTAGAATGTTGTGATTTGCCTAATGTACATGTGTATATGGATTTGCCTCAACTTTTAAAACCTGTGCATGATGTGATGCCATTGCAAGTGGTAGATTTGTAGGGTTTTAGAAGGTTTCTACCAGAATGAATGAGCCCAGTTAATGGTTTTTAAGGCCTTTTTCTAGTTTTAAAAGCTTATCATTAAAATGCATACTTTCACATAAATTCATTGTTGCCATCTTCTTTTCTCAGACACAAGAATGTTGCTAGAGTGAGTACCACAATATCAAATGTGCAGCTTGGTATTCAAACTGTCAAACCAAAATATTATGACAAGTAAAGATGGCCACTCTATCAAACAGTGCTGTCCCTTGTTCACAAAAAGTTGGTGAAGCTTGAAAAGAAACTCGAATTAAATGTAGTTCCCTCTAAAATACATTCTCATTTCGTTCATTCAGTCTTTATTAATTTCACTACATCTCTTGACAGTATCCACAGAATATTATATGTGTGTTGATACATACAGTCTTACTATGTATGGTTCAAATACATATACATTTTTATAATCATGTTCCATTTAGGAGTCACATCCACATCAGGATGTGGACGGAGATCCCCCATACCGAAGCTTGTCGATTAGGGATTCCCTTTAATGTAAAGTACATGTAACACATAAATTGAGAAGACATAAGAAACAAAATCATGCGTATGAAACACTTAAACACACATGATGCAAAAGTAGAATAAGTCAGGTAGGATAAATCAAAGGAATAAGAAAATACAAATTATGTACAAGACATAGAAACCCATTCAGAAGTTAATATAAGCTCAGATAATTAGATAAGAGAAGTTTTAATAAGTGAGTTATGTAAGGAATTACAAAACTGTACGGCCTTCATGACAAATTGCCATGTTCTTGGTGCTGAATGTTCTCCATCATACATCCTAATATTTCTTTCCCCCAGGTCACTGTGAGAAGATCTACTTTATAAAGTTTCACCCACAAGCGAAAGACCTCCTGATGTCTGCTAGCTACGATATGATGGTCAAAATCTGGGACTTGAGTTCCGGGGAGGAGAAGATAAGCTTAACAGGGCACACTGATCAGGTAGTACCTGATCTCAGTACCTGATCTCGGAACAGTCTTGGCCTTTATATGAGGAGATGCTAAACATGGAGAATACTTGATTAGCAGAAGTTGGTTACCAACCAAAATGCCATTATACATGTATTGCCTGTGACCGGTTCCCAGGTAATTTACTAAGCAGTAATAAGCTGAGTTTGGAGTTAAACAACTGTGTAGAGTTTTAGCGTTCTGAATTGGTTCTGTTTGTCTTTGGCACCAGATTTTCAGCGGCGCTTGGAGTTCCGATGGTAGCAAGATTGCAACAGTCTGCAAGGATGGAAAGATCCGGATTTACAACCCTAGAAAATCCAATGAACCCATCAATGTATGTCCACAAAGCCATCAAAATTCTTGCCACACACGGCATCACAGAAATGCCTCTAGTGCTTTTATTACGTATAGCAAGGCTTTTCATTCCATTCAGAAAGGAACTTTTGATTTTGTATCCTTATGTTGTTGGCTAAGTCAAAAGATGAAACAGAAGTGATTGACAGTTACATACAGGGATGGAACTTGAATTGTTATAGGGGTTAAATAAAAAACAAAATTGTAACCTTCGTCCTTTAAAACCCGGGACTGGAGATCTATTCAGCCCTCTGTTGGTGAGCTCCCAGTTTTTTTTTTTTTGGTCTTTCTCAAGTTGCTCGACAGACGCCCGTAAAAGTAACAGATGCAGTGTAACCATGGATCATGCCCAAAACTTTAAAGCCAGCATCAACAGCAATGCCGCCAACTAGGTAACAACAGTGCTGGGCTTGAAGACCTTGGGAAGGTGGAACTACAAACAATGTGCTGTGGGTTGATTGCACGGTAGAGGATTTTGGAGGTTTACAGAAAGTTGCCGGCAAATTAGCTGAGCTGGCAGGGGGGGTAGGGTTGATACCGAGGGTTGTTTGCTATTAGGTGAGGATTCTTGGGTTTGATTTTCAGGAGGGGAATGGACCACCAGGCAGTCGAGGAGCCCGCATTCTCTGGGTCTGTAGGGACGATTTCCTTCTTGTCTCTGGATTTGAGAGGTAATGAGATTAGAGTTCAGGTGGGTGATTAAGTCAAGGAACGGACATAGCCAAATATAAAAGACTTTTCTGTGTAATTTGTTTGTTCTCGTATATAAAGCTGCTACATAGCATTTTGCACTGAAAAGATTGGCCAAACTTATCGTCTCCCAAATCTTTTCTGGAACTTCCAGATATTGCCCCAAGTGCCAAGAACATCACTCCTACGGAAGAAGTATCCCTATTTATATCAAGCAACATTTATAATGTAGCAGTGCACTGTGCATATCCGAACCATTCTTCACAATTGTGTTACATAATACAGTTACCATATGAAGAGCCATGTTTTTAAAGTTATGTGACTTCAGAGTCACCTGCAGTGTGTCATGCCATAGAGTCTGTGTCTTAGGAACTAATACTTGGCTAGTATGTAAACTCTTTTGGTTTGATTTAACATTGAGATGAAAAATGCTGGCTGATTCGTTAGTATGTAGGGGAGATGTTGTAAGAATGACACTGTACCAGTCATAAAATTCATCTGTCTGAATTGTATCACTTTTGTATTTTCTAATCATTTGCAATTCCGATTCATACCGATATTTCAGGAAAGGTGAGCGCACAATTTATCTCTACTCAGTAAGTGACTTAAGTGAAGCTCTGGAGACAATTTCTTTGAATGTCGCGCCAGCTACATTGGTTCCCTACTATGATGAGGACACTAATGTAGTCATCCTTACTGGAAAGGTAAAGGAAGACACGATATTGGAAGTTCATACCCTAACTGTCACTCTACAAACAAAGCTGACTCAAATCGCTTGACTTAAATGCATTTCTGAATGGATTTTCATGTCAGCGTTTTGAATTTAGTTTCGCCCTTAATCTGAGGCAAAAATCATAAAATTATGAAGTTGGTACAAGTCCAGCTGTGGAACAGAAATTCCAAGCTGGTTCTGATGTAAGCCCTGACTCTATCCAGATTGGACCCGAGACCTTGGCACATTTGTATATTAAAGGTATTAATATATGGGATTTTGGACTGATAAAGTCCATGCTCGTTTTAAAAATCTCGGCTGTGTCTCTGGCTTTGAATGTGCCACAGTCTTCAGAGTTACTGTACAGCATTCATAGTTGGATCACATCAGACAGTTCAGTAATTTGTGTAGCGTACAACAGAGCTGAGGTTTTGAGAATGCCCCCCGCAAAGGTCAAAGAACATCACAATATTAATCATAGCTCCAACACAGACTACTCAGGTTGCATTGTAATCACCATTGATGCGTTGCCATGGTTACAGGGAGACATATCTGCTCTAGCATATGAGATTCTCACAGAGCCACCTTACTTCTATGACGTAGCACCTTTCCAACAGCTGGTGCCTCATCAGGTTAGTAGCAGGAATGTGGTCTTGCTCTCAGGTTACATGGACTCGAATCACTCAGTCTGAGTAGACCAAGTGATGAGTGACTGACAAATTATTGAATGCATTGCCATGCAGGATACCGGAGCTCGGCATATTGTGATGACAACTCAGGTGTTATGATTACCGTTCTACTCCATGTGATGAAAATTAAAAGCAAAACAGCAAATTCATGATCATTTGTGACAATCTGTTAACTGCTACATGTATTACAATATGGTATTAGAAATAGCTCAAAAACAGGATTGTTTTGATAACAGCTGAATTGCCTTTTAAGGACATCATCAGCCTGTGGTATGGATTGCAGGTCTATAGGAGTGGGAGTTGATCTTTACTTCAAAAAGTAATTTTTCCGATTAAAAAAGTGTGGTCTTTAAACACAGTAGGCAGAATGTATACATTTTTCACTGTCATAATGCATTGTAAGTAATTTCAGTCAGGTTTTGTGTTCTTGCAGGGCCTGTCGTTCTTTCCTAAGAAGGTGTGTAATGTCAGGGATGTGGAGTTTGCCAAAGCCATGAGGTTGACCCAGACGACCATTGAACCAGTGACCTTCATGGTGCCGAGGGTCAAGGTCAGTGTGCAGATGAGTTCAATGATTTTATCGCAGCTTGAATTGACCTATGCCTCAGAAGTACAAGCGTGCTAGAAGTGATGTATGTGGAAAGGTGTTTATTTCTAATTGCAAAACTGAGTTTATGTGCTTTTTGTGCTAGTTACTTGACTCTGGTCTTATTTTCATGAAAATAACCATTTTTGCAGAATACAAGAAAGCCTGGTGGATTTTGTGCAGTTAACTACCTTCACAGAAGCACACAGTTAGATTTAGTTTAGAAACATATCTGCAAGATAACCTTTCTTTTTTCTTTTAGAAAGAGTACTTTCAGGACGACATCTTTCCCGATACAAGAGTGACGTGGGAGTCAGTCTTGACAAGTCAAGAGTGGCTGGATGGAAAGAACGGTGTTCAACGCAGGATTAGCCTCTGTCCACCAGACATGAAATTATGTGAGTTCTAGCAAGGTGCTTGAGTTTCAAAACTCACTCTGAACCCAGATCCCCCCAGATCAGTGCCTTGTACTCTAGATCTCACCTGTCTCTCGTCTAAATTTAGACTCTCACCAAGATAGTTTAGATTGACTTTGAGAAGTTCATGCAGGAGGATATGTAATGCGATCAGTTAGTGTATATCCACAGGAGTGGGTGATGGGAAAGTTGTCAAGCTTGGATGTGTGCTATTTTCATCCACAGCTAGAACCCATTGGTTCTGTACACAGACATCTAAATGCATAGACCACCAGCCGTACACCAATAACCATGATTTTAAAAAGTGTGGGCAAGCAGTTATGGGTGAAACGATGCATAGCAGCGTGTTCAGTGCGAATTGCATGTGACACACTTTGATTGTAGGTATTTGTTTACATGTGCTATAAAAATATGTTCCTTTTTTGCTCTTTGGTACTGCTATCTCTTCTTTTCAAATGTTGCTACCACATTGTTTTAATCCGTATGGGCCAGATTAAGTAAATAGAGGGGGTTTTTTACAATCGAAAAATGGCTTCATAGAATTTTATAGCTGGAATTCTTCAACTGCGCCTAACTTCCGTACACCGAGGGGTGAATTTGCCCACACTTTTGGAGTTAGTCGGATGCTGTCTCGGCTATGGTTCTGCATCGTTGTTTTGAATTGGAGCTGCCCGTCTATGGGTTTATATGTCTGTGGTTCTGTACACACACGTTGTCTGGTAATTTGGACAGTATGTTAAACTTAATCTTGGGCGGCTGCACGGGTCCTGCCAATGTAGCAAGTACGGCCTGGGATGGTCCTGGACACTGCCAAAAAAGTCAAGTTGCGGTTGAAAATTCTGCAGAAATATCATACAAATGTCTCTCAGTCTTTTTGTATTTTTTGACTTAATTTTAAAATTTAGCCAATCTATTTTGCCTTTTTGCAAAATATCGTATTATGCAGTCAGAAATAAGTTCAGCATGATGTAGTTAAAGTTTTAATAAGCCCAAAACGTTTTAGCACCTTCAACTCAAGATGGGACTGCAATTTAACTTTTTTTTTTCCTTTTTGCCAGTGAGCTCCATACCCAAAGTGGCCCCAGCGCCTAAAAAGTACGTGGCAGAAGTTGAGCTCTCCTACAAGACGGATGAGCAGAAAAAAGAAGAGGTACAAATCTCAACTTCTTTAACAATAATATTGTTAACCATTTCGGCCAATGAAAGCAAGGATTCCCAAGACGTGCCTCTGGCACTGTTGCTCACAAGCTCAAAGAAGCCTGTAGAGAGGAGACGGTAAGAACCAGTTACAGTTTGAGGGGTGGGAAGAAAACCCCAGAAGAAAGTTCTGGATAAAACTGATACAGTAAGGTAGGGACTGAACACCCACTTTCCACTTGTTGGCCTGGGTAGGATTTTGCCGGAGGGCAAGGAAAGAACCACTATGTACACCCGACCCCTCATTTTATAGTGAGCAGAAATTTTCATCTCAGCGAATCATGCAACGGCTAGTATGAGCAGTTGTAAATTGTATTTTCTTTGGACATGTGATTGAAACTCACATTTAAAAACTCCAACCATAATGCAAGATGTGTTGAAGGAAGGATGATACTGTAGACTATAGGTTATTTTTTTGGAAGGGCTAAATTGTGGTTTACTATAAGTGGTGTGCAATCCAAGGCCAGAAGAAATGTTTTGTTTCCTTCTGTCTTCAGCTACTGAGTGCCATGACCAATAAGCTGCAGGCCAAGGATGAACCTCTTCCCCAAGACTTGTGTGAAGGAGTTGACGAGGATGAATGGGTGAGTGCGGTTTGTTCGTTATAGGCTTTCTTCCGCTTGCCTCCTGTTTGACACCACGTGAAAAACCACAGTTTCTGAATTATTGCGCGGCTGTCGTGGGCAAATGCAGACTACAACCACCCACCAAGGTTTTACCTGGCTTCTCAAATGCGAGGTAGTCCACCTCACAAATTTAACTGACCGCCTCAGAATATTTGGCCCGTATTTCCACCTCTCACTTCAAAAGAAGAAATGAAAGCACAGGGAGTAATAAGTACACCTATAGGAGATTGGCCCTATCAGAGCAGCCATACGTCACCCTCAGGCATCGAACATGTTCAGTCTGGGTTGATGCCAACGTTTTTTTCCCAAATGACCATGTCGTTGAAATATCTGTATCTTTTAGTGTCAAAGGTAGTAACAAATGCATCAATGTGAGCTGAAGGCATTGTCATGTTGTGTCTGTTATATGGAAGCATTTTTTGCTTTGTTTGCAGTCTGACTGATGCGAGAGCCGTGTCCACAGCTACAGGTGCCGATGGTTCCCTCCCTCCCATTTGGGAAGGCTCCACCCCCGCCAGCACCCAGGGTCAAAGTTTGCCAGGTTTGAATCAACAATGCCTAATGCACAGAGAAACCATAAAGTTCAAATGCCAACTTTTTAAATGCGAACACTGTTCAGTTCTTGAGAAAAAGAAAACTGGAGAGGGAGTTGAACCTGTTACCTCCAGAAAAAAATTATCAGAGCTCATCCGAGTTTATCACTTCTGGCAGTTTTTACATGTATATTCTTCCTGTCTCGTAATTTCTTTCCTAGAATATAATTTTGCATTAAGATTACCATTCCAGAAATGTACATGCCATTCTTTGTGCTTGTATTTTCCAGTTTTAAATTCTCAATATTTTTCTTTCAAGAATAACAGATACACAATGCGATGCCTTCAAATCTGTGATGGTGTCTTTGTTGCTTCACATCAAATATGATTTGATAGATATTGGATTTTCCTTGTCCATTAGTGTCCAATGTCCTGAGGTCGAACTCCTAAATTCAAAAACTAAGGAAACGTCTTTCAGTATGTTGCAACAGTTTTCCAACATTCCTTGTGACATTGAATTTTTATAGCCTTGCAGCTGCACAAAAAAACGTGACACAAATCAGTTTATTTTATGCGCATTTACAAAACATGTATGCATTGTCAGTATTAGTTAAAGTATCTGATAGTATCTGTTAGAATCTAGTATTTTTTTTCTGCTCAGATATTCCGATTAGGCGTGCAACTTCTTTCATTTGTTAATACGAGTTGAAAAAACGGTTGGGTTAGGTGCTGTCTGAGTTCACTAAAGTTACGTTGGGGGAGAGAGGAAGTAGGTTGAGAGGATAAACAACTTGATGCGACTTGGCCTCAACAAAATGTCTTGTCCATTGTAGTTTGGTCATTATTTTTATTTACTTTGAAAGTGTTGAGTGGATTTTCAAATTATCGTAGTGTTCTACTAGCCATTTCTTACACTGACTTTTTGAGCTAAAAGTTTAAACATACATGTATGTTTTTCGAGTAATATATTTAGGGAAATCATATTAAGGAAACATGAAGGATTTATTTTTAATACTACTTGTACATGTACTCAGTAGTAAAGAAATGAGGTAATTTTGAATAAGCAAAACTCGTCACATTTTTAATAGTGGTTTTTGAACCATTTTGACATTGCAAAACGTCAAAAGAAACTTTTGGGGTCTTTACGTTGTTTGGGGTTTTTATACGTTATTTGCCAGGGAAGCACAGACCCAAACAAACAAGGGCTAAAACAAAACACCAAGCTGTCTAGCTATCTGCCCTGAGCAGAGGCACCCTCTCATCAGTTGAAAAGAGCAATATTGGTCAAGCTTGTTCATTTTGTTGGCATTGATGGTATTGTTGGTACCAAAGGGGCCTCTGTTGCTAGGAAAATTGCACCCTCGCTTGGTCCAGCTTGAGGCACATACACGTAGACGAATCCAATGAGATTTCACTTTGATATGCCAGGCAGCCCCCCTGTAATGGCAGAAAGAACTGTGATGGGTTTTTTACAGAGCAGTGGCACCATGCAATAGTTATTACATTATGACCATGCAATAGTTATCATATTACATGGTCACCAGATTCATTTGTAAGCTTGATGTCATCAACGTTAAGGCTGGATTGAAATCTGGACTGAAATAAACATAAAAAGTACTTCCCTCGAAACATGAATTCTGTTTTCAGACAAAGAAACTTTTAATTTATTTCACTGACATTGAAAAAGCGCACCTCCAGCTACCAAATTTTGTTGGGATTAAATGTGTAAGGATATGCCTTCCCAACACAAGTGGGTGGTTCATTTTAGAGAAATTGTACCATCCCAGCTTTACACATTAAATCATATTAATTTCTCAGAAATACATAATTTTTCCACGATCAAATGTATGCCCACTTTGCCAAGTTTTCTTTTTAAAAGCTGTCACAAAGGGCTACTGTTCGAATTGTATTTCTTTTATCACAAATTGTAAAGACGCATGCAATGTACATGTATGAACAAAGGGCTAAGGTTACAAGGACGGGCTTTGATGGACCAGTGACAAGTGATTAAGATTGTTAGCCAAACATGGGTTGTTACAATGCACAGCTCTTTTGACAAAGGTGATGTCAAATTTTTACTAACAACAGGAGTTGATATGACAATAAAAATCATCTGGTATTAAAATAAACATTCAAATAATATAGCCTCGTTTTTGTCTTTCATTCTGTCCAAAACACTTTCATCAAATATACCCAACAGATGAAGCAATAAAGTGATCCAATTTGTGATGGAGTACTTTTAAAATCAAGTGACAAATTTAACTTGATATTTTGGGGAGCCAAAATGAAAGAAATGACCGGCAACTGTAAATGTCACTTCACAGCCGTGTTTGTCAGGGTGGCTTCAATATTACCGTTTCTTCAAATGACAACAATGTCTGATTACTTGAAGGTCGTGATCCATGTAGAGATAGGAAGAATCATTCCGTAATATATCAATAAAATAAATACATGTAGGAAATAACTGGAAACGCCATGATGATACTTGCACCAGCCTGAACATGCACTCTGAGGCAGAGTTATTAAAAATGTACATGTAATATTTTTCTCAAATCAAGCAACTTATTCAGTAAATTCTACACGGAGAATAAAGACAACGATGAAACGTGTTTCTCTTTAATTCTGTTTCCTTACAATATTAGAAGAAATACTGCTGCAAGATTGGAGCTAACCTTTCACAGCAGTACGTCCCATATTACTTTTTTTGGCTCAAGGCCTCTGTGCACAACGGGTTTCATTTAAAAGAAAATAAAATAGCCATATTTCTATTAAAGACACTATGCCTTTTGTATGTGTCTTAATTCAGTTGGAAATATTGTGACTATGAGCCCTCCACAACTGGTGGAGCAGGGTTTTCCCTTGATGACCAAAACCATGTGCTGTCCATTTGGCTCTTATAAGCAGGCTCTGTAGCGCCCTCTACAGCTCTGTACGGAGCCAGTAAGCTTTCAGTGTGCCTGCCTGACGCCAAGTGTCACAAATGTTCATTTCTTATCCCACACATTTTGATCAATATGACAGCTTCAGTAAGGATTGTCCCTATGTCCAAATACTTGTTTAAGAAGACCTTTGAAACAATTGTATACATCTTAAGTTTGCTGCGGGTGTCCGACCCTGTCCCTTGGTATTAACCGGAGTTCCGAGCCGTGTTTTAGAAAAACGTTGCCGGCACTTTGTGCAGGGTTGATGCCAATACCATCTATGAAAATAACGGGGAGAAAACATGACAGGAGGATATATGTTATTTCATCTGGTAAACCACTTTACCATTGAAATGATACTGTTGATCTCTGTTTGCCTATACTTTCTTGGCCATTCTCAACCCTGTCCATGTTCAATACTGCAAACCATTGCTGCAATCTTTGCGCATACATTTCACTCTTTCCTTGCTGTATGATTTCACAAAGGGGCTCATTTGTTGTGACTGGGAAATGAAGTCCTTAATGCACTTAAAGCCTTCAATATCAGGCGATGGATTGGAGTGGCCTCATGGTACCGGTATATGCTGTGCTTGGGGATAAAGAGAACTATCAGTGAATAATTGAAGGGAAAAAACAAGGAAAAAGAAACTACAGGTGTTAACTTACCATTAGTAATAATTGCACTGGTAGCTGGTGGTACCCGAAACTGCAGATATACACATACATCAAAAAAAGACATGATCTACATGACAACAAATGATGCAATGTGTGACAAGGCCCAATGGAACCAGTCCTCAGGGGCAATTGTTTTCTGATGCATTGGAAAGATTTGTTTCGATACAAGATTCAATAAAATTACATGTAGTTGTTATTATAGCACACTGAACTTTAGTGGAAATCGACAAGCAAAATTAGAAGCCATTAGTGCAGTGGCACAATACGCCATTTGCAAGTTAAATTTGAATGAAATCTGGTGCACTGAGTTATCTGACTGCACATAAACATAACGATTTGAATTCCCCAGACTAAAGACACTGTTGCTATACATTGTAATTCGGGGCAAGCTTTCCCATAGCGACCACCATCTCTGGAATGGACTGGTTCCTTTGAGCCCTCCTTATCCATTGAGAACAGTGTATTGTTGCAAGGCATCTCTTAGGTCACTAAGCAAAAGCTTGCCCTGAATCACAAGGTACATGTATAGCAACAGTGGTTTTAGTAAGGAGAATTCAAGTTGTTATGTTCACATAAATTGAATTTAAAGAACTCAGTGTACCAGATTTAGGTCAAAGTTAACTCGCAAAAGGCTTCTTGCTCATGGACAGGTGGAAAACACATGTTACATGCCTCTTTGACCTACAGGGTGTTGTGATCTGCCAAATACACTTGAATGCAGTGCCACCTCATAATTATGTCACATAGTCTACGGCACAGCGCCGATCATAGACATGAATTTAGTTCCAATTTAGTATTTTATTTAAGTCTTTTTAATGAGGGTAAGCTCCATCAGTGCACAGCAATGCTTTCCACAGAGGCCCTCAATTAAAATACAATCAGTAAAATTAAAAAACCATTATACTTAAAACACAGCAAAAAACGTTTTACTTATAGTACAGCTACATAGAACATTAATAGGGAAAAGAGTAAAACTTGTAAATAAATCAAACTAAAAATGCAAAAGTATAAACAAGTATACATATAAAATGAGCTTATTTGGGGGACCTTTAAAACACATGGTGTTGGGATTTCACACTAATATTATGAATAAGATGACATGATATGATTAATTGAATTGACAACATATCATGTTGGACTTATCAGGGTTAACTTACCTCTTCGGCTGTGAATTTCAGAACAGCTGTGAATGGTGTGGATTCAGGAACACTCAGCCTATAAAACAACACCAGTAAATTCTTGGACTGTAACAAAGTTTACAATACTTTGCCCTCTACCCCATACTTTGCCCCTGTGCAAGATATGTGCATGTACATGTATGTGCTTACAGCCTTCAAGAATCAGTGAAAAATGCACACCTTTGGGATCGAAATTCCTTCACATTGATACTCACACTTTAAATGGTAACTTTGGATCAGATGTGAGGGTTATCTTAAACGTCACTTTAGAGTTCGACCTGCAAAAAAAGAGAAACAATGCAATTTTCAGTCAACACCATTTACACCCCTAGAGAGGATCCCCACAGTCCTACGGGTATGGAGTGTGTGTCCATTGAGTCCTGTGAGTATAAAGGTTGCATGTGGTGGTATTATATGAAGAAATCCAAGCAGGGGTGGACTTCATCAATTATGGGCTATCGTCACTTGGGCCCATCTTGAGGAGAATGAGAAGCTGCCGGGAAAAACCTCTGATTCGGTAAAAAAGAAAAAAAAAAGGTGTGGGCCACATGGTCTTAAAGCCCCAGGTCAAAGGTCTTAGAGAGATATAGGTCAGTTGGGATGGAATTTGTTAGTACGATCTGATTGAAAGAGTGGAATTTTTTGAGTGAGGAAAATTAGTAAATGCACCCTGATCAGTAATGGATCTACCTGGGCTACATTCATACACGACTGCATGTATTTAAAAAAAAAAGGGGAGATTTTTTACTCACCAACCTTTCGTTTCCACCTGACAATGATTGCACCATTCATGCTGTCTGTGTTTATCACACTACGCATGTGTCAGGCCAGCCAATGACCAAGCTTAATCTGCATGTTGGTTCGGTGGGGGGGGGCAGTATCTTTAATTGTTTTCATTATGCGACCGTCCTTGCATGCTGTGACCTGTAAGCATAGAGTTGCCTGTAAGCCGCCACCGAAAATGGTCTAACCAAGATGCGAAGCAAGCTTGGCCATTGGCTGGCCCAAATGTTACACACTTCTTAAGTGCTATAGGTACATGTATCTCCATTTCATTCTCACAGGAAAATTTCTAATTTGTTTGAAAAAGTGGAGATCAAGCTGCCACATAATTCACCTCAAATATTTGAATTAAAAAACCCATAGTGTTATGACCCCACGTAAACTAAATTGGCTCAAAGTTACATAAAGTAGTGACTTTGAATTCTTGAAGTAATGCCCCACTGTTCAACAGTTCAGGGAGAAGGCAATGACAAGCCCGTCCTTTCATGAAAACAATGTGCAAGTATTGAAAAGGATGAGATTTGAAGCTTTTCAGTGTGGAGATAGAAAGTAAACCAGATAGGTTCGCGGTAGCACCAGGGTTTTGGGGGTTTTTTTAGCATGTGGGGTTGTGAAAAGAACTAATGGTACTCAACGTTTCGGACAGTATGCTCTGTCCATCGTCAGGAGACTGCTGCATGGGGGAGGAGTCCATATACAGACACCCTTTTTTTTCCTGTAGTGATCCATAAGCCATCTTAGAGCAATAATATATCCTAATAAGTCTCATTTAGTCATGAAAATATTGACAGCCCCCTCCTTCACTTACACACTGAGCATGCTGACAAAACATTTCCAATATTTCAGACCAGTCTCACTGGGTTTGGGCAAAGGGCATCAAGAGGCATCCGTTTATTGAATTCTTCCGGAAGTATTAAATCCACCAGATAACTCTGGCATGCCCATGCCAAGATAGGTTCATCCAGCACTGCTGGTGTACCATTTAGTTATTGTACGGGGTGGCGCATGACGGGCAAACTGCGTTCTGGTAGCATGTCCTACAACTAAGGCTTCAAATTGTATCAATCGGTGAAGGGCTGTAGCCAATGTTCGATACTAGTGGATGCTGTAGTCTCACGTGGAGATGCCGCACAGCTTGCTACCAACATATATGACATAACATGCATAGCATGCATCACACAAAGTTAACAGTATTTCTTATTGGCATTTTTCTGGAGATATGCCCCACAGATATATTTGTAAAGGTCACTAATGACATACTTAACCCTCCTATGTTGAAGTCACTCTGTGGGTCACTTGATAAACACCTCAAAGAAGCACAGCTGTGTCATGTTGTGCACTGCACCAACATGCAAGAGAGTGACCTTGGGCACTTGTGCATATTTGTGCTGTAAAACCAAAGGAGGGTTAAGCTAAAAGTGCTACATTTTTTAAAAGGGATATTAAGTCATTTTATGCAACATCGTCATTTAATGTCCTCAGAAGTGAGTACCGATCCTTAATACATATATATCATGAACCGATTTTTATAGACATCATTTAACCTTACTGAATTCTAAACTCTCCGAATATCCATTGGACTTTCGGTTAGGTAGTGACTTGATGCTTGCCATGACAGACTAAGAATCACAGCGTGACTAAAATTTAAGTTCTTGAATCTGGCTTTTAAAAAATTCAGCAAGCTACTGAGCATCAGGACGGTCATTAGTCATGTTAGTTCAGCGGCGGCTTCACATTTATTATGGGCTTCATATTCTTGGAAAAACCCCCGGTGCAAGAATGTCATGATTGCTTAAGGGCCTACACTTACATGACTTACTTAGGCCGTAGGCCTAACTTTATGGGAACAGACAGACAGAGGAAATTAATGAATTTTAACGCTTGGAAAAAGCTACTGCTGCATTAGATGACCGAATAACAAAAGGATTATGTCAGATATCTTGATCCGGAAAAAATGCTGCATCCTGACTCCACTTTTCTCATCATCTAAATAAAAGTAAGTCATTACAGAAATGTTGGAAAGACACGAATTCTAGACTGATAAACATTTACCGATGTTGTTGGGAAATACTTAGACAATTCTCTTCACTCCCCATGAACTTTGTATATAACTGCTGAAGTGCAGTCAAGATGCAACATTTTTCCCCTCGATCCTACCACAAAAGCTATGCTCGCATTCAGTGTTCGGCCCTGAGGGATCAACGTTGGCCTGTTACACCCCAACTACAGCATCAGTCCCAACTATAGTTGGGCTTGTCCCAACTATAGTTGGGCCCGTCCCAACTAGAGTGCTACAGTTGGGCCGGCCCAACTACAGCAGAGAGGTCCTGTGTGCACGATGTGCCAAGCATATGCCAAAGTCATTTTGTTTACAAATGTCATGTCATTGGTCACAGGGCTAGATGAGCAGATGAACTTGAAGTGCCACATAATCACATTTTATATGAATTGTGTCAAGTGTGAGACACATTGACTTGGATAATGTTGAGACATTTTCCACAGACAATGGTCAACAATAGTTGGGCCAGCCCAACTGCAGCACTACAGTTGGGACTGTCCCAACCATAGTTTGGGCTTACGCTACAGTTGGGGCGTAACAGGCCTGCGCCTACGTGAAGATTGCCATATGGCACTGTTCAACTTCATCATTTCATAGTCAGAGGTAGGGAATTCAAACTTCATCATACCGTCACAAGACAACAGCTGAACAACTAACTTTCACACTTATCAAACAGCAACGACAGCATGAACATACTACGGGAAGACATCAAATGATTTTCTGATCTCAGATCAATCAAAATATGACAAATAACACTGCTTACATATTGGTTGCGGAACGTGAACGGGCAAATCGTCAGTCTGACCATAATCTGGTCGCCTGTGGAACAATGTAACAATTTGATATTAATATGAGGTCGGGCACCAGATCCAGCGCATTTTGCAAAACTCAGTTTACTGGACACGTGGGGGAGCTGTTTACACTATACAAGGTGCAGGCCAGTTATGCCAACAGTGATAAATACCTGAATTTCCAAAAAATCAGAAAAAATACGAGTTTCTCAGGCGTTCCAGACGCACATCAATTTTTTTTTAGTTTATTTCAAATTTCCATTCATTCATAAACCGATGACTTTTAAAGATGTTTTCCCACAGAGAGTTAAAAGCAGTTGTGGAGCACTTCTCGAAGAACAGACCGTTTTCAGGCACAAATTTATTCCAAATCTAACACAGACACAAGCTTGCATTCGTTTTGGTTGCCTTAACCTATTTTTCTACAAATATTCAAGTTCATGGGCTACAAAATGCTCTATTTCGTGGAGCATTTTAGTGAATACAAATTGAGATTTGGCCGGCGCGAGCACTGAGTTTCGGCTTAGGCCTGCCCCACAGGCCGATTGGCAACCACACCAAAGATCGTAGCGGCGACGGATCCAAACGGCGGATTTGTTAATTTCCGCAGCGTTTGGAACTGACAATTACGAATTGAATCGAAATTAGGTGAACTAATGGGACTCCTTGAGACCCCCCCCCATTTTATGTCAATCGGTCAATTAGATTTTGAGCAGTATTTTTGACTCAAATTTTTGCTGGATTGCCACTACTAGTGCAGTAACGCACCTATAAACTCTAGACCTGTATCCTTTTAAATTAAAGCTGTTGCGATGGCCTTCATTCATAAAATAAAATCAAAATTATATCTGATATATCACTGACCATAAAAAAACTATATATGATCTTGACATTTGTTTGCAAAAATTGCGTATTTTTCGAAATGCGAAAAGTCGGTTAAATGGAGGTTTGACCTCCATTTGGCGAGCTCAGATGGGTTTATGGTCGGATTCGGTTACATCTGTAATGACCGGTTTGCAATGTTCAACTCGACCTGATGGTGGAAACAATGCCACATCGCCCCCCCCCCCTATGTGGGGTGGCCGGGGGGGGGCTTCCCAAAGAGGAGGTCTGCACCCCCTGTCCCCTTTCAAGCAACTGCATGTGCTACATCACTACAGCAGCAACGGCACGATATCTATACGGGAGCCATTGTGCCGTCGTGTAATATAGTTGCGCGGCCCATGAAAGGGGCGATCTATGTCCTCAATAGACACCATTGTTCACGCCAACATGATGACTTCACAAACACAATTGTAGACGGCACAGCATTGTGGCTGTTCCCTACGGTCGACTTGTCCTGTGCGGCGGCTATCGTCGAGTCGGAGTCACTTGTGGAAGTTCTAGGGCTATCGCTTCTTTGTTCCAGCTCTTCCTTGCCTGTCAATGACTGAAAGTGGTGGCCACAATTTCTGCAGTCGGGGACACTGAACAGGCCTGTAGGCTTGAATGTATGTTTTTCATTACGAGTCACAGGTGATTGTTCCTTACAAACAGGGGCAGGGTCTGCCTTTTCGTTAGAACTTTTGCACAGTAAAATGGGTCTATACAAAACTTCGTGGAGGTGCGTGTAAACCGGGGAAGCGGCATGAGTGGGGCCGACAGCGGTCGACTCGTGGGACCAGATGGCGGTCGGTGCGGCCAGGTTGCCGTTCTAACACTCTGGACCAAGAACCTGATGGAGATCGGCATTACCAAGGGCCTCGGAATCATGCTGCCGACCTTGCAACAGCAGCTGACCACGCAGATGTGGATTATTGGCTGGATTACCTCGATGATCACCGCGACGAGCGGGTTTATGGGTATGTTCGTAGGGGGAAGAGTTCCGTATACGGACGCTAGTAATTATTCCCTACAGTGACCTATTAGCCGTCAGAAAGCAAAAACATGTCCAGAAAAGTTCAACTCAAGGGGGAAAACCCAATCGTTTACTTACAAAACAGAATTTTTCAGACCGGTCCCATAGGATTTGTGCACAAGATGTGAAGTGGCGTCCGTGAATGGAATAGGGCTGACAGTTCTATATTACTTTAAAGACGTAAAAGATAACTATAATGCCTAGCTTGGAATTATATTAAGTGCCATTTTGGGAAAGCTGTGCATTATTTAGACGTCATGCCATGACACTTTTTTACGTGACGAATACCAACTAAAAGTAGCGCGGAGAGTTTTGAATTATACTTTGAAACCAAATAACGAAACCTTTTCTCTATTCTTTCAGCATAATTATATAACTGTTTTACTTTACAACTGTGTTGTCTAACTGGAAACCGTTTTTCTTCCTCACTAATACTCGGTGCTCGCAATTATGTTTTCCTATTTTCCGTGAAACTTCACTCACTCGCACACTCCCTTGTATACGGAAATCGTATAAGGACCACATCAAATTTTTTTTCAAAATGCTTTTTCTACGCAGCGAGTGTATCACACCGCCCTGCGTAAATTGGCATTGATAATACACCACACATCATTCGTGAAATATTATACAAACTTTTTTTCTTGAGTGCAGCGTTTGTTTAGTAATTTCGTGCTATGACACATTGAATGCACTGATGCAGTGACTAATAAGTTGTCTTTCAAAACGCTTTAATGTGACTAATTTTTTTGCGCGATTAATGCTGAAAATTGAACTAGCGATCAAATTTATCTTCAGACAAACTTGCTGCATAGGCTAATAAGATTTTCATAATGCCAACCCCTCTTTCCAGTGGAAACACAACTTTGCCATGGTATTACTGGCAGTTCAATTCCTAAAACCCCATTTCTTACAGATCCACTTTATTGTTTGTGTGCTCCTCGTGCGGCAGCTCTTTTTGTTTTATCAAGGTGTGCCTTGAGAGTTAATGCTGGCTTTTCAACTGGAGAGCTGACATCAAATGCTCAGTGGTGCAAGTTAATATGAAATCAGCAACGTGGAAAGTTAAGAATTTTAATCGAACCATGGTCGAACCAAAGACGATGAGACATGTCAAAGTAGTACGACAGGTTTGGCTTGGTCTGACCCGTCAATGGCGGATGGGGGAGGGCAATGGTCCCTCCCCATCAAAAATTGTTTTCTGGTAAAATAATGAGTGAGACGATTTTTGTACTGTATACGTTTGTTTCATTTTCTTTCCAAAAGTGAGTAAAAAGAAAAAGACTCACAATGTAGCCTTGCCCCCGAAGGCCATAATTGGTTCCGTAAGTTTTTTTTTCAACTTTCTGGACCCTCAAAACTATTTGCGCCCTCAAAATATTTTGGGTTCTGGATCCATTCTTGAGTTCGGTTCAGGTGCTTTATAACTTTTATTTGTTGTATGCAGCTCTTTTTGCAGCACTACTGAGCAGACGATTTGGGACTGGTTATGTCTTGGTGACGTGTGGTACAATGTTGAGTGCGGCTGTCATCAGCGGAGCATTCGCCGAAACAGCCTTGCAACTCGCTCTGGTTTATTCACTCCTCGCAGGTAATGTATCCAACCTACAGGTCGATAACTGTTATGACGCAAGTACTTAAAAAGAGAGTGAGAGAGGGGGAGAGGGAAGGGGAAGGGGAGTTGTGTCCAAGACCGGGTCAATAGCCAGGCCAGGCCAGCGGTTATCACCATCCTTCTTTTCCTCATAGGACACCTGGTCTCATTGCAACCAAGTGAGACTATAAACCAGAACAAGTTTGACCGCAATCTGTCAGACATTTTGTAGGCCTCTCCCCTTTGCGATGCCCAACTCTGTTTAAAAAACCTACTGTCGCTCATAGTTTCCAGCGGTTGCACTGCAAAATAAAATTGTGTTAAGCGATTAAACACTTTTCCGACATGTCTTGCTATCAGTTTATACACATCTTTAAATATAAAACATGTTTAGACTGTCGATGGATATTGTTTAGTAATTGATGATATGATGTTTATGTAACAGATACCTATTCGCAAGCAAGGGCAGGATTTGCGCTTTTAGCAGGTCCTGAGCAAGCATGACGGATTTCCACAGGGGTTATGCATGGGTGCCATTTTCCAAGTCAGTGCTTTTGTTACAAAGAGATACACATTAGTATAGATCTTTTGTGTATATCCCCCATAACAAAAGCACTGGCCGGGAAGATGGCTGTCGTGCACAACGTCTACATGTATATGAATGTTGATCTTCATTCTCGTGTATGCCAGACATGTGCACGAGCTCACTTGGAGACCATCTCATCAGCTTCGCTCGTTGATGCCTCGCCCACACAGGCGCTGGGAAGGGTAAATGGCTCAGTTGAGCCAAATTTTGCACGACCTGTGACCAAGAAGTCACTTCCGTTTGTAAACATTCTTGTGTAAACCATAATGGCCTTCACAACCTTGAACATAATACAGTGCCATCAGAAGTATGGATTTTTCGGACCTTTCTTCGGACGTGTCGGTATTTTTGCGCTAGTGCTGGATATGATCAGCATCATAATGACATAATTATATTTACACATGAGTCGCCTTTACACAAGTGAATAAGGGTAGGCCTACCCGGTACCTTACATTGAGCACAAGCTCATTAGGATGTTGAGATCCCACGGGTTGTTTGAAATAAAAGGTGCCACAATCATAATTAGGGATCACAGAGATATTTCTCTATAAAATCTTGAATTTGACACTTGTGGCTCCCAACTTGGGATATTTCGCTCACAGAAACTGCCGACTTGCCGGCCTATTTTGCACAGAGGCGGGCGGCTACATTCAGGGCTCGGCGCCTAGTTTGACTGCCATTTTGGGGGTGTTTTCAGCGAAGGAGGACTTAAAACAAAATGGCGTGGCTAACCCTTGTGAAATTGAAAAGAAAACTGACCTTGTGGAACACGCGAGGCCAGCCTGGTCCTTTCTGAGGGCACCCACTTAATGTACAAAAACCATTAGCAACTGGCAGCAAGCAACCCACAATGCTCCGCGAGTCTGCAACTGTGACCCCGTGTCACGTATTTCCTTCACAAAAATTTGTGAGATGCATTTGCTCTTCCCAAATGCCCCGTGTTGGCGCTGGGCAACGAGCAAAACCACCAGCTTGTTTCTTCTTTATCGGTGAGGGTGCACTTCAACTGCAGGAGGAGGAAAATGCTTAGCTTCTATAAACACGTTTAAAATTTAAAGGGATAGCAAAATAGTATTTAATTGCCAACAAGGCAGAGTTTTACAGTTGAGCAGTTGTCGTCATTTTGCGAGGATATTTTTAAGCTAGTTGGTCCCTCTATCAGTATTTAATAGACATGTGGGCCTAATTACTTGCACTAAACCGGAACATCGAGAATCGATACAACTCAACCCATTGGTCACCCGTCCCAAAAAGTCAGTTTCCAGCCATCTTGTGTTCGATTACGTCAAACTGAGGCTAACTAGAGGTCGCGCTCGAACTTGCTTTCAGCGTCTATTTCGCTGTTGCATGGAAGTGGAAGGAAAACCAGTTACTAGGACGTTTATACACCATAAGAAAAATTGAACTCTGTACTTTTACATTCTTTCTTCAAGGTACTGCCATAGGCGTGTCAAATGTTGTTGCAAAGGAGGCTGTAGGTCGTTGTTTCACCAGGAACTATGCGACTGCCAATGGTATCGCACGGACTGGCTACTCTGTTGGACTGTTCGTATTTGCGCCTTTGGTCCAGCTTTTTCTGAATACTTATGGTTGGAAGGGAACCATGCTGCTAGTAGGATCTCTAACAATGCATAACATTGCGTGCGGCGCCCTTATGGCGGCTACTTTGCCAAGACTGCAGCTACATGACTACCAAACGGTTCCCTACGCCGAGCGTGATTCTCCACGCCAATCGTGCTTTCGTTCTTTTTGGAAGTTCGTCTTCAAGAGTTTTGATTTGGAGCTACTATACAACGCACGTTACTGGTCGGTGGCCATCATATCATGCTGTACAATCTACGCGTACACTATGTGGATTGTCTATTTCGTGTCTCAGGCACAATCCAACGGATTCTCTTTGGAGGAAGCGGGATCTTTTGTGACCATCGCAGGCGTTGCGAATCTGATAGCCAAAGTACTTCAGGGACTTATCACAGACCGCGGAGTGATATCTTCTTGGAGCCTAGTGACGGTGTGTACCGTGGCAAGCTCTGCGTCGTACCTTGCATCTCCCTGGCTGACTTCTTATTGGCCGATGCTGGCGTCAGCATTGGTGATTTTGTTTTGCGATGGAGTTCTTTCCTGCCAGACTGATGTTCTGGTCAAGCAGGTTCTTGGAGTTGAGCTGTTGGCTGGCGCCTTTGGTTGGATCGGACTAAAAGTTGCTGTTTTGACATTCGCACTAGGATTTCTTCCAGGTCAGTGACTTTCTATCATTGTTATTGTTTTTAAATATTCCAACTCTATCATAAACATCCCAGTCCTGAAAGGTGAGGTGAAAGAGCGAAGCGCCCTCATGGTTAAACCCTTTGGCTATACTATGAAATCAATTGTGTGATACCCCATACCATACTGCAGCAGTCCACAATTTCTGAGCTCCTTTTTTCTTATTCCTTTCGTAGGTTTGATATACGACAACACTGGAAGTTACACAACAGCTTTTCTTCTGATAGGCAGTGTACAGGCTTTCCCGCTCATTCCCTTACTGACCCTTAAGTATTCTAAACAATAGAACTAGTCGGGAGTCACAAACAGTTAGTACAGTGGCGTTACTGTGGGTGGACACAGTTCCTCCGGGTCGAAGCCTATATTCCCCGCCCCTTGATATTTTGAAATAATAGCCACAGTTAATTTGCAATACTTTTCAGTTCCCTTTAAAATAGCGTGTGGCAACCCCGGATGCACATTTGAACACAAATAATTTTATTGCGTTTAAGTCAAAGTCGGCCCATATAAATCACGGTAACTAAATATATCATGATGATGAATAATTTGTGCTGTGAATCCAAAAATTGATTAGGATTAAATCAAAATAATAGCAAGTGATATGAAGTGAAAACGAAATTTATCGGAATGTCTCTTGTACAGGTGTACTTGTGTAAAATGAAATTTTAGAAAATATGGTTTTTATTTGAGATTTTAGAAACCTGTTGCAAAATGTGAAAACAATTATTTTCGGTTGACACGAATTGCAACATGTTTGCAAGTGTTTTAAAAAGTAAACAGGTTCATTTTAATCAATAGTTAAACATTATTTGATCTAAATCAGTGATTTAAATCAAGTTGATTTTATCAACCCTTTATCAGTCAACGGAGTATTCCTTTAATCCTGTGAACGTTGGTGTTAATAAGGTCATGGAGGTAAAAAAAGACCGTTAGTATGATGCGATTATTATTTGAAACTGTATGTAGTAACCATCTTTGGAAAGGTCGCAGCACTGCACGATAAAGAGTCATACTTTGCACAAGGACTTCTAATAGATTATTCGCAAGGCTGAAAAATATTCTAAAAGCTACAGCTCCTATACCTCAGACGAAAGCGAAGCGATTTTGAAGTCACAAAACGTCTCCAGCGAAATTCGTTTGAGTTAAACTTTGTTCAACTTTTTTTGAAAAAGCAGAGCGAATATTTGATCTGCCGTTAAGGTAAATGCGTTTGTATTCGCTTTTCTTTCAGAATGAACCTCCTTCAGTTTTCGTGCCTAATTGTAGTGACGCTTGAATGCTGCTGTGCTTTTGAAAAAAAATCGCCAATCCAGTTTTAGTAATTGTTTAATGGTGAATCTTTTTATATTGACCGATGATATTGGGCAAGTAATATTGCAAATAAAAGATTTAGTCAGTTAAATTTTCTGATGAGCCTTTTACTTGGTTTAAAATTTGAATTCATCCCCGCCGCAACGCCCAGGGACGATCTGTAGTTAAGTCGGCTCGATATTGTTTTAGAAAAAAATTGTGTGCCAGCTGTTATCTTTATCAATTTTTTCCTCAACCCAATTATGAATTTCCGCTTTTCATATCCGTACCCCAATGTATTACTCATTGAGAAATGGACTATTATTATACGCACGAGTACTGTAACGTTGGTAAAAAAAATACATGTAGCTCATACATACTTCGTGCTAGTGGCGTATCCGGCTCAGGTAATGGGGTGGGGGCAAGATTGGAAGTTTTATTACCCCTACCCCTAGCGCAGCCTCTGTTTTATATGCAATTGTCCGAAAAAATCCAAAAATATAATGCAACAATTACATGTAGTTCGATATAATGTGCTCATCGAGTGCGCATTTCCAACAATCACAGACAATATCTGTGAGTTTATATTTGTGTGGTCTGTGCCAACCACTTTTATTAAAGTCTGTGGTGCGAACAATAGTGTGTGGAGCCCGCCCTCCCGTGTTCATTTACAGCAATTTTTCAAGTGAGGGCGCATCCGCGACTAACCAAACTCTAACTCCAAGCCTTTGGTCTATCTATCCAGTTAATTCCGTGTTGCGGATTTGTAGTTGAATACTCAAAGCTAAAAAACCTACTAAAATGGAGAGTAATGGAAGCCTAGAAGAAGTGGAAGAGTCACCACAGCCATCAAAACACGTTCGTCAAGCCAGTGGGTCGAGTTTGGACAACGTGACGCTTCCCATCCCAGTTGTGTCGCGGGCGCAGGTCGGACCATCGGCTGACAACGCCTCCACGGAACCTGCGGCTGATCGTCTTGATCGTGAGCAAGATGACGCAAAGGTACGGAACATGTAAGCGTCTATTTTTGGTTCTGATGTGGCGTTAAATTACCCCCAGAACTGTGGGGTCCGACGTCCATCCCGCTCCCACAAACCCCACAGAAGGAAAGCCTTTTTTTGCCCTACATGACGTTTAACAACATGTTTAACCATGTAACCCAAACAGGGCACGAACAGGGATTTTAGTCTGGTTTTGTACAAATAACTGCTGCTCCATTCCCCCAGCTTACATACCTTCGTGCTGAGTAGCCTACCAAGAAAAAAAATGGGCCCAAACCGATTTCCGAAAAAGTGCAAACATTTCCCCATCAGTGTCCGAGAGTCATGCGGTTTCATGTATACTTGTACTTGCAAACACGAGCTGCAACCAAAAATGGTTGACTACGGCTGCGATTGATACACAGGACATGGAAAATGGCTGCAGCTTTCCTTGCACGTCTGTGTAATTCCTAGCTGAGACTGGACTGACTGGTTGAAATGGTAGTTGGTTGTGGAGCACTGGGATCACACTGACCAATCACAGGGCTCCTCATTATTTATACCCGAAAGACAGGAATGACAAGCAACAGCCATTGAGTCCCATGCACGTGAACGGGCTGTCGCAACGTGACCACTCTTTCAAAGCAATGACACAAGCTTTCGAGTCAATTCGTACCTTGTGCGACTCGTTCCTTGGACAACTCGTACGTGTACCTCTAGTTAAGACCACTCGTACCTTCATGTTCGTAATTTGGTTTTACCGGTAATTTTCCAGCTCTTCCTTTTCAGTATGTTTAAGATTAGATTTGACAAACATATCAAGGAAAAATCTTCAAAACCTCCTGGAGAGATCTCGAGCGTCGGCATAATTTTTTGCACTTGCCTGCCGCGGGTGTGACGGATGTCAAACAACCCGACCGTTTACCAGCTTGACTTTCTTATTAACATTCTTTTTGGGGGGGACTTTACTTAACTCGAAATTGTGTTTGTAATTTTTTTTGGGGGGGGACTTCAGTTTATTCTTATGGCTCTGAGAAAATGTTATGGGACCCTTTCATTTTGTGGGGAATGATAACTTTGTTTAGTAACGTTTATGGAGGACGTACTTAATAAAACTTATGTCTTTATTTCTTTTAGAAATGTTTCTGGTCTCATTTTTAAATAGGGGGGTGGTTGCTTTCCTTATTAAAATTATTTTTGGGGGACAAGTTACAACTGACATTAATTTATAAACTCTGAAGTAAATGAAAACACGACGTAACTCCCACCATCACAGTGGACTGTACAGTGAAGATTCTGAATTTCATGCAATGATGGCTGACCACGTTGACCAGCATCAGTGCTCACGTACATGGCACCCAACAGCCGTTGCTTATTGTTCCAGCCTTTTTAGGCATAAATAATGAGGAGCCCTGTGATTGGTCCGTGTGATCCCCAGCGCGGTGCAGCCAACTGCCATTTCAACCAATCATTCCAGTCATGGCTAAGAATTACACATTCACTGGAAGCAGCTGCAGCCGATTTCCATGTCCTGTGTATCGATCGCAGCCGTAGTCAACCATTTGGTTGCAGCTTGTCTTTACAAGTACACATGTGAACCGCACGACTCTCGGACACTGATCGGGAAATATTTGTACCTTTTTTAAATTGGCATGGTTTTGGCCCGTTTTTTTCTTGGTACTCAGAACAAAGGTACATGTATGTAAGCTACATGTATCGTACATAAAACTTGGGGGAAATAAAGCAGCATTTCTATGGGTACATAACTAGAATAAAATCCCTGTTTGTGTCCCGTTGAAGGTCATGTAGAGCCTTTGGCAAAAAAAGCTTGTTTTCTGAGGGGTTCGTGAGAGCGGGGTAGACATCGGACCCCACAGTTCTGGGGGTAGTGTTAAATCATAGAGCTATATTAAATTACTAGAGTGCTAACTTCTCATTCTCTGCCCGGAGAAAATTTGACGCCGTCCTGGGGCCAGACAGTTTGAGTCCATGTGCATGTAAGTCGTAGAACATTCAAATCAGAAATGTAATGCGCATTGAGTAGGCCTACCGCTAGAATCTAATTTAAAAAGTCATGGCAAAATCACCAGCAGTGCACACTTTGCACGCATTTGTGTTGTTTACGCAGAACAAAATGAAATGTTCACTTACTGGTTGTGCGTTCATTTCTTTTATGTATATGTATCAGCTTTGTTGACTTATGTTTTAGAATACAGACGCAGATATATGTCCAAATACAAAAGCCGCACAAAATTTCGAGCTTTCCATGGGTTTGTGCACAAACATGGATGTGCCCAGCTGGCATCACTTGGTACATGAGTCAGCGCTGTATATTTTTTATACATGTACATGTAGCTCTACATGTA
The DNA here is from genome assembly GCF_001949145.1 of Acanthaster planci. The sequence continues at coordinate 272,205 of NW_019091476.1, read as the reverse complement.
TGCGTTAAATCGTCATTGTCTAAAAAAGATAGTTTACATGTAGTCGTGCTAGTTATCTGCACTGTTACTGTGATTGGCTTCTTTATAATGTGTTGGTGTCATGACACACTTTTATCGGTGTGTGTCACATTGTCGTGATCCATTCACATGAGGGAAAGAGTTCCATACATGTACCTGCATGTGGAAAACACTACTTTTCCCTCATCCCTAACCTTCCCCAACCGCACAGAATTAAACGGTGGTAAAGTGGTTAATTCTGTGGGGATAGGTCTGGTAGGCCCATAACAGCTGGCTTTTGCATTTGGTTTGGCATATCTCAGAAAAACAAAGTCCAACAGCCTCTGCGCACAAAGTCCCATTTTTAACTTTGTGTGAATGGGGAAGGTTAGGGCCAGCAACCCTTGGGGGGTTAGGGTTAAAATGTTGTACAACAGCCAGGGAGGCTAATCAGTTTTCAAGTTTTTCTTTCTGTCTGTTTTTGAAGTAATCTTGGAGAGAATGTGATAGGAAATATTTTGACGTACTATAAGTTTGGATCAGACTCTGCAAAGCAAGTAAAAGTGATTTGAAGCAGGAATGTTTTAAGATGTTTTTTTGGATGGTGGAATCCCCAAACATGGTGCACTTCGACGTTCACTTGACTTTCCTCATACAGCGTTGCCAAACCTCTTTCTTGAGAAACTTAGAACTCATTTAGTTATAAACTGGTATTCCCTTCATGGTACATGATGTTAAACCTTTGTGAACAATTTCAGTGTCATAAAATTTCACTCGAAATTAGAAACTGTTGGTAGCCAAAAATTGGGCACGAAATCAGCCGAGTGTTCCCTAATAGGGCGCACTTGAAAAAATCTCAGAAAATCCCACAGAAACATTTACAGAATCCTTTCAAGTGGATAAATTCTTTTAAACCATCATTACTGCCACTCAAATACCCATCCACAAATTTATCAGAAACTTCTTTTTCTAGTTGGGGGCACATTTTAAAAGAGTTCATTTCGCACATCGGAAAAAAATCAGATAATTGGGCTTAAACAGAATCCCATCCAAACTTTGTAGCAGGTACACTATGAAAATCGAGATTTATGAGTCACAGTAGTAGAAGTTGGTGAACTTGGTGAAGTTTCATTGACTGTGAAATTTGAGCTTAAAATATTGCTCTGTTAAGATACAAGAAGTGAAAAATGAAAGCGTGTGACATTAGGGGCCGTACCACAAAGGTACTGGTATAATGCAGAGCAAACTGATTACTTTGTACACAAAAATGAGTGTGGAGTTTGACCAAGAAGCTTACAATTCATATTTCCATAAAATCTTAGTTGTTACTCCTGCCTTATTTCAATGAATTAAATTATGCTATCTTAACTCGAAATTTCAAAAATTGTGACATTGGAAATTACATGTAAATAGAGGAGTTACAGCATGCAGAAAATAACAAATTTTAACCACAATTTTCTATTAAGAAAATGAGTTCCTAAATGAACAGCGCCCTCATTCGTTTATGCCCGTCCCTATTAAACAGCTATCAGAAAGGGATAACATGTCTTAATTTAAAAAGTGAATTTAGCTAAGAAACTTCCACAGCATTTACATGTACTTAGAAAACACTTAGGGTTTTTTCAGACAAGCCTCATAGGTTTGTGCACAGGGGCATCAACTGTTTTCCATACCGGTAAACGGAACTCTTTCCCACATGAGTACCAGTGTAACACCCGATGTGGTTTTCCCATACATTTTCAAGAAATTAAAGCAAACTTTGCCGCAGACATCAAGTCGAGTATTTCATGACCTCACTCAATACAATATGAACAATAAATAATACATGCATCTTACCGGGGACTAGCACTGTTGAAAGCAAGTTTGTATCTTAAACAAGGATCTTATCCTTGGATCTTATCCAAGGATCTTATCTGATGATAAGGTCCGGTTATTGTATACAATGTGCATGTACCAGTAGATTGTACAATGTACATGTACATGTACATGACAAACAACAGAAGACCTACATGTAAGGTCATTCCACCATTCAGAACTCAAAGAAAAAATAACAAAAAAGAAATTGAAAATTTGAAGCAGTGTAAAGGCTTGTGTGCTTAACGCTTAAATGGAAACACTGTTGGAACTTACACTGTCTTCCTTTAACCATCGTCCTCCCCTTGTATTAAGAATTATGTAAGTTTATTATAAATAAACAGTACTTTGTATCAGCCACACCAGGAAATAAACTATTGTGTCCTGACTGTAACCTCTGTGACTTCAGTGACATCTGAGCTGCATCCCATTACAAGTTCATCTATTGCAATGGCATACATGTACTTACATGTACATGCAGGTTTCGAGTCCAGATGAGGGAGTGCTAGTGGAGATTTTTGTCTGGAAACTAGCATCCAAATATGTTTAATCTGTAATGCGTTCCTGTAGCAACATCTCCTCCACCTGGGGAAGATTCTAGTACTGCTCAAATGTCGGTGCTCTCTTTTCTTTCAAAAAACAGGGCAACATCGTTCGCGGAAGGGAGTTTCCAGTTTGCCCTGCCCCTGATTTGATACACCCCTTTTTGTACCAGTGGTCCACATACACAGAATTAACGTACACTCCAATTAAGATTCGGATTTAAAAGCAAATTTTTTTATATCTGATGTAAGTTTAAACCTGATGCAAAGTTTAACTTGAATATATAAAACAGGGGCTGTTTCTTCAGCAAGCACTGGGTCAAGTGTTTGTTGCAAACAGAAGATCCTCATTACCATGTTCATGTAGGCCTAGTCACTTGTACTTGTGTTTTTATATAGGGCACTTCACCCTCCCTGGAAAACAGGACTTTCAAGTGAAATTGGGCGGTAAATCCAATTTCCTGTTTGCAGTAAAATAGTCTGTTCCCACCAGCAGGAGTTTCTTCGGTGCGCTTTCACTTTTCCAGTAGGCATGCTTGTTGTGACCTGACAAGCACTTGTGTACTGTAGATATTTGTTACTTCATATACACGTACATGGCATTCAGATTCATGAACAAACATGTACATATATGTGTACATGATCAAGGTATATTCAATACCAGCACTGGTTTTATTGATATGATCCTAGAAATGTACTTGTATACTGATACATATTTCTTGAGTCACTGTACCACGTATCCATAGCAATAGAAGTTTACTTTATAACGTGTAGACCTGTACATTTCGGCGAGCATTGAAGTACAGAGAAGCGCACTCAAAGAGGAAATGGATGAGGATCAACATGCCACTAGGGCTAGGTGCCAGTATGGATGCAGTACATGTCATGTACCTCATTGGGAAGAGCACTTGAGGAGTAACATGAATGTTTACTGGCTCAAGTCCCATTGACTGAATAGTCGATTGGACTGGTGTGACCCAAGAAGTCAATCATCTTCGATCAGTCCAAAAACTAGAGTGCAGGTAAATCTGGATGTTGCACTGGGCGGAAATATTCAATCTGCTGTAACAGAAAGCCACATATTTTCATCCTCCTTGCTCACTCCAAGAATTGTTCAAAACAAAAAGGCACTGCAAAAATGATTGAAATCCAATCGGCAGGGACAAAAAAGTCTCGACAGCCGAGGCCGGTGCTGAGCTCCTGTTTATGACAACTGGCTTTCCCCCCAAAGGGTTGCCTTTTAGAAGTCCTTCCTCTGTTAATTATGGCTCGGCAGTCTGTGAGCCCTCACTCCATCTTTTAGGGTCTATTCCTGGCTCGTACTTGACTCACTCAGTGTGTGCAGCCGGCCGGGCCAGCGTACAGACACATGTGCTCGCACACGGATGACCAAGGATTTTTCGTGTTTTTGTCGAGCCGTTCTTCACAGGTCCATGCATGTAGTGTACAACTTTGATGATTACAGTTGTGCTGTATAAATCTGCCGATACCATGCAGCTCAGTTTGTTTGAGCTGGACATTCCAAGACCTTGATTGGAAACCATTGGAATTGGACTGGATGCAAACTGGACTTCTCACCTTTGCAGAGTCCTAGAGACTGTGTTGTTTCTCCAGGGTTAGCGGACAGGTGCTGTAGCCAGCGTCATCTGGTTGACAAGGGTCTGCTATTTCAAAACTCTGCCTTAGACGTACATGTACATGAAGGCTTGCTGAGTTAAGTGTTCGCCAAAGCAATCACAAGTTGCATTTAAGAAGTAATTTACCTGTACTTCTTCCAAGACTTGTGCAGAGTTGCATTGTGCTTGAAATTCTGTTTGCACTTCCATTGGATTGATTCAGATGACTTCAGACTCAGTGGAGTTCCAAACTCTGATGGTTCCGGCAAGGCTTGTTGGCTTGGCAAATTCAGTAAGGAGACTTATACTTTCTGTGTTAGCGTCACCAAGTTTCGGAGGAATCAGCAAAACCATTTCATGTTGTTGTTTCAGTCTTCCGCAATATTTAAGTCTGACAGTCTGTTGATGCTACTTACCAAGTCAGGACATCTCAGAGGACTTTGCGTGCAGATACTATATCGAATTGATTGCATTGTCTGGCTGTAAGGTTCCAGCTTGAAGAAGTCTCACTCAGCCACTGACATCGAGAGATGAATGGTATGGATCGCGCCGCTAACACCAGAACAAGTAGCTCGGATGAAGCAGACGAAGGCAACGACACACTGCAGCCACTGGCCCTGCACATTGGGCTGCACGACCTGGTCTGGATGGACGGTCGCTGCTCCATTTGCGAAGTAAGACAACCATCAGTCCTTTTGGGTGGGACAGTCTCCCCCTTCCAGCCCCCCCGTCAAGGAAGGATAGCCCACAGTTTGGCGAAGAAGCACCAGTGGCTTGATGTTAAACTCAGCTGCTGGTCTCAGGCATTTTACCATACACTCCAAATGGACAGCCTTTTGGTATCTGCTTGCAATGTGGGTTACTCTAAGCCAGAATCAGTCAATTTGTCAGTCAGAGTCAGTTGATGTGAAGCAGGCTACAGATATGTGTACATTCTGTTGAAAACAGGAATTCTTAACTAAATGATTGAATCGGTGTCTTTTTTGTCTCTTGTAGTCATCAGGTGGCAAGCCAGCACAGACAGAAGATGTGCCACTCCTTCTGGGAGAGAGAGTTGAAGGAATAGGTATGTGCTGTGCCTCCACATTCACTTGAGGAAAGTGTTTAAATAGAATTTGCTAATACCGGTACTTGTGCATTTTTGAAAGATCAAGTTCCACAAGGCGAGTAGTTTGCGGTGACACCGTGCACCAGGTAGCTTGGAAGAACTCCTCTGTGAGCATGCGTGGCTCCAAAAGGAGCCGGTTTACTCAATGTTTGGGACAAGGAGTTGCACATGCTCACAAAAGAGATCTTTGGAGCTGCATGGTGTCACTGCAAACGACTTGACTTACCTATACCCCCTGTGCAAACCTTCAGGTCTTATTTAAGCTCCGTAAGGTCATACCAGTCTTACGACTGTAATGCAACTCTCGATATTAAAGGTTTACATCGCCTAAATAGTCCTTCAGGTCGCTCTCTTAGAATTTTGCTGAAAAGATGAGCATCTAAGGAAGCAATAGGAAGTTGTCCATGCCATTTCCCTGGCTGTAATTGAAAGGGCAGTGTTACATTGGTGTTACCGTGAAGGGATTTTTCTGATCAACTGCGAATGTCAAATGTAAATCCACACAAGTAATTGAGTTGCCTCATGTCATTAATAAAATATCGACCTCCACATTATCACAAAAGGGAACCTGACAACTGGAAGAATGAGAGAAAAAAGGGGAAAAGGAGAGTCAGTTTGACACAACAGTGTTGTTGGAAAAGTCTCTTTTTAAAAAATGTTACAGTAAAAGGGCGTCATGCTGGTGTTGTTTTTATCCTTGTACCTTATCTTGGTGTGGCTCTTTATTTCCCTTGTTTGCAGCGAAGGATGTGACTTATTTGTGCCCTTTCACCGGGCCTGTCAGGGGAACGCTTTGTATCACCAACTACAAGTTGTATTTTAAAGGGGTTGAGAGGGTGAGTGTTTTGCTCTTGTAGTTGGTTCTTTTTTTCTGTTGTGCTGGTTTTACGTTCGAGTTTGTGCTGTTCTGTTTCTTTGTCTTTCTTTGTTTGTTGTGGTCAATTTGGTTGGTTTGGTTCCTGAAATCTTTCCATACAGTTGTGTTGCGTGTGAAGAAATAAGGTTTGATTTCATTGCAGATCTTTAATTTATACATGTAACTAAATATTCAGTTATTGGTCAGCGGGCCTGTTGATTATATACATGTAGGTTTTATGTTGGGAATCCATTTATTTAATAACTTAGAATCTTTTTATCTCATTTCATCACTTATAACTAACCCCAAATTGTTTTTCTCAGTGAATTTATGCAACTTGGCAAAGACTTGTGAAGATATTTTCAAAACTTATTTCACATAAAGGATTGAAACTGATGGCCTAAGAGCCAAAACAGTTTCAAATAAAAAAACATGTACTGTACATGTACAATAAAATATCGTAATTAGATGTATGACACCTGGCATGTAACATAAAACACACTGAATAATGCATATAAATGTCCCAAAAACTATAGACCACTTAGGGCTACCCATAAATTTGTGTTATCTGTGGTATAGTAGATAGCTATTTTTATGGTTGAACGAAGGAAGACATTGTCTGGTCTAAGATTTTGATTGTAAGTCATTGTTGGGGGAAGCATATTTTAGTGTCAATTCAAGACCAGTTCATTTTCTCCGGACCTTGCATAGTCAGATGGGTCATAGATGTTGAGGTATTGACAGGTGCAAAGATTCCATAGCATTAGAATTGGTTGTATATTGATTGTTTTGTTTGGTTGAATTGCATTCAGGAGCCACCATTCATTCTTGATGTTCCCCTGGGCAGCATCTACCGAGTGGAGAAAGTTGGTGGCTCCACAAGTAGAGGGGAGAACTCATACGGTCTGGAGATATTCTGCAAGGTTGGTTACTAAGTTCCGAAAACTTCGCTCCACCAGACATCTGATCCCCTTGTAATCATAGAATATTCACAGACTTTCTTAGTGTAATTTCAAGTTCAACCTAACATATCTTGATTTTTTTTTCAAGATTTGATCAGTTCCTTTGATCCATTTTCTGATGTTCTCATGAGGGGAATGGTGTCCGCCCCTCTTGAGATTTTTGGCTGCTCTGTGACCAGTCTTTCCCAAACTTGGCATCATCAGAGGAAAAAACCTCCTGGAAATTCAGTGCTGTGGAAAAATTCATTGCGGATCCAACCAGCTCTGTAAAGAATGGATTAATGGGGTTTGTTTGTTTCTTTTTTTTACAGGACATGCGTAATTTGAGATTTGCCCATAAACAGGAGAACCACTCCAGGCGACTTGTCTATGACAAACTTCAGACCTACGCCTTCCCAGTATCGAACAGATTGGTAAGCCTTTATTCAGGGGGCTTATGTATATCAAGGAATTCCTTGAAAGTCCTTGTATTCTTAGTACTACTCCTTCGAAATTATGAAGAAGCGTGCTCATTTTTGGATTCCGGACATTTTTCAAAAATTTGAACAAATTGTGAAGTTGAAGACTTTTTTTGAAGTTTGACATGTCATTGAATTAGAAATGCTTGTAAATTTTTGGACACTACTTAGAATTCTAATATGTTTATGAATTTGAACACATCCTGGATATTGAGACCACTCCTGGAAATTCGTTAGACTTTTTTCCTTTCAAGGAAAGTCCTGAAGTTGTTTATGTGTCAGGAAATTTTTGTTTTTCCTGACAGTTCAAGGAAATTTGTAGAACATTTTCAGGAATGTTGGACATACCTGCAATTCGGGGTAGTTCCGAAATTTCATATCTCTCTTTGAAAATCCTGAAATTTAGCATCTGTCATGTGAAACGAGCAGAATGTTACCACTGCGTTCTGGAAAGCTCAAGGAAATTCACCATTTTGACCATTCACGTCGGCTGTACTTGAATTTTGGTATTACTCTTGCATTTTGCTTTAAACACACAAATGAATGGTAATTATGCGAATCATTGTCAAAGAAAGTGTTTAATTTATTTGTTGTTGTCTTGTTGTTGCAGCCATTTTTTGCCTTTGAGTACAAAAATTTCCACAGTGAAGATGGCTGGGCTGTGTACGATCCCATGGCTGAGTTGAAAAGACAGGTATTGGCTTCAACATTAATATGACTCAGACAGGCCTAGTTTTCATACTTGCACAGGAGGCCTACTCCAGATTAACCTTAAACCACGTATATCTACCAAAATCCACCGAGGGAGTTTTGGGGAAATTTTGCTCAATTGAGGAAGGTCAGTGTTTCTGTGCATGCCTCGATGGCCTGATACTTTGTGACACGTCACCATGTACTTCTGGCAGGATAATAAATTGATCGTGCAGCAGTATACCTGTGATTTATGAATCCACCTTATGTAGTCAATAGCAAAGTTTCAGTTTGTGGTTCACAAGTTTTGTGCGTGCTGCGATTGTGGGTTGACTCTCACCTCTCTCTGTCCCCCCCGAAAAAAAATTATCAAGAAGTATTTTATTTTACAGGGTCTGCCCAATGAGAGTTGGCGAATCAGCAAAATTAATGAAGGCTACCAGTTCTGTGATACCTACCCAGCAGTGGTAAGTAGGCTGTGTCCGTATTGAAAGTTGTGGCTGTGGCTAGAAGTAGCACATACATTAATGGAAAGCCACTGGCAAGTGGCTGCTGCCACTGCTCATAGACGTGTGTGTTAATGCTAGCCGCAGCCAGTTGATTCAGACATAATTATGTCTGTATCCATCACAGCTATCAGGGTTGATTCTCTATTTCATTGCTCCTACACTTGACACATACAAAGCTATAAGAGCCACATTTGGTGCCTCGTGATGAGGAAAAAGTAAAGATAAATAGTTGAGCCACTATTGTGAATTTGTCATTCATCTGTAAATCAGTTTGATTTGCTCCTTGTCTAGATTGCGGTACCAGCAGCAGCAGATGATGAGCTGCTCAGACAGGTGGCTGCTTTCAGAAGTAAAAACAGAATCCCAGTAAGTCATTGACTTTAGCCTATGAAAGTTGGAGAGCGGGAACTAGACTTTTCTCTCTGTATTGAAGAAAAGTTTGTTGATCTTTTCCTTGTGGTCAGTGTATGAGAGAAACTTCTCTTGCTGATTTCCTTGATCTAGGCCATTAAGAGCACTTTTCTATTCTTTCAGAATCTGAACAGATCATTGCAATGTAATACCCCAAAAGCAGCAAGATTAAACAAATTATGAGGATTCCCTTAAAATCTCAGTTGCTGTATTCGTGTCACAAATAGATGCTAGAGTCAGATTCAAGGTAGCCATTACCTTACTCTGACGTCTCCTATCTGTAGTGTCAAGTCACATTTTCATGGTGTGCCATGTGTGGCAAGGCAGCTTACGGCTGCAGTTTTGCTCCATTTCACTCTGCCAGGGAAGTCAGTTGTCAGGATTGTTTTGGACCCCAAATTCTGGATTCCTAGAGGTCGAATTATTCAAAAACTCCAATGCTGGATTCACATACTAACCACAGCCATCTTGGCAAGAATTCTTGCCGCCTTAGCCATCTTAATAAAGCCTTAAAAAGTCACTGTGTGCAATTGTCATATCCCCAACCTTGTCCCCTTTTTGTGCTCGTAACTGTCTTTTTCTTGGCATCAGATTCTGTCGTGGATCCACCCTCAGAGTCACGCCACCATCACTCGCTGCAGCCAGCCCCTGGTGGGCGTCAGCGGGAGGCGGAGCAAGGAGGACGAGAAGTACATCCAGATGCTGCTGGATGCCAACGCCCAGTCCCACAAGCTGGTCATCATGGACGCCAGGCCCAGTGTCAACGCCGTCGCTAACAAGGTGAGTGTCAACCCCCCCCCGGTCTCTTTTGCTAGAGAGCTTCCAGAATCCGTCACATTTCAACAACGTTCAGCAAACCAGTGGCTCCTTCTTTGAACTACAGCCAGCAGGCTTTTGTAAAGTAACGGGCAAATTTGAAGATAGACTTTATTTTGACCGCTTATCAATTGTACTGATCAGCGGTCAAGCACAACACAGTGTCGTCAGTCACGTATTGCCATTGGTGGGTGCCCCTCATCGCATGCAGGGTCTGCTGTCCAACCTAATATTTCATGTCAGTGGTTTCTGGTGTATTACCATAATTATAAAAAAGGTAATTGATAACCAGCTATACAACCGTGCCCCAGGGTGTATTTCAAATGACAGTGATAGGACTATGCCCCCAAAGTGATATAAAGCTTCAAATTTAGTACAGGAGATCAATATACTCATTCACCCTCAGTGAGCCAGACAGTCTCACTTTTGTTCCGTCTTTGTTGGTAAGAAATTCCTGACTTCATTTCCTACTTTCAAAACTGAGCAAGCTCTGTGATGGATGGTTCTGTGTTATTCCTTCCTCAGGCCAAAGGAGGCGGGTACGAGAACGAAGATACCTACCAGAATGCTGAAGTCATCTTCCTGGACATTCACAACATCCACGTCATGAGAGAGAGGTGAATAGAAGCAAACAAGCTAAGATGGGCCGTCTGAATTCCCTTCCATTGAATCACCGAATGCGGATGGCCAGACTTGAATGAAAAGTCCAAATCAGAAGTTGTAGAGCAGTTTTTATCAATGCCGAAACTCAGTTTCAAGACATTCTTTTCTGTCCATTGGTTAGCCCAGGTCATTGACGTATTTCAGTTCTTTTGTTTAGTTTTTACCGTCCTGAGCATCTTAACTCTGATTTTGAAAGCTGGGAAATCAAGTCTTAATTCTTGGTTGTTTGTACTGAATCCTTTCCTCACAGTTTGCGAAAACTCAAGGATATCTGTTACCCAAGCATAGATGATAGCCACTGGTTGTCCAACTTGGAAGCAACTCACTGGCTAGAACACATCAAGGTGAGGGCATTACTAGACTACTGCCTTTAAATTGGATTTTAGGATGGTCAGTAGCTGGCAAGTTTTGTCGCATGACATGCAGGGGCATACTTTCTATAACTGGCTATATGTGCAATATAAACAGCTTGATTCAAGAATCAGATGTGTGCTATAAGCAAGGGATGTTCTGTGCTACATTTTGCTAACGTTAAGTTAAAAAAAAGGAGGCGGCAGTGGCTTCATGAAAACATTAAATTGGAATTCAACATGCTCTGCACATACCCTCCTGATCAGATGGTCCTAGCTGGGGCCGTGCGCATCGCAGATCGTATCGAGAGCCAGAAGACCTCGGTAGTGGTCCACTGCAGCGACGGTTGGGACCGGACTTCCCAGCTGACCGCCTTGGCTCTCCTTATGCTGGATCCTTACTACCGGACCATCAAGGGCTTTGAGGTGCTGATTGAGAAAGAGTGGATTGAAGTTGGCCACAAGTTTGCTCAGGTAACCCATTCGACATTGGTCTCCCATGTTAAAACTTTAGAATCCTGGGTTTCAATTTGTTCAATTTCGCTGTACCCAAACAGGCATCTTTTCTGCGATTAGCACAAATAAGCTAGCCCCAAACATTCATTTGGGACTCTGTTTTTCTTGATGGAATGTGTATTTGTATATTGATGGACAGCAATATTTTTTCTTTTGAGGCAAATATTTCAGTGATACGTTTATTTTGCATGTTTTTTTCTGAAAAAAGAGAAGTTTCAAAACTGTTTTTTTTTCTACTTGTGTTCTAAAAGTCCTCCATTTTGACATCTGAATAGCAGTAACTGCAGATGTCAGAAACTTGCATGGACATTGGAAATCGTTTTTGAAATGTTAAAATTGTTTTCAAAAAGAGAATCTCGTCATGTTTGTGCACTGCAGAGACCTGGCTACTCTTCCAGCTTTTTAGTGAGAAATTCATTCCTCTGCTTCTGTATCGCCTTTTGATTTGCCTAGTTTTTCTTTTTTTTTTTTGTCCCTAGCGCCATGGGCATGGAGATAAGAACCACGCTGATGCGGATCGTTCTCCCATCTTCCAACAATTCATGGATTGCGTGTGGCAGATCACAGTACAAGTAAGCGCTCTCGTCACTTGAATAGGACAGGATTTCCATATCCAAGACAAAAAAACTTATTGCCTGCTGCTGGTGGGGCAACCTGGCGTATTGAATTTGCTGGCTTCAATAGCGACAGAAGTTCTCAAAATACTCTGATGGAGGTTGTGCACATGACACAAAGAAATGAATCCCTTTTATGAATTATGTGGTCAACTTCAGAATGATGTGACACAGTCTGAGCTTAGTGGTAGAGGAATTGCTGTACAATTTTAATATGTGTTTTTAAGCATAACGTCCTCGTACATTCATAGATTAAGATTACTTAGCCAACTAAGTAATCTTAATCTATGAATGAATCTAAGAAAAGATCCGTAGTCTGCAAAGCCAAAGCTGCACCAGATGAGCATTTATACCGTAATACCTGTCTTTTTGTAATCACAGTTTCCCAATGCATTTGAGTTCAACGAGCATTTTCTCATCACCATCCTGGACCACCTCTACAGCTGCCTGTTTGGCACCTTCCTCTACAACTGCATGAAAGATCGGGTCAAGGAGGTGAAGAGTCTGCCTTGTGCATATTCATGAGCTAATGCTGCCCTCCGATTGGTCATGTCTGCCCTTTTAGTCATTGCGGGGGTTCCTTTGCTCACCTTTCAGCTTTTTTGGTCTGTTGTCCTGCTTAAGAACACTCTGTTGACCTGGATACTTTTTTAATTCACCGTGTGCCAAACCTCGACATAACAAAGGCTCCCCTTTCATCGTTCTTGTGGATAGCTTCATGTCATAGTCTCATTCAAAAAGGGGATCGAAAGAAGGCAGAATGAACACACATTCTTGATCTGTTGTTGTGGGGACATACACACAATATTTCAACTATTTTGTGGGGAGTGAAAACATTATGGGAACAGAGAAATGTCCCCACAATTCGGTCCTAAGTTTCCTAACCAAAGAAATGGTCTCCTTAACTTGGTAAAGGCCTACCCAAAACTGCCTACTGGTTATGTACCCAACTTTTATTAAGAGTGGGGGTTGTGGGTCCCAGTGGTTAAGGTTTTGTAGCTCCTGATCTTAAAGTCAGGGATTTTGAATCCACCAGCTGCTTGCATGTGATGACCTCCCCTCCCCTACTTTACTCCGACTTGCGTCTCTCCCTTCAGGGATATAAATGCGTACCTTTGAGGACAGAGATGGCTATTGTTGATTGGCCTATGCTCCGTCTGAAATGGCAGCACTAATCTTTTTACTTTCCATGGAGCTTAGATGGTTTCAAAAATGTCAAGGTGCCTACTGAGTGGGTCCAACAATGACATCAGCACCTCGAAACTTGTGGAATGCGCTTCGTGAGAATGGTTTATTGTCATTAACCTTTGGCCCCTTGACCCCCTTTTGCAGCAAGTGAAGACCAAGACTATGTCACTGTGGTCTTACGTCAACAGCAGTAGAGAGGAATTCACCAATCCCATGTACGCCGCCTACCACCACCAGCACGTGCTGTTCCCCGTGGCCAGCATGAGGCGGATCGAGCTGTGGACGGGCTATTACATCCGCTGGAACCCCAGAATGAGACCCCAGGTAGGTCATAGGTCAAAGTTACCCCCCTTCACAGAGCGAGGGTACAGCAGAACACAACATCGCATTTTCCTTGCAGCACCGGTCCCTGACTTTTCTCATGAGGAATCTTTGTGATGTGCACCGTCTAAGATATTGGGTGTATTGCCAAGTACAGGTCTGCACGGTATTGAATGTTTGAGCCGTACTTTGCAGGCCATTTGAAAAAAGTAAACCAGACCGTCTTCAACTGGCCCAAATGTTGGTTCACATGACGCTCAGGATAGCGGGAGCAATAAGGGAATGGTTGAGTCTACCAAAGTTAGATTTCTGTTGTGTGGAAGTAAATGGGGAAAGTGTGGAGCTTGTCCTGTGGGAATATCCCTTTTTCTGGCTGGAGGTGGTTGAGCTTCAGCGGAGGTGACAAATTAAGAAACACTTAGGCCACCCTAGTGGCAAGTACAAAAAAGAGTCAGTTAATTCTCAGCTTCAGCAATGCAAATGTGTTCTTACAGATTTGTTGGGTCTGTGAGTTTGTTTGCATCTTGTAAAGCTAGGAAGAGAACAGCGTATTTGGTTTGAGAATCAGTTAAACTTTTGCTCTTCCCTTCCGCCCCCCCCCAAAAAAAAATGAACACAGGAGCCAATCAACCAGAGGAATCGTGACCTGATTGAGCTGCGCTCATTTCTGCAAAAGCAAGTAGAGGAACTCCAGAAGGAGATCGAGGCCCGTGATCTTGGGATGCAGGCAGGGCAGGTGGGGACCTCCTCTCCTCCGAGGGTGGCCAGTCCCATCAATGCCTGAGACTTCAAACAGCTGCACTTACAACTGGTGTGAATGGAGCCCTGGGGATATAAACAACTGAGTCCCGAGATTCTTTGACTCGAATTGAATCCAGATGAGTCCAGTTGAGTCTTGCTGATGTCAGGATTTTTTTTTTTTAGCAAAGTCGGTGAAACTCAGATGCCAGATGAGTGCAAATGTTCTGGACCAAATTCCATGGAGCCTTGTGGCCGAGAAAATTGCTTGGCAAATTTTCTTGCTTAGCCAAAATGTCCTGGGAACCATTGGGAAGCCGTGTACATCACGTGACATTGTGGCTGGTAGCCAATTATTGCTAAGCAAAACTGTCTGTGCTAAGCAGGTATGTGTGATCATTGGCTCCGTGATATTGGCCCTACACAGTGTACAGTAACTCTCCTCCCTTTGTACATACTAAAATTCTGTTTAATAATTTTTACCTTGCCTGTTTTTATCAAAAAGGTGACGTCAGCAACATAACTGTTAACGCGATGTTCTACACTGCATGCCCTGTATTTATTTTTGGAAATAAGTTTGCTCCCAAGGCCAGAACCTATGCCAATTTTGCTGAGGTGTTGGGTCCAGAAAATCTAATGAGCAGTGAACAGATATTTAGCATGTGATTACATGAAGTTTAGTATTTGACATGGTCTCTTTTAAAATGATTAATACAATGTTTCGGTGGAGCAGTTTTTTAAACCAAATTAGAAAGGCCTGCTTTACAAGAGATGTGTTACGGAATTAAAATGTGAGTGCATGTATAATGCTGTTGGCTTCGTCCTCTTGGCAAGTAATGTCCAGTGCACAGCTTTTTGTGGGGTTTTCTGGGGGTAACCTGTTACAGTAAATATTTTGTGCCAAAACTATGCCAATATTTTGTTCCTGATTGTGATAATGGATTGTATGGATGGCCCAGTCTACAATCCAAGTGTTCTTCACGAAGGGAAATGTCTCACTTCTTGTTGGAATCGTAAATTTTTCTTTCCAGTGAGTGCGTTTGAAGCATTTATCACTAATGTTGGCATGTAAGCAGAGTTCACGGTATTTTTTATTTTTTTTCATAAACATGGTAAGCATCTGCTTGTCCGAACCTTTGTATCACCGGACACTTTTGCAAACCTCCCCTATGATATATAAAATAGGTTTCTTGTTTTGTATTTTACATCTTTCAAAATTTGTGCCTTCACTTTTTTCCTTGACTCAAGCTTAAGGGGCCGTATTGGATAGAGGCACAGTAAAATCTGGTACCTTGAATTCCAAACTTACTGGCAAACAGTTTAGTTATGAACAAACCAGGGTTTAGCTGCTAAGAGGTTCGAATAGTCTGTGAGTACAGATACCCTGGAAGCCATACCATTGAAGATGATGATCTGTAGTGTCCCCCTGTGTGTTTCAAATGTTTGGCACCCTAAGCCTTTCAGGCTAATAGAGCATGCATGACTTGTACCAGACTATCTTACATCTATGTGCGGCAGTGCTAATTTGATATCATCCCGTGTTGTATGAACAAAACATGGTTTGTATTGCACCGCCTAATTTGCCCACATGACAGTCATTTTACTGTTGCATGCTGAATGCCATCTTATCAAGAAAAATGACAGCCAATTCGATGAGGATAGCTGTGATGAGGAAGTGTTTTTTTTTGGGGGGGGTTTCTTTCATCGCGCTTTGTTGAAGACACAGTGATACTTACGCCCTTTCGACGGGAAACATGATCACAGCAGAAAAAATGTTCCCGGCAAAAGGGCGTAAGAAACATACTCTCTTCATTTAGTAAAAACAGATGTATAATTTATTACAAAATCAACCTGGGCTGTACAAAAAGCAACTTTTGAACAACTTATTAAAGGACTGGGTAATTTTTTTTTTTACTTTTTGCCAAGAAATCTTCATATTTCATTAAAATAAAATAGTTGCATACTTACCTCCTTTTGCCGGGAAAAGTTTTTTAGTGATCATGCTTCCCGGCAAAAGGGCCTAAGCGCTTACGCCCTTCTGCCAGGCACTCGACGTTATATATATTCACATTTGTGAATTTGTTATCTGGTACATGTAGTTTTAGGTACATGTAGGTGTAACTTATATACAAAGATTTAGCCGATATGGATTAAGAAAGTACACATTTTCAGAATTAATCTAGGTGTCAAAATCGCTGTTTTCAACTTTTTAAATTATGTACATCCATTCAAAGTGATTCTTTTAGTCAACGTGTTGATCATGCAAATCAAAAACTTCAACATTGGTGCTGCGAGTGTTCAACCGGCGAATGCGGTATGATTTCAGTGTGACCTTTTAGTAGGAAGAGGTACTGACAAAAATACAAGTATTTGCAAAAGTTGCAGTTACTGGCCCTTTTGCTCGCTCGCAAAGAATAGTGATTTTGTGGGACAGTGTTCCAGCATGTTGCTACCTTAGCAACAACTGAACATATAATATACATATGTTATGTGTACAATTGTGTTCCTCTTTGATAATCAAAATAGTGTTTGGAACAAAAACATGTAATGACTGTGGAAAATAGTGGCTAGATTGAAACAATTAACAAGCCAACACTGTCATCAGAAACTGCTTTTATTTCATTCATCTTCAATTATCAAACCACAGGGCATTAATACTCTTATTCCACATGTAACAGATAATTAACAAAAAAGAAGTGAATTAAATTATATGAAAAGTTGATTTCAGTTCGCAAGATTCCTTTAAATTTTTCTAACATTTGTGAAAAATAAAACTCAACCAATTCTGCTTCTGGCATCCTTCAAGAAAGGTCTCAAGAAATGAAGTATTCTGTCTGCACATTAAGCATGTTAAGTGATGCTATAAATCAACAGCATACGTCTATAAACTGATTTATTGAAAGCAGCATCTTATCTTTTAAAATTATTACAATAAATGACTTGAACTAGAAGCTCGTAGCATGCATTACCAGCAAATTCTTTACACAGCTGAAAAATTTTTTTTACTAATTTTTGACCCTTCTAACCAACCTCAGCAGAATGATTCAGACTGGCATTCAGTTTGCCTCACAGTTACATTCGGAATGTTTGATTTTCTTACAGACAAATCTGGCTCTGGAATTGTGTTACAGGCCTATTTTATGTCGCATCACCATAAACACATTACTGAATACATTTTTGGGGTTAATAGTTTTGGCACCTGATGAAGGTTGACCTTGGGTTCAATGCCCAATTAAATCTTTTGCTCTACATGTACGTGGGCAATTTGTTGCAGCTTGGGCAGCTATTTTAATTGGGCGCTGAAACAAGGACTCCTTCAGCTTGCTGTCAATGAAACCATGCTGGTTTCAAAGAAGTGCACACACATTTTCTTCGAGCTATTTTCACAAAATGGCACAGCATGGGCACTGTATCCACTAAGCTGAAAATCTCATTTTTCCCTCGAATTGTAGTTTTGAGAACCGTTGCTTGTGAAAATGAGTAAAACACCATGAGCTGCAAACTTATCATGTGAACCTTAACAGCTGGCGGTCGTTTTGATCTTATTTCAGAGAGTTACAGTTTACCAAGTGGAATATACTTGTCCAAACCCACTTTCTGGGGAATGTTGATGTTGAAGTACGCCGTCAGGGCAGTGTGGATCAGGCCAATAGCACTGTACAACAACAGAACCTGTATGATCAGCACACTGCGTTTGAATGGTCTGAGTCTACAGGGAGAGAAATAACAGTAGTGTGATTTCTTCGGTCTAAACCCACCAGGGTGTATGTGTGTCCAATCATATTGAAATTAGAGGATTTCACCTTGTTGGGATTAAGTTCTTTTTGTGGTTTTAAATATGTTTTTTGCCGCCAAATCCTTTAGTTTCAGAGGTTAAATCATCCAGGATCATGCTATGTTTTCTGAGAGTGCAAAAAAAAAACCAAGTGCAAAATTTATATCGTCAGAACCACGTGGGAGAGAAATCCTTTCTTGACAAACATTTTGATCCCTTCAAAAATCATTTCCCTGTCATAGACAGGTACTGAAAAAGCACCATGAACATCGTGTTCATGGTGCTTGCAATATTGTCAAAGTATTTGCTCCTTAGTGCGACTAAGAACAGATTGAGCGTTGTCACTAAGCGTGACCTTTTTACTTCTCTTGGGTGGAACCATGCCACATGGGTTGAAGTTCACTTGTGGCTGTCATGTACATGGCCTCATCCTCGAACTTTGAACAACCACAATCTTTGATTGAGATTAACAGGTACAGTATAATACTTAATGGGCCTTGAAAACGGCATTTGTTTGTTTAGCCATCCATGGAAACCTGGCTTCTCAACTGTTGCTAGTGGAGTACTTTTCAGCGATAAGAATTCTCTGGCAGGTCTGCAACCTAATCTCTGATGTAAGTGGTGAACAGAGGTCACTAAAAAAATCCCTTGCAGGATTAATAATAAGCCGTGTCAATATCCTTGAAAAAATCTTTAGGAATTAATTCCACGAGCAAAATGGTACTTTAATGAGGACTTGCAGGATCAGATGTTGATGAAAGCCCAGAGTATTTTTTGTTTCACTGTTACAACCCTCTGCTAGATGTTTCATGGATTTTTTCTTTATGCCCAAGTCTCATCCAGGAAATGGGAAGCATAATGCAACAAGCTGCACAAGTCCATTCTGTGCTTTCCAAACTAAAAGAATGTAGGAATCACCTTCTAGAGAAACGTGGAAATTGGTTTTAGTCTAAAGCTTGGATGAAGAAATTTGAGAAGTTTCTGTGTGTTTGTGCCCATCCCCTAGAAATGTCGTATCAAGGGAAGTGTTCTGTGGTTCCTCACAATCTATTTCTCCACTAAACATACTACAATGTGGCTCTTCAGACCAAAAGTCCTACAGCGCCGCAAGATGGAGAACTCTGCCAAACCGTATAATCCCCACGGGTACCAATCGAGCAGGTGATACACCTGCACAGTGCAGGTTAATGCAGAAGCACAGGGGCTGCACCTGTGCACGTGGTGTGCGTGCCTGGTGCAGCACCCGTGCCTGTGCATTAACATGAACTCGCTCAAATGGCACCCGTGTGATTACAACGTGGGCACATTCACGGTGAAGTTCTCCATCTTGCGCCGCTACATGATGCTATGTGATCTCGGATTCATACCTCTTTTCTGCACTGGCACAGTACCCAGAGAAGTAATCAGAGCGAGCCTTGAGGTACAGAAGTGCAGTCAAACTTGCGAGGACTAGCAACAAGAAGGAGAGAAACAAGTCACTGGAGAACTGTACTCAGCAATTTGAAAATTTGATGGGAGAGACCAGGACCAGGTTATGTACTCTGATTTCAGGAAGGAATTCTTTGCACTTTGTTCCCTAGGAGCCCAACTGTTATCGGTCACTGGTGTGCAGGTCTTGGGCTTCAAGGGGGTATGTAGGAGGGGTTCCCCCACAAGAAAAAAAAAAGGAAATAACAAAAGAAACAACAAACACGGAGGAGAGGGGAAAACGCAACAATTTGCTGTGGAAGTCCTCTGCACTGACCTCGTTCCAGTAGAGTTTGTCTGCCTGCTGCTGAGTGCCTTACCCCCACTCCCCCAAAAACAAAATCCTGTCCATGCCCATAATGTACATGTTGGGTTGAGTCACAAGAAGGTTTTTCTCTGCTAATAGCGAGATAGATTGACCCCTTCTAGGAACCTTAGTTATCAGGGCTAAGGGACTCAATACTGTTGGTTGGGACTCAATACTATTGGTTTGGACTGGGGTTTACCAGCTACTTTTCAGACAAGCACTTACCCGGGTTCAAATACTTGGCCGAAACCCACAGAAGGATCAGAAAAATGGGCGAAAACTCTAAAGTGTTCTGCCTACAAACAAAAATTAGAAGTGGCGAGTAAGTTGGGTCCATCAGATCAAAAGCTACCACTGGAATCATGTCTTTCCACGTGGCTAATGTTGGCTAAGCAAACATGCAGTTACAAAGGTTAGTCTGCCTTCCTGAGAGACCTACATGTACAAGTAGATTATGATTCAACCCACTGTCACATCGCTCCTACTGGCACAGTTTTCATAACCGGGTTGATGCCGCTGGATTCTTTTGTGGGAACTTTACCTATTCCTCTATGTTTCTAGTGATTTCCTCATGTACTTTGTACTGCTTTTTTCCCCCAGATGGTGCAAGAATGAAATGGTTTAAATACCAGGCAACTCAGGAAATTTCTGCCAGCTCAGACATTTTTCAATCAGATGGCCAAATGACACAGGAGCACCAAGCTGTGTGGAGGGTTCAGTTACAGGACTCCAGACCCTTTAACTCTTAGAGATATGGGGTCAGTCCACCAGTGCGCTCATTTGTCCCAAGAATGAGGTTGGCCAGGCCAAGAATGTTTACTTGTTCCATTGACCATATTATTGGCATACTGTGCTCAATGCACTGGCAGATGTGCATGATGAGTACGTACATGCGACCTGCAAGTGACCATAAGAAAAATCTACGTTCAACTTAAATACATGTATGTAATTGACAACTGAAAAGCCCGAGATCTGGGACTTGATTACTGGAGATCAAATAAAACTTGGCTTTATAAGGTAAAAGACTGTATCAGAAAAATCTGTGCACTCACTGTGCCCTGAGTCCCCTCTCAAAGCCTGGGTCTCCGCTGGTAGCAGGTGGTGAGATCTTAAACTTACCACGCAAGCCCCCGACAGCCTTTGCCATCACAGCTGGGATACAAAATTCAAAATCTATTCAAATTAAGTTTTGCAAGTCTTCTAGTTTTGTTTGTTATGTACTTTTTAATGTATACGCTTTTGTTCCTCTCTTTCGTGCTTTGTTTGGGGGATGGTACTCTGTTGTACAACCTCTGGAAACTGTTTAACACACTCGGCTTTTCAGAACCACAAGTTAACTAAAAAATATGCTAATGATTATAGGAGAAATGCATTGGCCATTCAGCTAACCTTGTTTCTATCCACATTTATGTGTTTTAAACTACTTCCTGTCATTAAAAGTGACAAGGCAGCTGCAGTTTTTCCATTCTCTGAAAATCCCTTCATCACAATATTTTAGAGACACTTTTTTATTTTTTCCACACGGTACTGCATGTATCTCTCAATGAGCGTTTACAAACATCCATCCTTAAAACTCACAATGAACCCAAACAAAGTTTTGAAGAAATATTTGCCATTACAATATTTTTTCTAAACACTTGACCTAGCATGATAAAGAGTTAAAAGTGGAAATTTACTCTGAGAAAATGTAGAAACTTATAATATACATTTGTACACAGAGCTAAGTGTATGGGGACACCACTGTTTGCCTTGGATGACATCAAGTTTTAACTCATGAATATGGAAATCTCATGAGCACGAAAACCAAAATGTTAAAGTTTTTCCCTTTTACTGTCACAAAGTAGTTAATGAAAAGTCAAAGTAACATTGAAAGAAAGCTTGTTTCAACAATTTAAAACACAAAAATAAGATTTCATGTCTCCTTAAATCTAAGTGTCAATGACAATATGAACTATGATTAATTTTTGAAGATCAACTTTGAAAAGACGGGATATTTTGTGTAAAATATTTGTTGTTTGCCACTCAAACTTTATTACTACACCGGTAGTAATAGAAATTAAAACGAAATGAGCAATCATACAATTTACATGATTTATCTCTATGGTAGGCAAATACTGGCTAAAAACAGATTTGCCGCTCGCGTGGTTATGAGAAAAAGTGTCACCACTTTCGTCGATCCTGTATGTCCGAATTAAAAGTTTAAAATCTGAAACTGATTTGGTGGTAACCCTGTTATCTCTATCACACAAGGTGGACGGTGACCATATTTCAATCTCCAACAGATAAGAGACAGATTGTAAAAGAGAGCCACACCAGCCCTATTTGTGGGGCTAGGGGGTACTCTAACGTGACTTCATACGCAGGGGTCTATAAGAAAATGCCCTTTCTAGTTTCAAAGCCACAGTGGCACAGGGAAGGCTCCTGACATGTCCTGACCAGCTCCAGCTTACCCATTTGAAGTGCGTGCATTAAGGAAACGATGGCTGGGAAAATCATTTCCTCGTCACGAAGAAGCAGTGACAAAGTACTCGCGCTCATTATGTTCACGGTGCCCTTGCAATACAATCAAGCTATTTATTCCCAACGTGATAAAGAACAGATCGAACCCAGTTACTCGACTCCGGCCGGTACAGAGACAATTTGGTTATGGAGGAAAGAATATTCGCGGACACGACTTTGCGTGACCCTGGTCAGTGGAGGCGAAAACAAAATGCACGTTGCCTTTGCATAGCAAAAGTGCGTTCACCTCAGTACCTGAAGCCGCCAGAAAGGTTGACTCGTTACGCCCAACTATAGTGTCTGTCCCAACTATAGTCGGGACAGTCCCAGCTTGAGTGCTGCAGCAGTAAAGTTGGGCTGGCCAATCTCTGTAGAAATTTTCTCAACCTTCCCCGAGTTTATGCAGCTCACATCTAACATAATTCATCTAAAATATGGGACTTCATTATAAAAACCTAATTTCTGCCAGCACAGATTTGCTGGTGTAAACAAAATGACTTTTTCATGCACGCACTGCAATTGGGCCAGTCTCAACTATAGTTGGACTGCATGCTGTAGTTGGGGTGCACAAGGTTGGGGTCACAGACATGAATAGAACTCTGCTAAACTTTGTACATGTACAATATTTGGTAATAGCGCCCCCATGGCCAATAATGCATGGGGCGATTTCCGTAGGCGCGGCCCGCTCGTACTCGACCGCCACACCTATCAGAGCGTAATACACTGCTGCGTGAGACAACTTTCAATCTGCTCAAGCAACTGCAGTAATTGAAAAGGCAAAGAGCATGGAGCTACAATGCAGCAGTGTCAGAAGTATATAGTACTGTGTGTTGTGCAATTTGTGTTACGTGAAAGCTATAACGACCCGAAAAAGACTACGTGTACCTAGTCTGGCCGCCAATGACAATTTTCTCTTTCGCTGTTAATTGTTATTGTGTTGGAAATTGGATTCCAGACACGATACACGTCAGAAATGGCAGATGTGGTTGAAGCTGGATCTCAAAAGGTTTGTTATTTTGATAAAATCTGGTCAAATTCCACTCCATTCGTATGGTTCTTGATCAAAAACTTAGGTGATTACAGAGCAACATCTAATAAGCATAAGGCCCTACCTTCAAGGATGCTTCAACTTCAAGGAAGGTTACCGTATCATATCATCCTACGTATATTGATATATTGTCAACCTTCAACAGTATTTATATGTATAAAATTTAGGGCTTGTATATTTGGGGACCCCCTTTTTTTGTCATTTTGATCTTGTAAAATCGGTCAGATCCCCCCATAAAACCGGAGGCAGTGCTCTCCTTATTTTCCTGACTGGTTATGACCCAATTTGGGAAAAATTAACCAGCCACGCAAATTTGAATCCACCATGTGTCGTGTTAAAACACAGTTTCCCCATATTATAGGCCCATCCTACACATAATTTCCTTTAAAACTCAAAACCCTGTCCTTTTTTCACAACATCAACCATGTCGGAGTAATTAGAATGAGGGCCACACGAAAACCATGTTTTTGTAGATGATGGCTGCGCAGTAGTGTCGGACTCCAATTTGGCATATCGGGGAATGCAACATTGTCTAGTGACCATAGAAATTAGAGCGCAGGCCACGTGTGAACATACCTCCCACAATCACTGGCAACAATGCTGAAAGAGGTCTTTTTGATAACAAAGCAACACAGAATGAATGGAAATGGTTGAAAAAATTCAAACCAAGTACCTGGTTGGCAGCTATAAAAAGTGGCTACAGTGTTGAGAAAAAAAGTGAATTTAGCCTGAGAGGGCACTATATTTCCAAATGCCTGGATGCACAGATTCCTGGATGCGTGGATTCTGGCCTTGACTTTACAGCACGAATAGAGAACGATTGGCTGATCTTGGACGGCTGAAGGCACAATCAATCCCTGTGTTACGCATGTTGTTTGTGGTGTATTCTTGGAAAATGATAAATTTCACGACTGGGCGGTGAAAGGATTAGATGCAAAACAAAAGGGGGATGGCTTTATCTCTGGCTTGGAACTGGCTAGGGTGAAAGGCCAGACAAAGGGCAAGGTGGCTTTTGTACTTTAATTCATGGGTAACCATATGACGCCAGTCTTTTACATGTCTGATTGTTGGACTTTATTTCCCTTCAAATTCCCTCCCCCCCACTTTTTAAAATTTGCATTTTGGCCCCTCCACTTTTCATTTGTAGACTCGGGACGAATTCAGTGTTAAATGTTATCCCCCTCTCCCACAATTGAAAACGTTCTGCCGACTTCTAAAAACATCCTCCCAAGCAATGAATACAGGAGCAAGTCTAATCAGCGGACTTTTTTTCGCCTGTCAAAAAATCGTTTTGTGCACATACACACACAGGCGACTGACTCGACTGTGCATCCACGCAGCCATGGATGCAAGGATATTGAGTGGAGAGGCCCTGTATTCTATTTTTGTACCTCCATATCACAGTGTTGTATTTGAGTCCGTCACAAGCCCCTGTAAGTCCATCACAAGCCCATCATAAGTCATTCAGTCTTAAGCCAATTCACAAGCTATTCAAATGAGCTGTGACAAAAGCATTCCTTTGTCATTGTTCACCCTGTTACGTGTGACGAGCCTCGTGACTGGACTTGTGAAGGGACTTGTGAAGAAATCGAACAACTCTGCCATGTCAACTCTACAGTTATTGAGCATGATGTCATAGTCATCTACCAAGGTGAATCCCAAAAATACGATCCCCAAAAATTTGCGGATATGTTGCTGTTGCTGGCTAAGTTGAAATGATGTGTAGCTGGTCACATTTGTAGTAACTGTTTTGGGGGGACTTAATATTCTTACCATCTTGACCATGACAAATCTTAGTCTGGATCCGTGCCAACATAGTTGTTGAGATTTTATATTCACAAGGTGGAAATCTGACCCATTCCCCCCCAACTGTGTGGTTTGTATCATGCTTCCATGTTGCACTCCAAATTTGGTGGGAGCCCAGTGGAAGACGATCCACACAATTCTGGGGTTGTATCTGACCATTTTACAATTTGGGACTTTTTCCCTTCAAAAAAATCCTGCAGGTCCACGAATCAGAGGAAGAAAATGTCATCTCTGTAATCAAAATGTTGGAGCCAATTTAAAATTAACAAAAGAATAATTTTTAATTTTTGGGCACCTAAAAAGAGACAGTCACTGAGAGTCAAACCTAGCTAGGAGTGTATCTTGTGATCTTAAGATGCGTGTGCTCGCTAGATGAGGATGCTCCCCGTTTTTCGAAAACCATATTTCAGCCCCTCAATGCAATGCCTAGAGTTTGTCCATTTCATTAACCCTCCTATGTGGAAGTCACTCTTTGGGTCACTTGGTAAACACCTCGACGAAGCATAGCTGTGTTATGTTGTGCACTGCACCAACTGTCCCTCACAGGAATATCAGATGG
>NW_019091476.1:234266-246356 GCF_001949145.1 Acanthaster planci | reverse complement strand
ACATGCTCACCAGTGACTGTGGGCATTTGTGCACATTTGTGCTGTAAAACCAATGGAGGGTTAATGACTGTTATTATTAGTCCTGCTTTCTGCAGTTGTTTTTATTTAATTAAAAGGCTTTTCAATTGTATAGCTGAACCTCTTTTGTGCTGATGACGCATAGATTGGCTGGTATTAAATTCATGTTTTTGTCATAAATTTCCACCACATACCGTGAGAACCACTCGTTGGTTTCAGTCACCAGTGAATTACATGTGCATGTAATAGTGTCAGTGGAAGTTTTTGTGACTTCTTGTTAAACAGTTGGATACCAAGTTCACAGACTTGGAATTGGAGCATCCGGTGGAGGGAGACATCACTATACCGGGAGCATCTGACGATGACGTCGAGTTGTCAACGCTGGATGAGCCAGTTAGAGTCACAGTTGTAAGTTTTTCTGTGTTTCATCTGCTGCCTGGTAGGAGAATCTATAAAGGGCATTTGTGAGCTTCCTGACGAAAACTGCCCGAATGCCACCCTGCCAGGCATAGCGATTTGTTACTTCAGCAATCAGTTATTGTTTTGATAATTTGTTTTTATTCTGTTAACCGAAAATCACTTGGAAATATGAAGGGCATATAAAAGGGAATGACCAATAATGTCTTAGGCCAAAGATAGTTAATGTTTGATGCACTTAACCACTTGCTGCTTGGGAACCCCGTTTCGAGCATAATGGGTTTATATGCAGAGCCGGGGTGCCCGAAATGGGACAAAAGAGCTGGACCGTGTAACAAAATACAATACTCAGAACAAAGACTTGGTGCTGGGAATTGCCATCAGTTTTTGGCTTGCATTTTTCGAAGGTAATCCGTCACTGTTTTTAAACAGTATACAAGTGTTTTGAGCATAGCACGCCTGCAGATTAGCACTGCGGACAAAAGTGCTCCAGGGCGCTATTGATGGGTGACACAGCACCACAAAAAGACACCGGGGACAAAGGAAATTATGCAACACCTCACAATTCTGGGCTCTCTTTACAGGGCGGCAGGCCTGGCTGAAATACTCAGGAGTCAATGAAGGTTACCTGTCAGCTTAGAGTTGCCACCAAACAGTCATTCCTGTGGGTGTAAACGTCCATTAAATGAAATGGTGAATGTTTGAAGAATTTTGAAAACTGAAAATCTTGAAAATCTCCCGTATGTGTGCACTGCATATTTAAAAGCACCCGGCAGCAAGTGGTTAAGATAAAGAAAACAGCATGAACATAAGATGGGCCTGTTTGCACAAGAAAAGTGTAAGTGGGTGACATGCATCATAAAAATACTCTCACTTGGAAATACTATGGAGAGCTTGCTTGCTGCAAACTCACCAAGTATGGGATTTAGTTGTGTATAAATTGACTGTTTGTACATGTACTCTGGTTGTGACTGACTTACTGTGCAAGCAAAAGTGATTGTTCAATTAATTGAAACCAAAAGTGTTGAGGTAGTGAACAACTGTCAAAAAACCCCATAAATTTGCTGCCCTGTAGATAAATACATGTTTATGCATGTGTGCTAGAATGATATCAGGTTTGGGAGGGGGAGTACCCATGTCACTCTTTGGTGGTGGGGGGGATTCCCCTTCCCTCTTCCTTGTTTTGTCGTAAGTGAATTGTAGTCAACAATTCAGCTTTTATTCTAGACTGAAGTGTTTTTGCAAGATTCCTGAACTTGCTAAACCTCACTTTGCAGTAAACCTAGTGCAGCACCAAGTCTTGTGTAAATATGATGAAATTCTGGATAGTCTGAATAGATGGGACGAACGTACCTTTTATAGCCAGACTGAGACGATGAAGGCTTTAATCAAATGTGAAGGGTGTATTCTACAAACTGTTGAGTGTTCACGTAGTTTGGAAAGTCTGTCTTCTCTGCGATGGAATAGGAGTAAGTTATAAAAAAATATAACTTAAAAGTAACTTATTAGTAGTACATGTATTTCCCTAAAGCACACAGGGTCTTGATGTTTGTATCTTGGAGTATGAAGAGCTGTTTCATTCTTGTTGTCAGATGAGAGACTTCAAAGCAGTTGGAGTGAAGTTATTCCACGTTCTCTACCCAAAGCAGAGCAAAGTTCTCCTCAGAGAATGTAAGTCACTGAAAGAAATATTTTCCAGATTAACTTGAATAGTGCTTTGTTGTGAAATGGCTGAAATGCAATCAATGTATTTTGACAGGTACTTGTTGCATCAGTGACAAAAGCATGAAGGTACGAAAGTAACAGATTCAACCATAGTCTTGACTTCTGATAGTTGAAAGAGTCAGCAGCCAATCTGTGGTGTCATGCAGTTTTCAATGTGTTGTAACTTGTGTGCATGAACATGCATATATGGTTTGTTCACAGATGAAAGCAGTTATAGAGTACCGAAGTGTGACGTCACTGTGAACCAGAAAGTGCAGTGCAAACGAATGGAGTTCGCGCGCATGTTGGTTCATGCGCCGTGGTTTTCGCACTAATGCCTTTTGCACACTAATTGTGCGTGTGACGTATTCACTTCGTTACTTTATAGCTAAAAATACCACATACATGTATGCACAAAAAGTGGCTCATTCATAGACATTTTAACTCCTTCACGGCGGGATTATTTTGACCTCTACTGCTTGGCTGTGGTATGCTCTGAATGGAGGGCTTTGTCCAGCAGCAGGCCCCATTGAACCAGCAGCTGCATGGTGAATAGACTGTATGTGTGGTATGCACTAATCCTCACACAAAGCCGCGGCTCTCGCCGTCTCCCGGAGCGAAGGGGTTAATTTTTTATGTTTATTTCAACTTTACAGGGGATCTCTGGGGTCCACTCGTGTTGTGTACGATGTTTGCGATGTAAGTGGAATATTCTCTCTCATGTTGGAATTTTCCAGAGTTTTTATCAAGGCTGCTCAGAGGCTTATTTCAAGTTTAAATTTTCGACTAAGTTAGCGTGCACAGTGGCTGGTAGCTGCCACCTTGGGTGGTGAAAATGGGCACAGCTGGAAAGATGTCAACAGTGAAATCTGAACTTAGTTTGTTGCTTTTGTTTTTTGAAACCTAGTCAATTGCAATGTAAAAATCCATTGTCAAGTTCAAGCTATTTCAGGAAGCTGTTGATCGGCTGGTCTGATTACTTGAACCAAACAAAAGACATACATATGTCTAGCC
Source organism: Acanthaster planci (assembly GCF_001949145.1). The sequence continues at coordinate 243,203 of NW_019091476.1, read as the reverse complement.
CTGTATTAGCTTTCTTTCCTAATGGTGGCCACATTGTCCTCAGATTGAGTCCAGTTCATTCCAGTAGGCTTATGCTGTTTTCTTGTAAGGGTTGCACTTATAGTTTTTAGGCTAAACTTTAAGAAATGGACAGTTTTTTGAAATTCAAAAACAAACAGAGGTGGTCAAGACAGTGTTTGTTGTTCTTAGAAAATCTTTCATCATGTGCTTGCAAATCTTTATTATTTGTTGCATAAAGAGTGTTCAATTTTCTTCTGACTATTCCCAGGCTTCTCCAAGATAACTCAAGTTCTACTGAATCAGACAAGGACAAGACAGGTACAAGAATCAATGCCCAGTTCTCGGAGGTGTTTGCGCTTCTTTCGTTCGGTGCAGTCGTGGTGGCCCTCAACTCGAAACTTCTCGGCGGAGTCATGTAAGTTTTAAATCTTGTAAGTTTTAAAATGTGAAAACGCTTAAAATATTTATCTTTAACTCGAGCCCCCAGCATTTTTTTTACGAAGCTGACTCAACCTGTAAAATTCCAGCACCCTTTTGCTGCTGGGTGGGGTATATGTACTCAACCCCCCGGATTCCAACAGCCCACTTGCTGTATCAGTTAAAAAAACAAGATACAGGCAATTATTATCAGTATAAATGGACTGTTATATGTTATATGATTACCATGTGCCCATTTGTTACTGTGCTGTGCTGTGGATGTGCTGTGCAGTCAGAAACCATACTTCAAACAGTCCAAAATTCACTCTACACCATTCACGCCAAACGAAATAATAGTTGTGCTTCCAGTTACCCGCCCCAACCTAGCAATTCGAGCCAACCCAAAATCTTTTTATTGAAAAAGAAATAGAAATAATAATGCTACGGACCCACATGCTTATTTCAGGGGTGTGAAACCTTAGCTTTTTTGTTGAGTGTGCGAAACTTAATTTCCAACTTCCAACGTAGACCATCAAAATCACTTTTTAATTAAAAAATAATAATAGAAATTTCCCACCCTAAAATTATTGACCCAAAATTTTAGATGAAAAAATAAAAGATACAGCCTATCTATCCAACCTATTTTTTTTTTCATAGTAATAGGAAGCACAACTGTTATTTTGTTCGGCCTCATGGTATTTACTTGTTTACCAACACAAAGTACACATAATCTTTTTTCATTTGAATGTGCACAAACTTGTAAGATCTCCATCCGTGGTAATGGCATTCAAGTGTCTTAGCATCTGTCATACGCCATTTTTTGTCACAAATGATTTTTACAATTTTGAAAACTCCTTGATATTTAAATGTACATGTATGTGACACTGTTCCACGTGGACTCATTAAACTACCACACAATTCTTATGCTAAGTTCACTCAATGAAATGGTCTCATAATGTCATTGTCAGGCGGTAGTACCCAGCAAATGAGAAGATAATATGAGACAGTTTTTGTTCAAAGTAAACTAAGTAAGCATTGTCATTCAGAGTGATCTGAGGTGTAGTTTGTTTTACAGTAGCTTCCATCAAACACATTTACATGTAATAGGTGTCACTTCAGTGTACAGTTTAACCCCCTAGGGACCATTGAAATCCTGCATAACCTTGTTGGGTTCAGCATGGTTAGGGTTAAAGGTGCTTTGTGGTCTTTATACATACACAGTTTGCATTGGCTGTTATTCCACATTATTCATAGGCAGTATTCTGTTCAAGTACAGAGAATTTAAAAGTGAAGTCAAAGTGTGCTGTGCTATGAAGATTTAAGTGTCAAGACCTTATTGCTCATAATCAGTCAAGTGTGTAGTGGATGCAGTTGTCCACTGTAGTAACAAACTTGTCAGCATCAACTTGGGAGATGGAGACATTGTTGAGATGGCAAATCTTCCCCTCCAGGTTGAAGGAGCGGCAGTTGGGATCCTTGTGGCAGGCCTCGCAGCATTGTATCGGATTCTTGGAGTTTGTGGCCTTGTAGGCGTGGCCCAGCAGGCAGCCAGGCTTGGTCAGATTGGCGTCTTGCGTGGCTTGGCAGTGTACTGCAGAAGGTGGGATTTGTTTCTCACAAACACGCTGTCTGATGGCACCACAAGAGACCCTGTCCACCTTGTCTATTGCGGATTCTAGCTCGAGGCATGTATTTGAGCTGTGTGTAGCGAGTGGCTGTTGCTTATCATCAGAGCAGACCCACTCCCCGTCGATCACCTTACAGCCCAGCCAAAATCTGAAGGTATTTTTGGTCAGATTTCGGATGAAATGTCTTTCTTGCTCAGAGTTGAGAACCAGCAGCTGAGCACCGAGGCCTTTGCACTGCTCAAAGCCTTTAGTCCAGTTGAGTCTACTGTTAGTGATCACGAAGTCACATGATTTATTGTAATATGTCCATCCTTGTGGACAGCCCAGACAGGTGGTGTCAACACTGTGTATGAAAACCAGCAAGGCAAGCCAACCTCCCAGCAGGATACTTTGGACCTTCACATGCATTGTTGGCCATGCACTTCAGCAGTGATTTCACCCGTGAACTGTTGTGTCAAATCACAGAATGATCAGTGCTCAGTCGGTGATGCCTGACCGTTCTTCAGAGTTCAGTCAAATCTTGGTTGTTAATCATTAATTCAGAGTTGGGTTCTGATGCTTCATATGCTTAGAAAAATTTACTCGAGATCTTGCAGGGCCTGCAAAATTGGGACACCAACACCCATCTGATGGTAGTGGTCTTTCTCTGTGCCAACTGTATCTGCTCTTTAGGTTGGCATGGAGATGCACCAGTGGTTTCTTGTTTTTGGTCAGCATCCTCAAGAGACGGAAAATAGCCATCGATCGTTCCCTTTAATTACCCGTTACGCTTGCCTTGCATTGACAGAAGAGTGATAGGCTTAAGGCCATGCTGATATTCATGCATGCGATTAGATGGTGGTCTTGCATAGAAGCATCATCTCTAATGACGGACCTTGGTATAGTAAAAGCATCAAAATTTCCTGCTGCCATTGTGTCGTGTATTAAATGACTGGCACTCAAGTAAAACTGCTTGAAAATGTTAGCTAAAGGGCACACAGCTTATTGGCTGTTACTGCAGTTCATTACTTCTCCCTGATAATAAACATGACTGCTTGATTCTGACACAAAGTATGACGGAGATAATTTCTTTTCCACAATCCAAAATCAATATTCTGGTACTCGGCCTTGTAGCGTGTGCCATGCGTTCAACTGTTGCAGCTTAAAAATAATGTTTTTGTGTTTGAAATAGAGACAGCCTGATTTCAAAGGGTGCATGAAGCATGTAATAAATTTCTCAGGATATGGACAATCCTGCGTCCTAAAAAACAAGAGAGGACTATGCTCCTTGCAGCCATGGATGGTTCTGATCTTGACATGAATATAATTACTGGTGGTAATTTTCATGTTGATGAAGGATGAAACGTGATGTTGAATAACTACATTTTGTCACAATTCCTCAGCCACAATCACTTTCAGATTTCCATCAGATAACTGCCGCCAGGCAATGCTGCTTACACGTACATTGTAGTAAAGATGTGCAATCGTAATTGTTAACCTCCACCAAGTGATGCTGCACTATTATTTTGCTGTTTCAATTTTGGTTTCATAAGTGAAACAGTGGAGACTTCACTTCTCAAGCATTTTTAAGGCGGCCTCCACCAATCCATTTGTATAAAGTAATGGAGCTATTATTAAGAAAGAAAGCAAATACACAGAACCAAACACTACAGCATGGGAACATACAAGTGCAAATCCTTATGTATAGCAAATTACAATAGCAGATTGGGCGGGCAATCTCTGGGGTTTTTTTCCTTTTCTTGGGAAACAGGTTTTCTTGGGCTGTTCCATGCAAAAGAGAAGTTGTAAGACAGTTCAAAGAACTGCGACAACTGTATTCCATGAGTGGTGTATACATGTAATGAGTAATTGTGACAAGAACATTGTTTATATTGCACACCCAATCCTGAATCTGACAAATGATTTGGAAATCATGATTCAAGAAACAGGCATTCAGAACATTTTTGGTAACACCATGCATTAATCTTCGGTAAAAAATGCAGAATGTTTTGTTGTAAACTTCTTTTCTGCAATAACTAAAAGTCATGTATGTAATTTGTTTCTTAAGACTTAAAGGTTTTCATGGTGAAAGAAACTAGATTTACAGTAAAGATTGCGGTAACACCATGTATTTATCTCTTCTTTGAGTATGTGTGGTTCTGAGGAGAACCGGGGAATAATTCTTCTTCTCAGAACCACACATACTCAAAGAAGAGATAAATACATGGTGTTACCGCAATCTTTACTATAAATCTAATTTGTTTCTTAACTGAGCAGTGGCTAACATGTTTTTACTTGGACTATTCTTATGAGCGTTGTCGTTAACAAAATGTTGGTTTCCCGCTGTTCTGGTTCTTGTTATTTGGCATTACACACTGCTTGGTATGTTGGTCGGTCTTGGTGTCCTCTAGAAGCTTATTGATTTTTGTCTCAATGTGTCGAAGTTCAAGGCCATCATTTAAAGAATCAAATTCTTCAATTTCCAACGAGGACCGTTTGGTGATCACAAATTGAAGTCACAGGTTTAGGTATGGGCTTGGACGGGCACTTTTTAACGCATTCTTAAATGTCTGTATTTTATCATTTCCCCTTCTACTGCAGTTCCTTCTTCCAGAGTGTGTGCGTGCTGGGTTACTGCATACTACCCTTAGTCATCAGTCTCATCATCTGCCGGCTCATCATGCTCAGCGAGGACTCCACCTTGCTGTTCATCATCCGGCTGGTGCTCGTCTTCTGTGCTTTCATCTGGTCAACTTTTGGTGAATGAGATTTCACTTTTGTGGCATATTTGTTTGGGGTGTTTTCTTGTTCATCTTTGCTGGTATTTCAAACTGTCCAGAAAATTACTGTATAGTTCTTAGAGTGCAAAGGCATGAAGTTCTTAACATGTAAATGATGTTGATGTAAGCATTTGCACAGGTCAAGTAATACACTTCCCAACCTGTATGTGAAAAGAAAAAACTTATGTGATATTTCTCACACTCCTGAAAACATCTCTCGTTTCTCCACAGCATCTTTGGCATTCCTGGCAGACAGCCAACCACAGCACAGGAAGCTCCTGGCTGTCTATCCCATCTTTCTGTTCTACTTTGTGATTGGCTGGATGATCATCTCACGCAGCGCGGGCTGAGCCCGAGTCTGCCTCAAGCCAATGGGAAATTGCATGCCAGAACTTGCAATCTACAACTCGGCAACTAACTAGTCAGCCCCCCCAACTTGTGAGGTGTACGGTTAATACCCATTGAAGTACTCAGCATCTGGGTAAAGATGGCCAATTTGTAACTTTTACTTTTTATAAAGTAAAAAATCCATGTCTTCTTCAAACCCTCTGGAAATGAGTAACTTGCATAATTTAATCAAAATATATTTTGGTTGTTGTCTGCTTTATGATTCATATGAATATATTTTTAATGACGCGCCCTTTAACATTTTATTTGTCCAAATGCATTTATAGAGTCATTATGTGCAATACTTAATTCCAGACCAGCTTGAGTAGTTTATGTGGTTGTATTCTGATTTCTTTAGGTATAATTTGCAGTTTGATACATTCTGCGAAAGAGCGTATTGCATTTAGGGTTATCCAAGCTTCGTCATTGTAACATCGATGTAGTTCAAGCCACATTTTGTAATTGTGCTTTGGTCCAGTTGTTTATTTTGAAAGCAGAGCATTCCATATTTGTTTCTGGCCTTAAATGCATGCAGTCTTCTTCCTCGGTCACAGAGTTATGTCATGGCATGAGAAAGTGCCCAGAGTTGTCAATGATGCGAGGGGGCTTCATTACAAGTGGCGGCATCATTTTAGGGCCAGCACACTTGTGCATGCACTTCACACACCCACGGCATAAGCCATTTAACTCTGACAGTACACGACACTGTATGCAGGGTCTGGCCCGACAGCGATAGCATACCCGCCAAGCTTTGTCTCTCTGTCTTAGCTGAGAGGGCACTAATGTCCATTAACTATGTGCTGATGGTACTGTTCCTCACAAGTTTTCCCAAGTGCGGTATAAATTTTGGTCGAAAATACCGACTGTTTTTAGTACTGTAAGATACCACCACCACAGTCCTTTGTATAGTTTACAGACTAAACAAATGCTGACCCAGTGTGGTCATTTGTCCAAGAGTTGTGTAAAACTTGAGTACAGTCATTCTTTTGGTTGAAGGGCTGTAGTGTATATATGCATTCAGTTTTGATTTTCATATAAACACTTCAAGAGCTTAGATGTAAAAGCTGATAAAATCCAGCTTTATAAACGTGGGGAAACCAATCCACTAAGTAAATTATTTTCACTGAACATTTTCAGTTCACTTTGAATTGAAAGTTCAAGGTTTTAAGATATGTTGAAATGGGTAGTCCCCGTTTGCGCACAGTGCACAGAGTAATGGACACTGTGTATTGCTAACGTTTCGTCCAAATGTATCTTTGCCTCTTAACTCTCCAGTGTTAGTTATTTCCATTTTGAACTTGATTTAAAAATTACTATTTTCCTATGAATAAAACTTCATTTGAAAGCAGGTTTTGTTGAATTTCCATTTGTTATGCCTCCTGGGCACAAAGAGCATCCTGTTTCCACCGGGGGGGGGCTAATAAAAATAAATCAAAACCAACAATTACACTCCTCCTGTGATTGGTTTATTCTCAGAGGGGCAAAATACCTTAATCCCTTTGTCAATTTATAGCAGTTTTCATCTGACGCAAAGTGCTCGAGATTGTCTTGAAAACCCAAATTGCAACTAATGAGCACTTGAAAATGTCCATGCAAGGTCAAAATGTTCCACTCACAGCCAGAGGTTATGTTCCCTCACCGAGGATGAAGCGCCGTGGATCTGCAGTAATACATTCCTAAATGGGCCGAATTCCAATCTGGGTCAAGCTCTTCCTTTCCGGGAGGGGGGGAAGCATGTTTACAATGGTTCTTCGACGGTGGTCTTTTCTGAGACGTAGATGCCATCCAGGAACTTTCTGATGTCCTTGTTCCTGACTGTTGTGGACTGTTGCACCAAGGCAGCTGTAGAAAAACAAATATCAGTGAAAGTGATGCTGTTTATTTAGTAGTAACCTTTTAAATTTACAGTTGTAGTCAAGACCTTTATAGACAGTCACAAGACCATCATAAAACATCCAGTGTGAATTCAAGTCCCAAGCTACGTGTAATTCTAATGAAGTGTAACAACAGCATTCCTTGGTTATTTTTACTTGGTTAGTTGACACAAACAAGGAAACAAGTGTAGGATATTCCATAATACTGATCTGAAGCTGCCCATAGAAGACCTTTGCAGGAGTACACTAGATTCAGCAGACTTCACACTGTGTTTCTGCTGAATCTATGCCACACTCAGCAGGATAACGTAACATCAGAATGAGGTTCAGAAATGTTCCAGTTAATGTTTGGATAACCGAGCTGCATTCTTTTCTATTTAAAAAGGATCAAACTTTCTGCGTTACAGGAATCAATTTTAATTTTGCAAAACTTCCCATTTTCTCGGGCTTTGTATTCCTGTAAAACCCTGACAAGGAGGTGGTGTGTGATCCTGTTCCAAGAAGTGTTCTTGGGTCGTGTTCCCACTGTTCGAGTGCGAGAATAGGAAACCCATGTCAAGAACAGCCTGCCCGAACTCGACCCTTAAGTTCTCAAGTGAATACACATGTACTTGGACCAGTGTAACAGGACTGCCACCTGTTTTTGTGCAAACACAATGCCGTTCCCATTGGAGAACTCTTGGAACATACGTAATACTGAAAACTCTACTACCGTGCACCTGAATACGAGAACAGCTCATCTAAACTGAAATCATACTTTACTCTAACAAGAAATGCTCTACATACTCTGGAGGTTAACAAATTAGCAACTCTGGATAATTAGCCCATTGAACAATAAGAGCACTGTTGTCGCTGGTTGTTTTCTACATTCCTCTTAGTGCTGCAAGTCAATGACAAAAACTCAATCCACACACCCGGACAAATACCGGATTCCAAAGCAGCCTAACGGGTAAGGGCGAGTCACCCACCTGACTGCGAGACAAGCTCAATGTCATTGCCCTCTAGAATTAGCTCGTCCTTGACCTTGGCGGACGCGGAGACCTTCACGCCTTCCTTCATGTAGACACGCCGCACAAACTTCTCGCCCAAGAAGTTGCGCACCTCCAGCAGCTTGTTTTCCTCCTGGATGGCGCAGTTGATAGGGAAATGGGCGTAGACGCAACGCATCTTGTATTTGAAGCCCTGAGATAAAGACAAGAAGAGGAACATAAGGTTCCAACAAATATTGAAAAAACAATTTTTACCTGACCCTGGCCCCCCCACAAGTTTCACTGGCATATTTCCTAAATCCGTTAAAATCCATCAATAAATAAAGTTCTCTGAACTCTGTAATTTTGTAGAGCAATGTTTTTCATCCCATGTTAAGCTCTCCAATACCGTTTTGTGTTGCACACTCATAGAAATCTGACAATCGGAAGTTGTTTGAAGACAGCCTGCAAGTTTATGATTTAAACAAAAGAAATTAACTCTTACCTTTTACTTATTATTTTGATTATTGTAACAACTGATTTTTCCTCACGCATTTTTTAGTCACGTGACAATAAAAAACGCAAACAGAAAAAGAGTTTTTACAATACATATCATCAGTCTTTCTGTTCTTCCCACATTGTTATTCTGGGAAAGTTTCCTTCAAAGAATTTTTGGTAAAGGGTAGGCTTTGGCTGTTCTCTTTTGCCTTCTGAAAGGAAGACTTTATTTCAACAAAGCAGTTTTCAATGCAGCAGACAGCAACAACCAAATAAGCACATCAATTAATTAAGCCAGTGAGGGAACAATACTAGAGGGCCTACAGGGTTCTGCCCAGGATGGTTTTAGTGCCGGCAGGACTATCTAAGCAGAGCGCCACCATCGGTTGGCGCAGAGCGTACCAGA